>CM075884.1:23837027-24224527 GCA_038021265.1 Cyprinella venusta
TTAAGGGTAACACTGTCGTTTTTGGCCGAAATTTTTGACCCCCTCCGATCTTCTTGAAACTCTGGATTCTGACAGAGGGCACGAGACTTCGACCAGCGCGCAAAAATAGGAGGCTCTAGACCCTTCCAGAGCCGAGATATCGGACGTTCAAAGTTTTGACCTGAAAAAAAAAACATAAGGGGTAACACTGTCGTTTTTGGCCGAAATTTTGACCCCCTCCGATCTTCTTGAAACTCTGGATTCTGACAGAGGGCCACGAGACTTCGACCAGCGCGCAAAATAGGAGGGCTCTAGACCCTTCCAGAGCCGAGATATCGGACGTCAAAGTTTTGACCTGAAAAAAAAACATAAGGGGTAACACTGTCGTTTTTGGCCGAAATTTTGACCCCCTCCGATCTTCTTGAAACTCTGGATTCTGACAGAGGGCCACGAGACTTCGACCAGCGCGCAAAAATGGAGGCTCTAGACCCTTCCAGAGCCGAGATATCGGACGTCAAAGTTTTGACCTGAAAAAAAAACATAAGGGGTAACACTGTCGTTTTTGGGCCGAAATTTTGACCCCCTCCGATCTTCTTGAAACTCTGGATTCTGACAGAGGGCCACGAGACTTCGACCAGCGCGCAAGAAATGGAGGCTCTAGACCCTTCAGAGCCGAGATATCGGACGTCAAAGTTTTGACCTGAAAAAAAAACATAAGGGGTAACACTGTCGTTTTTGGCCGAAATTTTGACCCCCTCCGATCTTCTTGAAACTCTGGATTCTGACAGAGGGCCACGAGACTTTCGACCAGCGCGCAAAAATGGAGGCTCTAGACCCTTCCAGAGCCGAGATATCGGACGTCAAAGTTTTGACCTGAAAAAAAAAACATAAGGGGTAACACTGTCGTTTTTGGCCGAAATTTTGACCCCCTCCGATCTTCTTGAAACTCTGGATTCTGACAGAGGGCCACGAGACTTCGACCAGCGCGCAAAAATGGAGGCTCTAGACCCTTCCAGAGCCGAGATATCGGACGTCAAAGTTTTGACCTGAAAAAAAAACATAAGGGGTAACACTGTCGTTTTGGCCGAAATTTTGACCCCCTCCGATCTTCTTGAAACTCTGGATTCTGACAGAGGGCCACGAGACTTCGACCAGCGCGCAAAAATGGAGGCTCTAGACCCTTCCAGAGCCGAGATATCGGACGTCAAAGTTTTGACCTGAAAAAAAAACATAAGGGGTAACACTGTCGTTTTTGGCCGAAATTTTGACCCCCTCCGATCTTCTTGAAACTCTGGATTCTGACAGAGGGCCACGAGACTTCGACCAGCGCGCAAAAATGGAGGCTCTAGACCCTTCCCAGAGCCGAGATATCGGACGTCAAAGTTTTGACCTGAAAAAAAAAACATAAGGGGTAACACTGTCGTTTTTGGCCGAAATTTTGACCCCCTCCGATCTTCTTGAAACTCTGGATTCTGACAGAGGGCCACGAGACTTCGACCAGCGCGCAAAAATGGAGGCTCTAGACCCTTCCAGAGCCGAGATATCGGACGTCAAAGTTTTGACCTGAAAAAAAAACATAAGGGGTAACACTGTCGTTTTTGGCCGAAATTTTGACCCCCTCCGATCTTCTTGAAACTCTGGATTCTGACAGAGGGCCACGAGACTTCGACCAGCGCGCAAAAATGGAGGCTCTAGACCCTTCCAGAGCCGAGATATCGGACGTCAAAGTTTTGACCTGAAAAAAAAACATAAGGGGTAACACTGTCGTTTTTGGCCGAAATTTTGACCCCCTCCGATCTTCTTGAAACTCTGGATTCTGACAGAGGGCCACGAGACTTCGACCAGCGCGCAAAAATGGAGGCTCTAGACCCTTCCAGAGCCGAGATATCGGACGTCAAAGTTTTGACCTGAAAAAAAAACATAAGGGGTAACACTGTCGTTTTTGGCCGAAATTTTGACCCCCTCCGATCTTCTTGAAACTCTGGATTCTGACAGAGGGCCACGAGACTTCGACCAGCGCGCAAAAATGGAGGCTCTAGACCCTTCCAGAGCCGAGATATCGGACGTCAAAGTTTTGACCTGAAAAAAAAACATAAGGGGTAACACTGTCGTTTTTGGCCGAAATTTTGACCCCCTCCGATCTTCTTGAAACTCTGGATTCTGACAGAGGGCCACGAGACTTCGACCAGCGCGCAAAAATGGAGGCTCTAGACCCTTCCAGAGCCGAGATATCGGACGTCAAAGTTTTGACCTGAAAAAAAAACATAAGGGGTAACACTGTCGTTTTTGGCCGAAATTTTGACCCCCTCCGATCTTCTTGAAACTCTGGATTCTGACAGAGGGCCACGAGACTTCGACCAGCGCGCAAAAATGGAGGCTCTAGACCCTTCCAGAGCCGAGATATCGGACGTCAAAGTTTTGACCTGAAAAAAAAACATAAGGGGTAACACTGTCGTTTTTGGCCGAAATTTTGACCCCCTCCGATCTTCTTGAAACTCTGGATTCTGACAGAGGGCCACGAGACTTCGACCAGCGCGCAAAAATGGAGGCTCTAGACCCTTCCAGAGCCGAGATATCGGACGTCAAAGTTTTGACCTGAAAAAAAAAACATAAGGGGTAACACTGTCGTTTTTGGCCGAAATTTTGACCCCCTCCGATCTTCTTGAAACTCTGGATTCTGACAGAGGGCCACGAGACTTCGACCAGCGCGCAAAAATGGAGGCTCTAGACCCTTCCAGAGCCGAGATATCGGACGTCAAAGTTTTGACCCTGAAAAAAAAAACATAAGGGGTAACACTGTCGTTTTTGGCCGAAATTTTGACCCCCTCCGATCTTCTTGAAACTCTGGATTCTGACAGAGGGCCACGAGACTTCGACCAGCGCGCAAAAATGGAGGCTCTAGACCCTTCCAGAGCCGAGATATCGGACGTCAAAGTTTTGACCTGAAAAAAAAACATAAGGGGTAACACTGTCGTTTTTGGCCGAAATTTTGACCCCCTCCGATCTTCTTGAAACTCTGGATTCTGACAGAGGGCCACGAGAACTTCGACCAGCGCGCAAAAATGGAGGCTCTAGACCCTTCCAGAGCCGAGATATCGGACGTCAAAGTTTTGACCTGAAAAAAAAAACATAAGGGGTAACACTGTCGTTTTTGGCCGAAATTTTGACCCCCTCCGATCTTCTTGAAACTCTGGATTCTGACAGAGGGCCACGAGACTTCGACCAGCGCGCAAAAATGGAGGCTCTAGACCCTTCCAGAGCCGAGATATCGGACGTCAAAGTTTTGACCTGAAAAAAAAAACATAAGGGGTAACACTGTCGTTTTTGGCCGAAATTTTGACCCCCTCCGATCTTCTTGAAACTCTGGATTCTGACAGAGGGCCACGAGACTTCGACCAGCGCGCAAAAATGGAGCTCTAGACCCTTCCAGAGCCGAGATATCGGACGTCAAAGTTTTGACCTGAAAAAAAAACATAAGGGGTAACACTGTCGTTTTTGGCCGAAATTTTGACCCCCTCCGATCTTCTTGAAACTCTGGATTCTGACAGAGGGCCACGAGACTTCGACCAGCGCGCAAAAATGGAGGCTCTAGACCCTTCCAGAGCCGAGATATCGGACGTCAAAGTTTTGACCCGAAAAAAAAACATAAGGGGTAACACTGTCGTTTTGGCCGAAATTTTGACCCCCTCCGATCTTCTTGAAACTCTGGATTCTGACAGAGGGCCACGAGACTTCGACCAGCGCGCAAAAATGGAGGCTCTAGACCCTTCCAGAGCCGAGATATCGGACGTCAAAGTTTTGACCTGAAAAAAAACATAAGGGGTAACACTGTCGTTTTTGGCCGAAATTTTGACCCCCTCCGATCTTCTTGAAACTCTGGATTCTGACAGAGGGCCACGAGACTTCGACCAGCGCGCAAAAATGGAGGCTCTAGACCCTTCCAGAGCCGAGATATCGGACGTCAAAGTTTTGACCTGAAAAAAAAACATAAGGGGTAACACTGTCGTTTTTGGCCGAAATTTTGACCCCCTCCGATCTTCTTGAAACTCTGGATTCTGACAGAGGGCCACGAGACTTCGACCAGCGCGCAAAAATGGAGGCTCTAGACCCTTCCAGAGCCGAGATATCGGACGTCAAAGTTTTGACCTGAAAAAAAAACATAAGGGGTAACACTGTCGTTTTTGGCCGAAATTTTGACCCCCTCCGATCTTCTTGAAACTCTGGATTCTGACAGAGGGCCACGAGACTTCGACCAGCGCGCAAAAATGGAGGCTCTAGACCCTTCCAGAGCCGAGATATCGGACGTCAAAGTTTTGACCCTGAAAAAAAAACATAAGGGGTAACACTGTCGTTTTTGGCCGAAATTTTGACCCCCTCCGATCTTCTTGAAACTCTGGATTCTGACAGAGGGCCACGAGACTTCGACCAGCGCGCAAAAATGGAGGCTCTAGACCCTTCCAGAGCCGAGATATCGGACGTCAAAGTTTTGACCTGAAAAAAAAACATAAGGGGTAACACTGTCGTTTTTGGCCGAAATTTTGACCCCCTCCGATCTTCTTGAAACTCTGGATTCTGACAGAGGGCCACGAGACTTCGACCAGCGCGCAAAAATGGAGGCTCTAGACCCTTCCAGAGCCGAGATATCGGACGTCAAAGTTTTGACCTGAAAAAAAAAACATAAGGGGTAACACTGTCGTTTTTGGCCGAAATTTTGACCCCCTCCGATCTTCTTGAAACTCTGGATTCTGACAGAGGGCCACGAGACTTCGACCAGCGCGCAAAAATGGAGGCTCTAGACCCTTCCAGAGCCGAGATATCGGACGTCAAAGTTTTGACCTGAAAAAAAAAACATAAGGGGTAACACTGTCGTTTTTGGCCGAAATTTTGACCCCCTCCGATCTTCTTGAAACTCTGGATTCTGACAGAGGGCCATGAGACTTCGACCAGCGCGCAAAAATGGAGGCTCTAGACCCTTCCAGAGCCGAGATATCGGACATCAAAGTTTTGACCTGAAAAAAAAACATAAGGGGTAACACTGTCGTTTTTGGCCGAAATTTTGACCCCCTCCGATCTTCTTGAAACTCTGGATTCTGACAGAGGGCCACGAGACTTCGACCAGCGCGCAAAAATGGAGGCTCTAGACCCTTCCAGAGCCGAGATATCGGACGTCAAAGTTTTGACCTGAAAAAAAAAACATAAGGGGTAACACTGTCGTTTTTGGCCGAAATTTTGACCCCCTCCGATCTTCTTGAAACTCTGGATTCTGACAGAGGGCCACGAGACTTCGACCAGCGCACAAAAATGGAGGCTCTAGACCCTTCCAGAGCCGAGATATCGGACGTCAAAGTTTTGACCTGAAAAAAAAACATAAGGGGTAACACTGTCGTTTTTGGCCGAAATTTTGACCCCCTCCGATCTTCTTGAAACTCTGGATTCTGACAGAGGGCCACGAGACTTCGACCAGCGCGCAAAAATGGAGGCTCTAGACCCTTCCAGAGCCGAGATATCGGACGTCAAAGTTTTGACCCGAAAAAAAAACATAAGGGGTAACACTGTCGTTTTTGGCCGAAATTTTGACCCCCTCCGATCTTCTTGAAACTCTGGATTCTGACAGAGGGCCACGAGACTTCGACCAGCGCGCAAAAATGGAGGCTCTAGACCCTTCCAGAGCCGAGATATCGGACGTCAAAGTTTTGACCTGAAAAAAAAACATAAGGGGTAACACTGTCGTTTTTGGCCGAAATTTTGACCCCCTCCGATCTTCTTGAAACTCTGGATTCTGACAGAGGGCCACGAGACTTCGACCAGCGCGCAAAAATGGAGGCTCTAGACCCTTCCAGAGCCGAGATATCGGACGTCAAAGTTTTGACCCGAAAAAAAAACATAAGGGGTAACACTGTCGTTTTTGGCCGAAATTTTGACCCCCTCCGATCTTCTTGAAACTCTGGATTCTGACAGAGGGCCACGAGACTTCGACCAGCGCGCAAAAATGGAGGCTCTAGACCCTTCCAGAGCCGAGATATCGGACGTCAAAGTTTTGACCTGAAAAAAAAACATAAGGGGTAACACTGTCGTTTTTGGCCGAAATTTTGACCCCCTCCGATCTTCTTGAAACTCTGGATTCTGACAGAGGGCCACGAGACTTCGACCAGCGCGCAAAAATGGAGGCTCTAGACCCTTCCAGAGCTGAGATATCGGACGTCAAAGTTTTGACCTGAAAAAAAAACATAAGGGGTAACACTGTCGTTTTTGGCCGAAATTTTGACCCCCTCCAATCTTCTTGAAACTCTGGATTCTGACAGAGGGCCACGAGACTTCGACCAGCGCGCAAAAATGGAGGCTCTAGACCCTTCCAGAGCCGAGATATCGGACGTCAAAGTTTTGACCCGATAAAAAAACATAAGGGGTAACACTGTCGTTTTTGGCCGAAATTTTGACCCCCTCCGATCTTCTTGAAACTCTGGATTCTGACAGAGGGCCACGAGACTTCGACCAGCGCGCAAAAATGGAGGCTCTAGACCCTTCCAGAGCCGAGATATCGGACGTCAAAGTTTTGACCTGAAAAAAAAACATAAGGGGTAACACTGTCGTTTTTGGCCGAAATTTTGACCCCCTCCGATCTTCTTGAAACTCTGGATTCTGACAGAGGGCCACGAGACTTCGACCAGCGCGCAAAAATGGAGGCTCTAGACCCTTCCAGAGCCGAGATATCGGACGTCAAAGTTTTGACCCGAAAAAAAAAACATAAGGGGTAACACTGTCGTTTTTGGCCGAAATTTTGACCCCCTCCGATCTTCTTGAAACTCTGGATTCTGACAGAGGGCCACGAGACTTCGACCAGCGCGCAAAAATGGAGGCTCTAGACCCTTCCAGAGCCGAGATATCGGACATCAAAGTTTTGACCTGAAAAAAAAACATAAGGGGTAACACTGTCGTTTTTGGCCGAAATTTTGACCCCCTCCGATCTTCTTGAAACTCTGGATTCTGACAGAGGGCCACGAGACTTCGACCAGCGCGCAAAAATGGAGGCTCTAGACCCTTCCAGAGCCGAGATATCGGACGTCAAAGTTTTGACCTGAAAAAAAAACATAAGGGGTAACACTGTCGTTTTTGGCCGAAATTTTGACCCCCTCCGATCTTCTTGAAACTCTGGATTCTGACAGAGGGCCACGAGACTTCGACCAGCGCACAAAAATGGAGGCTCTAGACCCTTCCAGAGCCGAGATATCGGACGTCAAAGTTTTGACCTGAAAAAAAAACATAAGGGGTAACACTGTCGTTTTTGGCCGAAATTTTGACCCCCTCCGATCTTCTTGAAACTCTGGATTCTGACAGAGGGCCACGAGACTTCGACCAGCGCGCAAAAATGGAGGCTCTAGACCCTTCCAGAGCCGAGATATCGGACGTCAAAGTTTTGACCTGAAAAAAAAACATAAGGGGTAACACTGTCGTTTTTGGCCGAAATTTTGACCCCCTCCGATCTTCTTGAAACTCTGGATTCTGACAGAGGGCCACGAGACTTCGACCAGCGCGCAAAAATGGAGGCTCTAGACCCTTCCAGAGCCGAGATATCGGACGTCAAAGTTTTGACCCGAAAAAAAAACATAAGGGGTAACACTGTCGTTTTTGGCCGAAATTTTGACCCCCTCCGATCTTCTTGAAACTCTGGATTCTGACAGAGGGCCACGAGACTTCGACCAGCGCGCAAAAATGGAGGCTCTAGACCCTTCCAGAGCCGAGATATCGGACATCAAAGTTTTGACCTGAAAAAAAAACATAAGGGGTAACACTGTCGTTTTTGGCCGAAATTTTGACCCCCTCCGATCTTCTTGAAACTCTGGATTCTGACAGAGGGCCACGAGACTTCGACCAGCGCGCAAAAATGGAGGCTCTAGACCCTTCCAGAGCCGAGATATCGGACGTCAAAGTTTTGACCTGAAAAAAAAACATAAGGGGTAACACTGTCGTTTTTGGCCGAAATTTTGACCCCCTCCGATCTTCTTGAAACTCTGGATTCTGACAGAGGGCCACGAGACTTCGACCAGCGCACAAAAATGGAGGCTCTAGACCCTTCCAGAGCCGAGATATCGGACGTCAAAGTTTTGACCTGAAAAAAAAACATAAGGGGTAACACTGTCGTTTTTGGCCGAAATTTTGACCCCCTCCGATCTTCTTGAAACTCTGGATTCTGACAGAGGGCCACGAGACTTCGACCAGCGCGCAAAAATGGAGGCTCTAGACCCTTCCAGAGCCGAGATATCGGACGTCAAAGTTTTGACCCGAAAAAAAAACATAAGGGGTAACACTGTCGTTTTTGGCCGAAATTTTGACCCCCTCCGATCTTCTTGAAACTCTGGATTCTGACAGAGGGCCACGAGACTTCGACCAGCGCGCAAAAATGGAGGCTCTAGACCCTTCCAGAGCCGAGATATCGGACGTCAAAGTTTTGACCTGAAAAAAAAACATAAGGGGTAACACTGTCGTTTTTGGTCGAAATTTTGACCCCCTCCGATCTTCTTGAAACTCTGGATTCTGACAGAGGGCCACGAGACTTCGACCAGCGCGCAAAAATGGAGGCTCTAGACCCTTCCAGAGCCGAGATATCGGACGTCAAAGTTTTGACCTGAAAAAAAAAAACATAAGGGGTAACACTGTCGTTTTTGGCCGAAATTTTGACCCCCTCCGATCTTCTTGAAACTCTGGATTCTGACAGAGGGCCACGAGACTTCGACCAGCGCGCAAAAATGGAGGCTCTAGACCCTTCCAGAGCCGAGATATCGGACGTCAAAGTTTTGACCTGAAAAAAAAACATAAGGGGTAACACTGTCGTTTTTGGCCGAAATTTTGACCCCCTCCGATCTTCTTGAAACTCTGGATTCTGACAGAGGGCCACGAGACTTCGACCAGCGCACAAAAATGGAGGCTCTAGACCCTTCCAGAGCCGAGATATCGGACATCAAAGTTTTGACCTGAAAAAAAAACATAAGGGGTAACACTGTCGTTTTTGGCCGAAATTTTGACCCCCTCCGATCTTCTTGAAACTCTGGATTCTGACAGAGGGCCACGAGACTTCGACCAGCGCGCAAAAATGGAGGCTCTAGACCCTTCCAGAGCCGAGATATCGGACGTCAAAGTTTTGACCTGAAAAAAAAACATAAGGGGTAACACTGTCGTTTTTGGCCGAAATTTTGACCCCCTCCGATCTTCTTGAAACTCTGGATTCTGACAGAGGGCCACGAGACTTCGACCAGCGCACAAAAATGGAGGCTCTAGACCCTTCCAGAGCCGAGATATCGGACGTCAAAGTTTTGACCTGAAAAAAAAACATAAGGGGTAACACTGTCGTTTTTGGCCGAAATTTTGACCCCCTCCGATCTTCTTGAAACTCTGGATTCTGACAGAGGGCCACGAGACTTCGACCAGCGCGCAAAAATGGAGGCTCTAGACCCTTCCAGAGCCGAGATATCGGACGTCAAAGTTTTGACCCGAAAAAAAAACATAAGGGGTAACACTGTCGTTTTTGGCCGAAATTTTGACCCCCTCCGATCTTCTTGAAACTCTGGATTCTGACAGAGGGCCACGAGACTTCGACCAGCGCGCAAAAATGGAGGCTCTAGACCCTTCCAGAGCCGAGATATCGGACGTCAAAGTTTTGACCTGAAAAAAAAACATAAGGGGTAACACTGTCGTTTTTGGCCGAAATTTTGACCCCCTCCGATCTTCTTGAAACTCTGGATTCTGACAGAGGGCCACGAGACTTCGACCAGCGCGCAAAAATGGAGGCTCTAGACCCTTCCAGAGCCGAGATATCGGACGTCAAAGTTTTGACCTGAAAAAAAAAAACATAAGGGGTAACACTGTCGTTTTTGGCCGAAATTTTGACCCCCTCCGATCTTCTTGAAACTCTGGATTCTGACAGAGGGCCACGAGACTTCGACCAGCGCGCAAAAATGGAGGCTCTAGACCCTTCCAGAGCCGAGATATCGGACGTCAAAGTTTTGACCTGAAAAAAAAAACATAAGGGGTAACACTGTCGTTTTTGGCCGAAATTTTGACCCCCTCCGATCTTCTTGAAACTCTGGATTCTGACAGAGGGCCACAAGACTTCCACCAGCGCACAAAAATGGAGGCTCTAGACCCTTCCAGAGCGGAGATATCGAACGTCAAAGTTTTGACCCGAAAAAAAAACATAAGGGGTAACACTGTCGTTTTTGGCCGAAATTTTGACCCCCTCCGATCTTCTTGAAACTCTGAATTCTGACAGAGGGCCACGAGACTTCTACCAGTGCGCAAAAATGGAGGCTCTAGACCCTTCCAGAGCTGAGATATCGGACGTCAAAATTTTGACCTGAAAAAAAAACATAAGGGGTAACACTGTCGTTTTTGGCCGAAATTTTGACCCCCTCCGATCTTCTTGAAACTCTGGATTCTGACAGAGGGCCACGAGACTTCGACCAGCGCGCAAAAATGGAGGCTCTAGACCCTTCCAGAGCCGAGATATCGGACGTCAAAGTTTTGACCTGAAAAAAAAACATAAGAGGTAACACTGTCGTTTTTGGCCGAAATTTTGACCCCCTCCGATCTTCTTGAAACTCTGGATTCTGACAGAGGGCCACGAGACTTCGACCAGCGCGCAAAAATGGAGGCTCTAGACCCTTCCAGAGCCGAGATATCGGACGTCAAAGTTTTGACCCGAAAAAAAAACATAAGGGGTAACACTGTAGTTTTTGGCCGAAATTTTGACCCCCTCCGATCTTCTTGAAACTCTGGATTCTGACAGAGGGCCACGAGACTTCGACCAGAAATTTTGACCCCCTCCGATCTTCTTGAAACTCTGGATTCTGACAGAGGGCCACGAGACTTCGACCAGCGCGCAAAAATGGAGGCTCTAGACCCTTCCAGAGCCGAGATATCGGACGTCAAAGTTTTGACCTGAAAAAAAAACATAAGGGGTAACACTGTCGTTTTTGGCCGAAATTTTGACCCCCTCCGATCTTCTTGAAACTCTGGATTCTGACAGAGGGCCACGAGACTTCGACCAGAAATTTTGACCCCCTCCGATCTTCTTGAAACTCTGGATTCTGACAGAGGGCCACGAGACTTCGACCAGCGCGCAAAAATGGAGGCTCTAGACCCTTCCAGAGCCGAGATATCGGACGTCAAAGTTTTGACCCGAAAAAAAAACATAAGGGGTAACACTGTCGTTTTTGGCCGAAATTTTGACCCCCTCCGATCTTCTTGAAACTCTGGATTCTGACAGAGGGCCACGAGACTTCGATCAGCGCGCAAAAATGGAGGCTCTAGACCCTTCCAGAGCCGAGATATCGGACGTCAAAGTTTTGACCTGAAAAAAAAACATAAGGGGTAACACTGTCATTTTTTTTTTTTGGCCGAAATTTTGACCCCCTCCGATCTTCTTGAAACTCTGGATTCTGACAGAGGGCCACGAGACTTCGACCAGCGCGCAAAAATGGAGGCTCTAGACCCTTCCAGAGCCGAGATATCGGACGTCAAAGTTTTGACCCGAAAAAAAAAACATAAGGGGTAACACTGTCGTTTTTGGCCGAAATTTTGACCCCCTCCGATCTTCTTGAAACTCTGGATTCTGACAGAGGGCCACGAGACTTCGACCAGCGCGCAAAAATGGAGGCTCTAGACCCTTCCAGAGCCGAGATATCGGACGTCAAAGTTTTGACCTGAAAAAAAAAACATAAGGGGTAACACTGTCGTTTTTGGCCGAAATTTTGACCCCCTCCGATCTTCTTGAAACTCTGGATTCTGACAGAGGGCCACGAGACTTCGACCAGCGCGCAAAAATGGAGGCTCTAGACCCTTCCAGAGCCGAGATATCGGACGTCAAAGTTTTGACCCGAAAAAAAAACATAAGGGGTAACACTGTCGTTTTTGGCCGAAATTTTGACCCCCTCCGATCTTATTGAAACTCTGGATTCTGACAGAGGGCCACAAGACTTCGACCAGCGCGCAAAAATGGAGGCTCTAGACCCTTCCAGAGCCGAGATATCGGACGTCAAAGTTTTGACCTGAAAAAAAAACATAAGGGGTAACACTGTCGTTTTTGGCCGAAATTTTGACCCCCTCCGATCTTCTTGAAACTCTGGATTCTGACAGAGGGCCACAAGACTTCGACCAGCGCGCAAAAATGGAGGCTCTAGACCCTTCCAGAGCCGAGATATCGGACGTCAAAGTTTTGACCCGAAAAAAAAACATAAGGGGTAACACAGTCGTTTTTGGCCGAAATTTTGACCCCCTCCGATCTTCTTGAAACTCTGGATTCTGACAGAGGGCCACGAGACTTCGACCAGCGCGCAAAAATGGAGGCTCTAGACCCTTCCAGAGCCGAGATATCGGACGTCAAAGTTTTGACCTGAAAAAAAAACATAAGGGGTAACACTGTCATTTTTTTTTTTTTGGCCGAAATTTTGACCCCCTCCGATCTTCTTGAAACTCTGGATTCTGACAGAGGGCCACGAGACTTCGACCAGCGCGCAAAAATGGAGGCTCTAGACCCTTCCAGAGCCGAGATATCGGACGTCAAAGTTTTGACCTGAAAAAAAAAAACATAAGGGGTAACACTGTCGTTTTTGGCCGAAATTTTGACCCCCTCCGATCTTCTTGAAACTCTGGATTCTGACAGAGGGCCACGAGACTTCGACCAGCGCGCAAAAATGGAGGCTCTAGACCCTTCCAGAGCCGAGATATCGGACGTCAAAGTTTTGACCTGAAAAAAAAAACATAAGGGGTAACACTGTCGTTTTTGGCCGAAATTTTGACCCCCTCCGATCTTCTTGAAACTCTGGATTCTGACAGAGGGCCACGAGACTTCGACCAGCGCGCAAAAATGGAGGCTCTAGACCCTTCCAGAGCCGAGATATCGGACGTCAAAGTTTTGACCCGAAAAAAAAACATAAGGGGTAACACTGTCGTTTTTGGCCGAAATTTTGACCCCCTCCGATCTTCTTGAAACTCTGGATTCTGACAGAGGGCCACGAGACTTCGACCAGCGCGCAAAAATGGAGGCTCTAGACCCTTCCAGAGCCGAGATATCGGACGTCAAAGTTTTGACCTGAAAAAAAAAACATAAGGGGTAACACTGTCATTTTTTTTTTTTGGCCGAAATTTTGACCCCCTCCGATCTTCTTGAAACTCTGGATTCTGACAGAGGGCCACGAGACTTCGACCAGCGCGCAAAAATGGAGGCTCTAGACCCTTCCAGAGCCGAGATATCGGACGTCAAAGTTTTGACCTGAAAAAAAAAACATAAGGGGTAACACTGTCGTTTTTGGCCGAAATTTTGACCCCCTCCGATCTTCTTGAAACTCTGAATTCTGACAGAGGGCCACGAGACTTCAACCAGTGCGCAAAAATGGAGGCTCTAGACCCTTCCAGAGCCGAGATATCGGACGTCAAAGTTTTGACCTGAAAAAAAAAACATAAGGGGTAACACTGTCGTTTTTGGCCGAAATTTTGACCCCCTCCGATCTTCTTGAAACTCTGGATTCTGACAGAGGGCCACGAGACTTCGACCAGCGCGCAAAAATGGAGGCTCTAGACCCTTCCAGAGCCGAGATATCGGAAGTCAAAGTTTTGACCTGAAAAAAAAAACATAAGGGGTAACACTGTCGTTTTTGGCCGAAATTTTGACCCCCTCCGATCTTCTTGAAACTCTGGATTCTGACAGAGGGCCACGAGACTTCGACCAGCGCGCAAAAATGGAGGCTCTAGACCCTTCCAGAGCCGAGATATCGGACGTCAAAGTTTTGACCTGAAAAAAAAACATAAGGGGTAACACTGTCGTTTTTGGCCGAAATTTTGACCCCCTCCGATCTTCTTGAAACTCTGGATTCTGACAGAGGGCCACGAGACTTCGACCAGCGCGCAAAAATGGAGGCTCTAGACCCTTCCAGAGCCGAGATATCGGACGTCAAAGTTTTGACCCGAAAAAAAAACATAAGGGGTAACACTGTCGTTTTTGGCCGAAATTTTGACCCCCTCCGATCTTCTTGAAACTCTGGATTCTGACAGAGGGCCACGAGACTTCGACCAGCGCGCAAAAATGGAGGCTCTAGACCCTTCCAGAGCCGAGATATCGGACGGCAAAGTTTTGACCTGAAAAAAAAACATAAGGGGTAACACTGTCGTTTTTGGCCGAAATTTTGACCCCCTCCGATCTTCTTGAAACTCTGGATTCTGACAGAGGGCCACGAGACTTCGACCAGCGCGCAAAAATGGAGGCTCTAGACCCTTCCAGAGCCGAGATATCGGACGTCAAAGTTTTGACCTGAAAAAAAAAACATAAGGGGTAACACTGTCGTTTTTGGCCGAAATTTTGACCCCCTCCGATCTTCTTGAAACTCTGGATTCTGACAGAGGGCCACGAGACTTCGACCAGCGCGCAAAAATGGAGGCTCTAGACCCTTCCAGAGCCGAGATATCGGACGTCAAAGTTTTGACCTGAAAAAAAAAACATAAGGGGTAACACTGTCGTTTTTGGCCGAAATTTTGACCCCCTTCGATCTTCTTGAAACTCTGGATTCTGACAGAGGGCCACGAGACTTCGACCAGCGCGCAAAAATGGAGGCTCTAGACCCTTCCAGAGCCGAGATATCGGACGTCAAAGTTTTGACCTGAAAAAAAAACATAAGGGGTAACACTGTCGTTTTTGGCAGAAATTTTGACCCCCTCCGATCTTCTTGAAACTCTGGATTCTGACAGAGGGCCACGAGACTTCGACCAGCGTGCAAAAATGGAGGCTCTAGACCCTTCCAGAGCCGAGATATCGGACGTCAAAGTTTTGACCTGAAAAAAAAAACATAAGGGGTAACACTGTTGTTTTTGGCCGAAATTTTGAGCCCCTCCGATCTTCTTGAAACTCTGGATTCTGACAGAGGGCCACGAGACTTCGACCAGCGCGCAAAAATGGAGGCTCTAGACCCTTCCAGAGCCGAGATATCGGACGTCAAAGTTTTGACCTGAAAAAAAAAACATAAGGGGTAACACTGTCGTTTTTGGCCGAAATTTTGAGCCCCTCCGATCTTCTTGAAAGTCTGGATTCTGACAGAGGGCCACGAGACTTCGACCAGCGCGCAAAAATGGAGGCTCTAGACCCTTCCAGAGCCGAGATATCGGACGTCAAAGTTTTGACCTGAAAAAAAAAACATAAGGGGTAACACTGTCGTTTTTGGCCGAAATTTTGACCCCCTCCGATCTTCTTGAAACTCTGGATTCTAACAGAGGGCCACGAGACTTCGACCAGCGCGCAAAAATGGAG
Source organism: Cyprinella venusta (assembly GCA_038021265.1). Lineage (NCBI taxonomy): Eukaryota > Metazoa > Chordata > Actinopteri > Cypriniformes > Leuciscidae > Cyprinella > Cyprinella venusta. The sequence goes on from CM075884.1 coordinate 23,852,296, forward strand.
GCTCTAGACCCTTCCAGAGCCGAGATATCGGACGTCAAAGTTTTGACCTGAAAAAAAAACATAAGGGGTAACACTGTCGTTTTTGGCCAAAATTTTGACCCCCTCCGATCTTCTTGAAACTCTGGATTCTGACAGAGGGCCACGAGACTTCGACCAGCGCGCAAAAATGGAGGCTCTAGACCCTTCCAGAGCCGAGATATCGGACATCAAAGTTTTGACCTGAAAATAAAAACATAAGGGGTAACACTGTCGTTTTTGGCCGAAATTTTGACCCCCTCCGATCTTCTTGAAACTCTGGATTCTGACAGAGGGCCACGAGACTTCGACCAGCGCGCAAAAATGGAGGCTCTAGACCCTTCCAGAGCCGAGATATCGGACGTAAAAGTTTTGACCTGAAAAAAAAAACATAAGGGGTAACACTGTCGTTTTTGGCCGAAATTTTGACCCCCTCCGATCTTCTTGAAACTCTGGATTCTGACAGAGGGCCACGAGACTTCGACCAGCGCGCAAAAATGGAGGCTCTAGACCCTTCCAGAGCCGAGATATCGGACGTCAAAGTTTTGACCTGAAAAAAAAAACATAAGGGGTAACACTGTCGTTTTTGGCCGAAATTTTGACCCCCTCCGATCTTCTTGAAACTCTGGATTCTGACAGAGGGCCACGAGACTTCGACCAGCACGCAAAAATGGAGGCTCTAGACCCTTACAGACCCGAGATATCGGACGTCAAAGTTTTGACCTGAAAAAAAAACATAAGGGGTAACACTGTCGTTTTTGGCCGAAATTTTGACCCCCTCCGATCTTCTTTAAACTCTGAATTCTGACAGAGGGCCACGAGACTTCTACCAGTGCGCAAAAATGGAGGCTCTAGACCCTTCCAGAGCTGAGATATCGGACGTCAAAATTTTGACCTGAAAAAAAACCATAAGGGGTAACAGTCATTTTTTTTTTTGGCCGAAATTTTGACCCCCTCCGATCTTCTTGAAACTCTGGATTCTGACAGAGGGCCACGAGACTTCGACCAGCGCGCAAAAATGGAGGCTCTAGACCCTTCCAGAGCCGAGATATCGGATGTCAAAGTTTTGACCTGAAAAAAAAACATAAGGCGTAACACTGTCATTTTTTTTTTTGGCCGAAATTTTGAGCCCCTCCGATCTTCTTGAAACTCTGGATTCTGACAGAGGGCCACGAGACTTCGACCAACGCGCAAAAATGGAGGCTCTAGACCCTTCCAGAGCCGAGATATCGGACAGGCTCTGGAAGTGTCTAGAGCCTCCATTTTTGCGCGCTGGTCGAAGTCTCGTGGCACTCTGTCAGAATCCAGAGTTTCAAGAAGATCGGAGGGGGTCAAAATTTTGGCCAAAAAAGACAGTGTTACCCGTTATGTTTTTTTTCAGGTCAAAACTTTGACGTCCGATATCTCGGCTCTGGAAGGGTCTAGAGCCTCCATTTTTGCGCGCTGGACGAAGTCTCGTGGCCCTCTGTCAGAATCCAGAGTTTCAAGAAGATCGGAGGGGGTCAAAATTTCGGCCAAAAAAAAAAATGACAGTGTTACCCCTTATGTTTTTTTTTCAGGTCAAAACTTTGACGTCCGATATCTCGGCTCTGGAAGGATCTAGAGCCTCCATTTTTGCGCGCTGGTCGAAGTCTCGTGGCCCTCTGTCAGAATCCAGAGTTTCAAGAAGATCGGAGGGGGTCAAAATTTCGGACCAAAAAAAAAAATGACAGTGTTACCCCTTATGTTTTTTTTTTTCAGGTCAAAACTTTGACGTCCAATATCTCGGCTCTGGAAGGGTCTAGAGCCTCCATTTTAGCGCGCTGGTCGAAGTCTCGTGGCCCTCTGTCAGAATACAGAGTTTCAAGAAGATCGGAGGGGGTCAAAATTTCGGCCAAAAAAAAAAATGACAGTGTTACCCCTTATGTTTTTTTTCAGTTCAAAACTTTGACGTCCGATATCTCGACTCTGGAAGGGTCTAGAGCCTCCATTTTTGCGCGCTGGTCGAAGTCTCGTGGCCCTCTGTCAGAATCCAGAGTTTCAAGAAGATCGGAGGGGGTCAAAATTTTGGCCAAAAAAAAAAAAGATAGTGTTACCCCTTATGTTTTTTTTTCAGATCAAAACTTTGACGTCCGATATCTCGGCTCTGGAAGGGTCTAGAGCCTCCATTTTTGTGCGCTGGTCGAAATCTCGTGGCCCTCTGTCAGAATCCAGAGTTTCAAGAAGATCGGAGGGGGTCAAAATTTCGGCCAAAAAAAAAATGACAGTGTTACCCCTTATGTTTTTTTTTTCAGGTAAAAACTTTGACGTCCGATATCTCGGCTCTGGAAGGGTCTAGAGCCTCCATTTTTGAGCGCTGGTCGAAGTCTCGTGGCCCTCTGTCAGAATCCAGAGTTTCAAGAAGATCGGAGGGGGTCAAAATTTCGGCCAAAAAAAAAATGACAGTGTTACCCCTTATGTTTTTTTTTCCGGTCAAAACTTTGACGTCCGATATCTCGGCTCTGGAAGGGTCTAGAGCCTCCATTTTTGCGCGCTGGTCGAAGTCTCGTGGTCCTCTGTCAGAATCCAGAGTTTCAAGAAGATCGGAGGGGGTCAAAATTTCGGCCAAAAAAAATGACAGTGTTACCCCTTATGTTTTTTTTTTCAGGTCAAAACTTTGACGTCCGATATCTCGGCTCTGGAAGGGTCTAGAGCCTCCATTTTTGCGCGCTGGTCGAAGTCTCGTGGCCCTCTGTCAGAATCCAGAGTTTCAAGAAGATCGGAGGGGGTCAAAATTTCGGCCAAAAAAAAAATGACAGTGTTACCCCTTATGTTTTTTTTTCAGGTCAAAACTTTGACGTCCGATATCTCGGCTCTGGAAGGGTCTAGAGCCTCCATTTTTGCGCGCTGGTCGAAGTCTCGTGGCCCTCTGTCAGAATCCAGAGTTTCAAGAAGATCGGAGGGGGTCAACATTTCGGCCAAAACAAAAAATGACAGTGTTACCCCTTATGTTTTTTTTTCAGGTCAAAACTTTGACGTCCGATATCTCGGCTCTGGAAGGGTCTAGAGCCTCCATTTTTGCGCGCTGGTCGAAGTCTCGTGGCCCTCTGTCAGAATCCAGAGTTTCAAGAAGATCGGAGGGGGTCAAAATTTCGGCCAAAAAAAAAATGACAGTGTTACCCCTTATGTTTTTTTTTCAGGTCAAAACTTTGACGTCCGATATCTCGGCTCTGGAAGGGTCTAGAGCCTCCATTTTTGAGCGCTGGTAGAAGTCTTGTGGCCCTCTGTCAGAATCCAGAGTTTCAAGAAGATCGGAGGGGGTCAAAATTTCGGCCAAAAAAAAAATGACAGTGTTACCCCTTATGTTTTTTTTTCAGGTCAAAACTTTGACGTCCGATATCTCGGCTCTGGAAGGGTCTAGAGCCTCCATTTTTGCGCGCTGGTCGAAGTCTCGTGGCCCTCTGTCAGAATCCAGAGTTTCAAGAAGATCAGAGGGGGTCAAAATTTCGGCCAAAAAAAAAAAATGACAGTGTTACCCCTTATGTTTTTTTTTTCAGGTCAAAACTTTGACGTCCGATATCTCGGCTCTGGAAGGGTCTAGAGCCTCCATTTTTGCGCACTGGTCGAAGTCTCGTTGCCCTCTGTCAGAATCCAGAGTTTCAAGAAGATCGGAGGGGGTCAAAATGTCGGCCAAAAAAAAAATGACAGTGTTACCCCTTATGTTTTTTTTTCAGGTCAAAACTTTGACGTCCGATATCTCGGCTCTGGAAGGGTCTAGAGCCTCCATTTTTGCGCGCTGGTTGAAGTCTCGTGGCCCTCTGTCAGAATCCAGAGTTTCAAGAAGATCGGAGGGGGTCAAAATTTCGGCCAAAAAAAAAAAATGACAGTGTTACCCCTTATGTTTTTTTTTTTCAGGTCAAAACTTTGACGTCCGATATCTCGGCTCTGGAAGGGTCTAGAGCCTCCATTTTTGCGCGCTGGTCGAAGTCTCGTGGCCCTCTGTCAGAATCCAGAGTTTCAAGAAGATCGGAGGGGGTCAAAATTTCGGCCAAAAACGACAGTGTTACCCCTTATGTTTTTTTTTCGGGTCAAAACTTTGACGTCCGATATCTCGGCTCTGGAAGGGTCTAGAGCCTCCATTTTTGTGCGCTGGTCGAAGTCTCGTGGCCCTCTGTCAGAATCCAGAGTTTCAAGAAGATCGGAGGGGGTCAAAATTTCGGCCAAAAAAAAAAAATGACAGTGTTACCCCTTATGTTTTTTTTCAGGTCAAAACTTTGACGTCCGATATCTCGGCTCTGGAAGGGTCTAGAGCCTCCATTTTTGCGCGCTGGTCGAAGTCTCGTGGCCCTCTGTCAGAATCCAGAGTTTCAAGAAGATCGGAGGTCATTTTTTTTTTTGGCCGAAATTTTGACCCCCTCTGATCTTCTTGAAACTCTGGATTCTGACAGAGGGTCACAAGACTTCGACCAGCGCGCAAAAATGGAGGCTCTAGACCCTTCCAGAGCCGAGATATCGGATGTCAAAGTTTTGACCAGAAAAAAAAAACATAAGGGGTAACACTGTCATTTTTTTTTGGCCGAAATTTTGACCCCCTCCGATCTTCTTGAAACTCTGGATTCTGACAGAGGGCCACGAGACTTCGACCAGCGCGCAAAAATGGAGGCTCTAGACCCTTCCAGAGCCGAGATATCGGACGTCAAAGTTTTGACCTGACAAAAAAACATAAGGGGTAACACTGTCATTTTTTTTTTTGGCCGAAATTTTGACCCCCTCCGATCTTCTTGAAACTCTGGATTCTGACAGAGGGCCACGAGACTTCGACCAGCGCGCAAAAATGGAGGCTCTAGACCCTTCCAGAGCCGAGATATCGGACGTCAAAGTTTTTACCCGAAAAAAAAACATAAGGGGTAACACTGTCGTTTTTGGCCAAAATTTTGACCCCCTCCGATCTTCTTGAAACTCTGGATTCTGACAGAGGGCCACGAGACTTCGACCAGCGCGCAAAAATGAAGGCTCTAGACCCTTCCAGAGCCGAGATATCGGACGTCAAAGTTTTGACCTGAAAAAAAAAAACATAAGGGGTAACACTGTCATTTTTTTTTTGGCCGAAATTTTGACCCCCTCCGATCTTCTTGAAACTCTGGATTCTGACAGAGGGCCACGAGACTTCGACCAGCGCGCAAAAATGGAGGCTCTAGACCCTTCCAGAGCCGAGATATCGGACGTCAAAGTTTTGACCTGAAAAAAAAACATAAGGGGTAACACTGTCATTTTTTTTTTGGCCGAAATTTTGACCCCCTCCGATCTTCTTGAAACTCTGGATTCTGACAGAGGGCCACGAGACTTCAACCAGCGCGCAAAAATGGAGGCTCTAGACCCTTCCAGAGCCGAGATATCGGACGTCAAAGTTTTGACCTGAAAAAAAAACATAAGGGGTAACACTGTCGTTTTTGGCCGAAATTTTGACCCCCTCCAATCTTTTTGAAACTCTGGATTCTGACAGAGGGCCACGAGACTTCGACCAGCGCGCAAAAATGGAGGCTCTAGACCCTTCCAGAGCCGAGATATCGGACGTCAAAGTTTTGACCCGAAAAAAAACATAAGGGGTAACACTGTCATTTTTTTTTTTGGCCGAAATTTTGACCCCCTCCAATCTTCTTGAAACTCTGGATTTTGACAGAGGGCGACGAGACTTCGACCAGCGCGCAAAAATGGAGGCTCTAGACCCTTCCAGAGCCGAGATATCGGACGTCAAAGTTTTGACCCGAAAAAAAAAAAACATAAGGGGTAACACTGTCGTTTTTTGGCCGAAATTTTGACCCCCTCCGATCTTCTTGAAACTCTGGATTCTGACAGAGGGCCACGAGACTTCGACCAGCGCGCAAAAATGGAGGCTCTAGACCCTTCCAGAGCCGAGATATCGGACGTCAAAGTTTTGACTCGAAAAAAAAAACATAAGGGGTAACACTGTCGTTTTTGGCCGAAATTTTGACCCCCTCCGATCTTCTTGAAACTCTGGATTCTGACAGAGGGCCACGAGACTTCGACCAGCGCGCAAAAATGGAGGCTCTAGACCCTTCCAGAGCCGAGATATCGGACGTCAAAGTTTTGACCTGAAAAAAAAACATAAGGGGTAACACTGTCGAAGATCGGAGGGGGTCAAAATTTCGGCAAAAAAAAAAAAAAACGACAGTGTTACCCCTTATGTTTTTTTTTTTTGGGTCAAAACTTTGACGTCCGATATCTCGGCTCTGGAAGGGTCTAGAGCCTCCATTTTTGCGCGCTGGTCGAAGTCTCGTGGCCCTCTGTCAGAATCCAGAGTTTCAAGAAGATCGGAGGGGGTCAAAATCCAGAGTTTTGAGAAAATTGGAGAAACTCAAAATTTCGCACCCCGAAAAAAATGTAGGGGTTACACTGTCGTTTTTTTTTTTCGGGGGGTGAAATTTTGAGTTTCTCCAAATTTCTCAAAACTCTGGATTCTGATAGAGGGCCATGAGACTTAGACCCGGGTGCAAAAATGGAGTCTCTAGACCCTTCCTGAGCTGAGATATTGAGCTCCCACGTAGCATTTATGACGTTATAAAAATAGTGGGTGCTACGTTGGATCTCAATATCTCAGCTCAGGAAGGGTCTAGAGACTCCATTTTTGCGCGCGCTGGTCTAAGTCTCATGGCCCTCTATCAGAATCCAGCGTTTTGAGAAGATTGGAGAAACTCAAAATTTCGGCCCCCGAAAAAAAACGTAAGGGGTTACACTGTCATTTTTTTTTTCGGGGGGCAAAATTTTGAGTTTCTCAAATTTTCTCAAAACTCTGGATTCTGATAGAGGGCCATGAGACTAAGACCTGGGTGAAAAATGGAGTCTCTTGACCCTTCCTAAGCTGAGATATTGAGCTCCCACGTAGCATTTATGACGTTATAAAAATAGTGGGTGCTGCGTGGGATCTCAATATCTCAGCACAGGAAGGGTCTAGAGACTCCATTTTTGCACGCAGGTCTAAAGGCCCGTTCACACCAAGCACGATAACTATAAAGATAACTATAAAGATATAATTCTAAAAATCGTTCTCCATAATAAAGAATAAAACAGTTCACACCACAGCTATAACGATAAAGATATGAGGAACGATATTGTTGGGATCACTTTCAGAACGATTTTTTTCCAGCTGTCCAACGATAAAACACTGACAACCAATCAGAATCGTGCATTTAACATGGCAGATGACATAGCAGAGAAGTTAATCGTCGAGGTACAAAAAAAAAAAGAGTCCACTCCACTATTTGACAAGTCAAACCCACTTTTCAATGATACGTTAAAAGATGGATTTATGGAAAGCATCCTGGGAATAAACGTTTTTTTTTTTCGCAATGAGATTATGCAGTTTAGCATAGTGTTACAAAATTACCTCAGGTAGGATATCCAGCGCTTTGACAACATTGCTGAAGTACTAGGTGATGTTTTTATCCCATCACTGAATTCGTCAGCTATATCCAGAGGATTCACTGTGTAGATGCGCTCCAAACACCTCTCGTCTTTTAAGGATATCGATCGTGTACCCAAAACAAAAAGAGCCTGTTTTTCCTTTTGATATTTGTTTGTAACGTAAGCAGCAACAGCAAGTAATTTGCGCGCGCGCACGCTACTCTGAAACCGCGGCGCGCATGCATAAAAAGAACTTTATCGGTCGTTAGTGTGGACGCATATATAGTTATCTTTATCGTTATCTTTATAGTTATCGTGCTTAGTGTGAACGGGCCTTTAGTCTCATGGCCCTCTATCAGAATCCAGAGTTTTGAGAAGATTGGAGAAGCTCAAAATTTCGCACCCCGAAAAAAAATGTAAGGGGTTACACTGTCGTTATTTTTTTCGGGGGGCGAAATTTTGAGTTTCTCCAATTTTCTCAAAACTCTGGATTCTGATAGAGGGCCATGAGACTTAGACCAGCGCGCGCAAAAATGGAGTCTCTAGACCCTTCCTGAGCTGAGATATTGAGATCCCATGTAGCATTTATGCCATTATAAAAATAGTGGGTGCTACGTGGGATCTCAATATCTCAGCTCAGGAAGGGTCTAGAGACTCCATTTTTGCACCCAGGTCTAAGTCTCATGGCCCTCTATCAGAATCCAGAGTTTTGAGAAGATTGGAGAAACTCAAAATTTCGGCCCCCGAAACTTAAGGGGTTACACTGTCATTTTTTTTCGGGGGGCGAAATTTTGAGTTTCTCCAATTTTCTCAAAACTCTGGATTCTGATAGAGGGCCATGAGACTAAGACCTGGGTGAAAAATGGAGTCTCTTGACCCTTCCTGAGCTGATATATTGAGATCCCATGTAGCATTTATGCCATTATAAAAATAGTAGGTGCTACGTGGGATCTCAATTTCTCAGCTCAGGAAGGGTCTAGAGACTCCATTTTCGGACGCAGGTCCAAGTCTCATGGCCCTCTATCAGAATCCAGAGTTTTGAGAAGATATGGGAAACTCAAAATTTCACCCCCCGAAAAAAACGTAAGGGGTTACACTGTCGTTTTTTTCGGGGGCGAAATTTTGAGTTTCTCCAATCTTCTCAAAACTCTGGATTCTGATAGAGGGCCATGAGACTTAGACCCAGGTGCAAAAATGGAGTCTCTAGACCCTTCCTGAGTTGAGATATTGAGATCCCACGTAGCATTTATGCTGTTATAAAAATAGTGGGTGCTATGTGGGATTTCAATATCTCAGCTCAGGAAAGGTCTAGAGACTCCATTTTTGCACGCAGGTCTAAGTCTCATGGCCCTCTATCAGAATCCAGAGTTTTGAGAAGATTGGAGAAGCTCAAAATTTCACCCCCCGAAAAAAAAACGACAGTGTAACCCCTTATGTTTTTTTGGGGGGCGAAATTTTGAGTTTCTCCAATCTTCTCAAAACTCTGGATTCTGATAGAGGGCCATGAGACTTAGGCCTGAGTGCAAAAATGGATTCTCTAGACCCTTCCTGAGCTGAGATATCGAGATCCCACGTAGCATTTATGCCATTATAAAAATAGTGGGTTCGCGGACGGTGGAATTTTGAAAAAAATTTTGACGATGGAATCGAAATACAGTGGCTTGCTGGCAATCGTCCTGCCAGTACTGTAAAAATACAAGAAAACACAGGATGCACACAGGAAAAGACTCTAACATGAATGCATTGATTGATTCCTAGGTTTATTTTGTTATGAACAAACAAATGTGCAGTATAAAGGAAAAACCTTACGATTAAAGTTGTAATGTAATAATGTTCACGTTTTTGTTCTAAAAAAAGAAAGATTCACACAGAAAATTACTCTAATGTGACCAGATTGATTGATTCCAATATATTTAATTTGCCACAAACAATGTGCAATCTGTAAAACAAAAACCTCAAAATTGTAGTTGGAATGGTATACTGCTGGAATTTTTTTTACCTTGAGAAAGTACATTTTTACCCAGGGAAAATGTACTTTTATATTTTCAGAAACTTGAAACATAATTCAGGTCTGAGGGGGTTAAAGAGAAAACTATTGATTTTTCTGCCTATTGATGCATTTCTGCCTCAAATAGAAATGTAATTATTTCTTACAATTGTAGGATTTAGGAGAAAAAATCTGGGACAAAGTGGATCCAGAAAGCTTGCGCAATCACATAGTAAAACACAGAAACAACTGGTACATGTTCCATCCATCCATAATTCAATCCATCCCTCTCTTTTCCCTTGCTCTCTGTGAGGTGTACAGGCAAATAAATAATTAAGATGACAGGCATGGTGGGCTAAAAAGGTTCATTAAGCTCTCTGAACATGGAAGACCATTTGTCTAGTTGTCGAGGAACAAAAGCGTGTGGAAAACTGCTGTGTTTGTGAAGGTGTGTGTGTATTTGTCATTATCTCATTTGGCCCAGCCTCCTCCCTCTCTCTCTCTCTCTCTCTCTCTCTCAAAAAATACACACATTGTGTAGAGCCCAACACTGTCGGCTGGTGATACAGAAACAACTAAACATAAACGAATAAAAAAGTCTAAAGTGAATATGTATATTGTTTACACACAATATAAATGTACTCTTTTGATTCAGCTTATTGAGAAAATGAAGCCTAATTTTGTTTGCTTGTGAAATAAAGTCTATTAAGCAATGTGTTTTAAAAAAAAAATAGTAATTCGATAATAAAAATGTATTAAGGCTTTATTACTTTACAATTTTAAATAATATGCAATTGCATTACAGTTATAAGACACAGTTATAATTGAAATGCCTCTCTGAGCTGATGCGATGGGAAAATGGAGAGGAGTGAGTTTGGAAAAGGTGGATTCGAACTAAAAAGCTAACGCTACCCACCTTAGTCTCTGTGGTCAGCGAGATTTACATTGTCATTTTGTCTGGCTCCATCAGGCAATGGTGGGCGGAGTTACTGTAAATAGCCTCTGCCAATAAGGTGGAGATGGTCCTCACTGCAGAACATGAAATCCAAATGGAGGAGTTGGATCATAACCCATCCAGATCCAACTCCTCCCACCTTACATATACCTAAACCTACCCATCTCTCCACCCCCTGATCCCTAACCCCATCCCTAATCCTACCTACCTCCACCCCCTGATCCCTAACCCCACCCCTAAACCTACCTACCTCCACCCCCTGATCCCTAACCCCACCCCTAAACCTACCAATCTCCACCCCCTGATCCCTAACCCCACCCATCTCCACCCCTGATCCCTAACCCCACCCTAAACCTACCCATCTCCACCCCCTTATCCCTAACCCCACCTCTAATCCTACCAATCTCCACCCCCTGATCCCTAAACCTACCTCTAATCCTACCCACTTCCACCCCCCGATCCCTAAACCCACCCCTAAACCTACAATCTACTCCACCTGATCCCCAAACCCACCCCTAAACCTATCCATCTCCACCCCCTGATCCCTAACCCCACCCCTAAACCTACCCATCTCCACCCCCTGATCCCTAACCCCACCCCTAATCCTATCCACCTCCACCCCCTGATCCCTAAACCCACCCCATAACCTACAATCAACACCCCGTGATCCCTAACCCCACCCTAAACCTACCCATCTCCACCCCCTGATCCCTAATCCCACCTCTAATCCTACAATCTCCACCCCCTGATCCCTAATCCCACCTCTAAACCTACCCATCTCCACCCCTTAGTTCTGGATCCAACTCCGCCCCTGGATCTCGTGTACTGCAATGAGTTGCTACTGATAAGGTGGGCTATTTGCACTTGGTGCAAATAGACACTCCGAAATTTTAATCTTAAAAATAAGCTTTATTTTCATTATGCAAAATATGAAATACAAAAAAATAGATGTAAAATGCATGTCTTTTCTTTTTGAATTTTGTGTACAATATGACCCATGCTCTTAAAAGGCTTTGTGAGATTCGCTCTTACACACATAAATTCTCCAGTATTCACTATGAACCCCTAATGTTGTTATATTTAGAGGCAAACTGTCGGCGTAGATAAACCCAGCGAGAGCCCTACAGCAGTTGACCTCTCTGTAGAAACCAGGTTAAGTCTCATCTTCATGTTGTTCCCTCGCTATCTCTGTCTGAACTCAACTCGCCTCTTACGCTTGTAAACAAACCACGCTGAGGGACGTTGATCTGATGTGTAGATATCTTACCTTTGAAAAACACAAATTTGCCCTTGCTGTTCTCATAGACGGCGTCAATCTTGGGTGGCAGACCCCTCCAGAAGACATTGATGAGCATGGGGTAACCGGACATCACGGCATTATCCCTGACCCTCCAAAACCAGTGGTCCTTCACAGAGGGAAGATGATTGAAAGAGAAAAAAAAATACATAAAGAAACATTAGTTGCGTGGCACGTTTCGGGGTTTACAGCTCCAGATGGATCCTATAAAGCTTTGCATAATGTGTTTTTTGGTCAATACAAGACTTTAGAGGTTTTCTAAGAGGCTTTGTCTTGTAAACAACAGCTATTCTGTCATTGTTTTTTGGGGCGGAAAAGTATATTTTATTAAATCAAACCCAAACAGACATCTTCCTACATGGAATAGTTTGATTTGCCACGGCCACAGCTGCTCTCACTTCCAGCTTCGGAAAATCCCCCGTCACACATCTACGGCTTTGATGTCTCCAAAGCTTGTTTAAATGTTGGTGGCAAAACAGACAATTCCTCCATCATCACTGTAACAATCATTGCCTCCTGGGAAGTTCCTACTTAGAGTCCACAAATCAAAAAAAAAAAAATATATATATACTAATGTATGTATGTGTATATATATATATATATATATATAAAATTTACATAAAATATAATATTATATCAAGCTTTTCATCTCTGTTAATTTCAAAGCTCTATGTTTTTTTCCTTCTGTTGAACATAATTATTTTGTGTAGTGTAGCGCAGCTGGAACATGATATTGACCATCGTCACACCGAGAGTAGCTTTTTATATGAGAATTTCTGAGATCCTTCGCTATATCTCTCAGAATACAAGTTAACAGCAAGCTTGAGCATAACAAATGGTTTGAGAATGACACCTTCATTATTCTTCAAGCACAGATTTGCCTCTCCCGACTAATCTTTTTGTAGCAAATTGAAGCATGGCGTTTGACCATCAGTCTCTCTACAGCAGTGACACCCTCAGATGACACTTCTTCAGCCTGTGACTCACAGTATTTTCTACTCCATTACAGAGATGGCATTCTTCAGATTTTGCACGACTACTTCGATTCCACTTGTTCCCTCTCACACAAATCGTGTACTATAGTGTTGTTGTAGTATTATATTTAAACACAATTCTAGTATTCATTTATATTTTAAATGATCATTTAATTATATATTTTTAATTTGAGTTTGCATTTTAGTCATTTTACTAGTTTTTGTCATTTTACTAGTTATTTTTTTATCTAGTTATCATTTCTATTTAATGTAGCTTTGTTTTTATTTCAGTTTTAGATTTAGTAATTTTATTTATATACATATATATTTTTATTTCAGCTAGTTGCGAAGGCAACATTTTTAGTTTTTAAATTTTTACTTAATTTCAGCAAAAATTATTTTTAATTTTTTCATTTCAAAAATAATATTCCTGCATGATATTCCTCGAATTGTTATTAAAACACCGACCAAAGTATTGTATACTTGGTTATTAAATATTTTGTACTGTCCATCATTTCCAATCAAGCTGTGATTCTATGCAAAATTGTAAAAAATATATATATATATATATATTTAATTTTGTGTATTTAGGATGCATGGAGTGCTTGCTATGAAATTGACCCAAACAAAGCAAGATAAAAAACAAGGATATTTTATTCTAAAATTAATATAAATATCATTTTGAGCTGGAAATGCATGACTTGTGGAGGATGAATAGCCTATATATAGTGCTCTTTAAACGAGAGAGAGTGTGAAAAGTGTATATCTATCTCATAATGATACTATGAATGTGTAATCATTTTCCTTTCCATTATCTGACACTATACACGACTGCACAAACACTCTCTGAGAACTGCCATCCGCCCACAGCAGTCAGCAGGAGTCTTTAGGGACTGAAAGTAGTATTCTGTGTCCTTGGAGAAAATACTGTAGCTGAAAAGGCATTCTGGTCATTAGTGGTGTTTACTAATCAGATATCACTGACGCTTTGGCTCATAGTTTGGATCGGTGATTTGGGCAAACCAAAATTAAACTTTGGTGTGTAACTTGTCACATACTGTTTGTGCTATAGACTTGAATGATGGCTAGTAATCACATACCAACATGTGGATATGTGTGTCCACGGTTTGCAGTGTGTTCTCCTAATGTGTGTGCTCTAACTTGGTTGGGTTAAACACAGAGGCCTTCATTTCACTTCACATTAGCAACTGCGCAGAACACAAAGGCGGCATTGTGGCTCAAAGTCACTTTTTTCTTTGCTTCTATTTTTCTCATCCTTCTCTTCTATCACAAAACCAGAGAAAGACAAACAAATCCAACTGCATGGCACTATGTAATCACAGGAAGGCCCACACAGACAACAGTGACCTATGCCTCCCTGGAGGCACCACATTCATCTGCGTTTCATTATTGTTTGGCTATGAGAGAATACACACCGTAGTGTGCGTTCAGCTTCATACAGCCGGTATGAGTGGGAATTGACAGGCCATGGGACACACTGCATTCAGTAGGTTCAGAATTAAAACACTAAATATTAAGTTGTGATAGCCTTTTCTTCCCTATTGTGACGTATATGTGAGTGAAATTGCTTCTCGAACAAGAAAAAATGTTGGGCTGGGCTTGATTTTGAATGTTGGGAATTGATTGGATGGTTGTGGTTTGCTATTGGTCGATCTCATTTGAGTGACAGGTTGCCCCGCCCTCGCCCTACTGAACACATCATCAGAGAAGAGATGTCGCTGCAATTAGTTGATTTGATTGAAGAATACGAGGGCTCGTGCATTTAAAAAAATGATTGATGTGCACAGGTAAATCGTTTATAATATGAATCGTCATTTTTGATTTCATAGGTTTTCAGCCGTTCTTATTAATTTAAGGGCTGCCCGAATTATTTGCTATAGTTCTTGTTACTTAATAACAATGAAAATTCTTATCATTAGAGCATTTTGAAGTCAAGTATATTGCATCTGTGAGATTTTAAAATGAGGGGTTGCATGAATTATGGAGTTTAAAAAATGGGTCACCGAACAAAAATGAATTCTGTTTTATTCTGCAAGAAAGAGCGACTTATGTGACCCTCCGTACCTCACTTTTAGGAACAGTCACTCTCAGAGAGACCATTATCTGGAACAAGTTGGACTCTTCAATTTCATATCTTGATTTTATCTGCGAAATGTTAAATATAACGTTGTGGTAAAGATCCGAGGCTCAGAACTTCTTGTGAAATCTGATTGGTTTAGTCTAGAGTCCTTGGAGGAAATTGTGTTTAAGTTATGATATAAGTTTGATATTTAATATTTAAGTTTGAAACAATATGAGGGTGAAAAACAACAGTAATGACAGAATTAAATCAGTGTAATATCTGATTCAAATTGTCTTTAATTGATAATGGAACGATTAAGGACCCAGAATTGTTGAAGGCAGATCTTTAAATGTCTCATAGGGAAGTCTATCAATGAAACGTTATTTGATTTCACTAATATTTGAATTTGTCTGATTTTTTTCAGCGCGAAAGCGTACGTTACGAGAGCTCAGCATGAGGATGTGAATACGGATTTCCACGCTCATGTGGCGCGTGAGGTTTAGCCTGAGCAAATGAAGCCCTCCGTAACAACCAGCCAAAACTGAACACAGGGCTGCCTGCTGGGAGATGGAGGGATGAGAGATGAAAGCGCCACAAGCAGTGTGTTGCTGGGCAGGTTGAGAGCTCTGCTGGGAGATCGGCCTCTATCTCTCGGTTTCACAGTCTACAGATCCTTCGCCGGACTGTGAAACTCTCCTCACAGGACTGGAGACTGGACGGAAGAGATCTGTCACCGGGCACAGACTGAAACCGCATCAAACACCAGCGCTCAGGAGACAAGCAGTCAGAGGAGAGAGAGAGAGTGAGGGGGAGGAGGGAACTGACTGTTTATATTACTGGAGAAATGATAGAGGACAAAGTGTGCTTTTCTTTACATTGGCAGAGATTGTACGTACGGGGTTTATAGACTTTAATTTTGACATTTAAAAAGGCTTATTCAATTAGTTTTTTATTGTATATTTATAATAAATAAAATATATAATTTTATATATATATATATATATATATATATAGTCATGCATATTTTATAACTTTCATTTATAGACTTCCATTTTGAGCTTCTTTTTAAAATGTAAGAAATAAAAGCTTATTAAATATTATATTTATATTGTATATTTATTATAAGTAAATAATATACATTAAATAAATAGTGTATGTATTTATTCACTTATTTATCATGCATTATATAATATTTGTTATTTTATATTATTTTTAGTGCATTATTTTTTAGACTTTAGTGTACAGACTTTCACTTTGACATTTAAAAAAGCTTATTTTTAGGATTTAAGAAATAAATGTTTATTAAATTATTATATTTATAATGTATTTTAATACAAAATATTTATTTATTTATTTATTCATATACTTATCATACAATATATAACATTTATTATTTAATATATATTATTTGTATTGCATTATTTAAAAAGGTCAAACAAGATAATCTAGTTGATTATAATGCCAATACTAATTTATTCTATTAAGATATTTAATTTTTAACCAAAAGAATGCATTTGAATTATTTTCATTTCGATATTCTCAGTAAATAAATATGATTAATTAATCAGTTTAAACTTTATATATATATATATATATATATATATATATATATATTACTAGGTCAATATATATATATATATATATATATATATATATATATATATATTACTAGGTCAATATATATATATATATATATATATAGACCTAGTAATGGTTTTCAAGTGGTTGGAAGAAATGATCTGGTATCAAACTTTTGCTGATGATAATGGATCTGTCAGTGTATTTCTGTTGTCTAGAGTTAAATATATTGACGACCTCCTCATCTTTCAGCCAATCAGGTCTTTCGTCCACAACCGTGTGCCACCAACGTGAGGAAGCTGACAGACATTACTGTGGATACACCTCAGAGCTTAGACGGCAGACTTTGAGCGTTTTACAGCACAGAATTATGTTTGTGTTATTGTCTAACCGCGATGATAGAGCGAGCGACTGAGTGTCATGATAGATTTAGTTTTCCCAGAGGCGTCTGCTGTGGAACTGGGAGTGGAGACCAAGTGACAAGATTAGATCCCAACAAAACCCCTCTACAAGTGGAATAAATCTGCACATCAGTTAAAAAAACTTTCTATAAAGTTCTGACAAATGAATTCCATCTATTTTTAATCAGAGAAAAACAAATACACAACAAAAACACTGGCTGTGTGTTAAGTGAGAGCACATCTTTGCTGTGGCCTTTAGAGACGTACACAGATCAGAGAACTATTGGGGTCTGTCTCTATTCATCTGCATCTCCTAAAGATCCGGTTGTCAGATGGGATGCTATACTTTCGGAGAGAATCAACATTTTCAAAAGAGTTTCCATTGTTAGTCTGTTAAAGTTTTATGTTCAGCAAACCGCTTTTGCCCCTGTGTGCAGTTAGTGGACATCAATTCGTAACTTCTCTTTGTTTGTTCTGATTTCAGTTTATAGACTTTGACAGTCATGGATTTTGGAGTCTACAAGTAAAATAATATAGATCTTATATTCTAAAAAAAGGTTTCGTATTATGTATCTTTTATACATTCATTATTTTACATTTATATTGCATATATATATAAATATATATATATATATATATATATATATATATATATATATATATATTAGGGCTGTCAAACGATTAATCGCAATTAATCGCATCCAAAATAAAAGTTTGGGTTTACATAATATATGTGGGTGCACTGTGTATAATTATTTTATATAAATACACACACATGCTTGTATATGTTCAAGAAATATTTTCATGTATATACTAGATATAGATTTATATATAATTTATATTATATATAAAATATAAATATTTTATATATAAATAATATTTTTTTCTTAAATGTGTGTGTATTTATATATATTCATATATTTATATGTATATGAAGAGTTCAGATGCAAAAGCCTCTAAATGCCATTTGAAATTTTCTTCTAAAATGACCATTTTTATCAAGCTTGTATATTTAAGTTCAGTAATTTCACTTAAATGACAATTAATAGGTAATCTTCATTGTCATTTAAGTGAAATTACTGAACTTAAATATACAAGCTTGAAAAAAATGATCATTTTAGAACAAAATTTCAAATGGCACTTAGAGGCTTTTGCATCTGAACTCTTCATATGTATTATATATATATTTATATAAACTTTTATTTTTGGTGCGATTAATTGTATTATGTAATATTATGTAAAAAAAAGCATGTATTTATTTGCCATTCAAAAGTAAACTATTTTAATTATTCTGTTTTAATTATTCTGATTTATTTTGATTATTTTAATGAATTTTCAGCATCATTCCTCCAGACTTCAGTGTCACATGATCCTTCAGAAATGATTCTAATATGCTGATTTGTTGTGCAAGAAACATTTCTTATTATCATGTTAAGTTTAAAATCAGTTGTTCTGCTTACTTTTTTGGTGTGGAAACGTGATACTTTCTCGTGATTCTTTAAAGAATAGAAAGTTCAAGAAAGAAAGAAAATTCAACTTTTTATTACCAAGTTAAATGTCTTTACTGTCACTTTGAATCAATCGAATGTATCCTGTTTATAATTTCATGTAGAATGGCAATATGATAGTGTTGTCTTTAACAAATCTAGAAATTTTATCACTCCTACTGTTTTGTCGATGTACTTCAATACTGATCCTAAAGAAAAACACTCAAGTAGCCTTCTGTTCCTATGGTTACTTTTGTCCTCTGATTAACATGTGATTATGATATGTAATTGCATGACGTTATCGGAAAATGCTGTTCCCTATATTGTATGTAGCACTAAATAGTTTAGTTGATCTGCTTTCCATGAGCTTCCCTTTCTCTTTTTTCCACTGGTGAGGTTCAAGCTTTCATTAGTAGGGTCAGAGCCTGATAATCCACACCCTGTCATCCACACAGTGATTGCTAACGCTCAGCTCTTTTGATACACTCAACTATCACACCAGAGCTTTAAGGATTCATTGAAGGCAGCTCTCAGGTTCAGCGAGCAAAGAAAAGCTCATTGGCTCTGACTAATAGGTCACTTTCCTTCAGCACAAGCTCAAGAGAACAAAGAGAAAACACCCACACACTGAAATGTTTCCTGCGGCCGCCACGTTGTGTGTGTTTGTCAGCTGAGGCTGCCAGCGCTTGAAGCAGCAGTTATGAGACCATAAGCTTGAAATGAGCTCATGTAGTCATTAAGAATCTGTGTGTATGTTAGGAGCGTTTCAGACAGATACTGTGTGTCTCATTCGTTTGCTTACCTTAAACACGAACATCTCCCTCCTGAGGATGGCAAGCGTGTTGAAGCCGCCGTCACAGATGTCTGGCTTAGCGTTCGGGTGCGCTGGTTTGTCTCCGGTCGGTATTCGGGGAGGCCGTGTCTGCCTGTCGTTTTTGCGTGGATCTACGGGAGGGTGCGAGCGGACGGGTGGGATCGTGGGTAGAGGTCTCGTGGGCTGAGGAAGTTTATCTGGAGGTCCTGAAGAGAGAGAGAGAGAGAGAGAGAGAGAGAGAGAGAGAGATGAGGGTCATTAAACTTTATTTTTATTTTTATTTTATGATTTTTTGTCATAATTAAGGGTGTTTGTAGCCAAAAAAAACCCTTATAAATGACACAATTTTGTCTCATACTAAGATGTTTTTAGACTATATAATATTAATGTGCCATGTTGCTTGTCATGGCTTGCTAATCTAATATATTACTTGCTGGAATTATTAACAATAATACATTTAATTAATAATTGAATATTATGTTTGTTTTATCATGATATAAATGTTTTATTGTGAAATACCCCCCGACTCACTGAAGACTGCTATTAGTTTATTTAGCATATTTCTGTAGTCGCTTTTATAGAGATATATAACAATTTTTTAATAAATAATAACTAAATTAAATAAATAATAAAATCCATATGATTCACTAAATAACTTTTTTTAAATACATTTTTAATGAATAACAATAAATATAATTACTTTGAAAAATTTATAAATAAATAATTTTAAAATAAATATATTTTTTTTATATATTTATGCTTAATTATATTTTATTATTTATATTCACTCTAAAATATACATTTTTCAATTGTTTTTAACATTAAAAATAAATACAAAACTTTAAAAAGATTAGATTTTAATTAATGTATAAAATGGATTTATATTTTATTATTAAATAATACATTTACAATTATTTAAATCTAAATAAAATATCTAATAAATATACATATTTTATATTTTTATTAGTTTTTTTCCACATATTTATCATGCATTGTATAATATATAAAATTTATGATTGAATATATATGCATTTTTATTGCATGCAAAATAAGCAAGATAATATAGTTGTCAGAATAATTGGTTTTATAATATTCAGGGTCTGAATGTTGTGTGTTGGTGTAATAATGTGCTCTCGCATCAGTTATAGTCCAGCATCCACCTCGATTATCTGCGGACTCATTATCACAGCTGAGCTGACCCGCGCTGAAGAGTTCAAGCTGTTAGCACAATGAACTGAGACGTCACATTTTTGGATGAGCGACAGAACGCTAAGAGCCGACGGATCGAGAGGTCAAGAAATCCTCGGTGAGAATGAAAGGATAGGTGATTAAATAGAGAAAATAATGAATGATTTTAAGTATGAATCAGGCAGGAGGGCGGCCTGACAGGATTACCCCTCTGGAGATGTGAACGACCCACAGGACCACAGAGAGGAGTGACTGTCTGAAATCAAATCTCCTGAAATAGAGCGAGGATTACAGCCCTTCATGTTACACAACACGGGGCAGATAGAGAGAGAGAGATAGAGATCTGCTCTGGTGAGAGTGAGGGATATTGAGAGAACATGGTTGGGAATGTGTGCGTGATACATAAGATGTGAGACTCTCCACCCTCTCCGGTCTCGTGTCGGAGGGAGGAAAGAGGAAGACCGAAGGGACGGATGTTGAATGGGATCCAGGAAAGAGTTATTCTGAATTGGTGTGGAAGAACAGAGGGAAATTTAAGGCACTAGATTTGACATTTTATGATAAAAGCGTGTCCTACGAGTTTGGAGGGTGAGTAAATGATGATAGAATTTTTCATTTTTGGGGTGAACTGTCTCTTTAAGGCTACATGCAACCCATCCAACAACTTTAGTCACCTCAAAATCTGCAAAACACCTCTTACATATTTTTGATAAAATGTAAAAATGTAGTTCATTTATATTCTCTCCACAGAAAAAAAAGGTAAAACCAGATAGAGATTAATCAAAAACATAGAGAAAGATGACATCTTGGTCACATTATGGGCAAAACACCAATTACTTTTTTTATCATAAAATGTAAAAATGTTGTTCATTTACTGTATGCTCTCTCCACAGGAAAAGAGGATAAAACCAGTGCGGTATAGCGAGATGAATCAAAAACATACAGCAGCGAGTGAGTCTATTTGTGAATCAAAAACACTCAAGCAGCATCCGAAATTGAATAATTCCCGACTATATGTCCAAATGACGGTCTTCAGATGACATACTACTTCCACCGAGATTCTTAAGTGTGCATATGATGGACACTTCACTAGAGTTGTTGACTCAAACGACTCTCATGAGTTGTTGATTCAAATGACTCTCATGAGTTGACTCAAACGGCTCTCGTGAGCTGTTGACTCAGATGACTCTTATGAGTTGTTGACTGAAACAAGTCTCATGAGTTGTTGACTCAAATGACTCTCATGAGTTGTTGACTCAAACGACTCTCATGAGTTGTTGACTCAAACGACTCTCATGAGTTGTTGACTCAAACGACTCTCATGAGTTGTTGACTCAAACGACTCTCATGAGTTGTTGACTCAAACGACTCTAATGAGTTGTTGATTCAAATGACTCTCATGAGTTGTTGATTCAAATGACTCTCATGAGTTGTTGACTCAAACAGCTCTCATGAGTTGTTGACTCAAACAACTCTCACAAGTAAACACGTTGTGGTTTGATTCACAAATGAACGACTCTCATGAGCCATTTGGATGTTGGATGGGATTCAGGAAAATGGATCTGATTTGATCTACACGCTATGTGCGTGTTTGTTGAGAAAAGCAATGTTGTGAATTTAGTGTGTTCTGTGTGAATGTTACCGTAGATCTTCTGGATGCCCTGCAGATCGTCGTGTGGCAGTCTGAAGTTCTCTGTGTCCATGTACTGGTAGAAGGGGGCCATTATGGCAGTGGGGTCGTTGGAGTGTTCCAGGCCTAACGCATGTCCCAGCTCATGTACCGCCACCAGGAAGAGGTCGTTCCCTAAACACACAAAATAAATAAATAAAACAATTTAAATTACAATGGAATAACTTTAAAAAAAAAAGAACTGCATCTTTAAAACTGCTGTTAAAACTCTAACGTCAGTTGCTAACATCGATAAAGTCCGATTCCTGAATCAGCTGGCTCGTTGTAGTAAACCAAAACATATATCAAGATATCAACATGTCTTTTTTATTAATCTACAACATTCACCAACCTAGCTGATATGTAAAAAAGCGAAAATGAAAAACACGGAAAAAAATTAACACACAGCACCCAAGAGTATACAAGCAAGAGTTTGTTGTTAGTCAAGCGCCCGCGTCCTCAGATCACTTGGATGTGGCTGTAGTTACCTGAGGTAAAAACGATATAAATGCTGTTCGTTTTCTCACACAAACCGCTCGTTTCTTGTCATCAAAAGGCCATCAATGTGTACTTACATTTACAAGTAATTAAATCATGTTTAATTTGGACTTCTCTGTGCATGCTCTTTGAGGTGAACCCCGTAGACCTCCATTATATGACTGACAGACACAAATGGTTTGACCTAAAAATATCAAAATTGAAAATACTGTGGAAACAAAGATACCTACATCTTGGATGCCCTTGAAGTAAGCTAAAACATATCAAAAATTCATTTCAAAGTGAACTATCTTTTTAAAGAGTACCTTTTATGTCATTTAAAATGTTCCTAATATTGTTCTGGGAGGCCCCAACAACAGTTTTACAAGCATGCAATGATAAAAAACACTTTTGTTGTCTTATAATATGCATTTATTTTTTACCTGAATTGCCCACCGACTCCCATATGAATCATTTTAGCGAGTCCTTATACCAAAAAAAAAACCCGCCTTTGCGCGACGCTAATCCATAGACTGTAAAAAAATATGGACGTAGTATCCGTGACGTCACCCATAGGTTTCTGAAGAGCGCTTTTGCAGCCTAAAGTAGGCGGGGCCGGCAGTCGCCATCTTGGCAGTGCGTCACCCCTCGTCACTACCGGATAAATTAAAATGGGCAAAGAGGCGGGACGCGGGTGGAGCTGAGGTACTAATGCTATGCTATTGCCGTCAAAGTGACAGCCGATTGAAAAAGTAAATCCAATGGTAAAAGTTCATGTTTTTGTCCCTTGAAATATTATAATAGTTAAGACGTAACTAAAAGTGAGACTATTTACTTTATCTTTTTATCAACTTTATTAATATCACAAGGGGTAATTAGTTAAGAGCATGTATACAACACAGATCACACACATTTCTCACAACATACAAGCAGTCAACTAGTATGTGTATAGTGAGGCATTATTATTCTGCTAGTTAAAAATGTATTAGTTACTTACAATATTGCTCTAAGTTTGTGAATGTCGAATGTGACCGTGATTCAAGGCAAACACATCAGTCGGCATCTCACGTTAAGTTCGTAAAGAGCTTTACTCAGTCCATTTTACAATCTGATTTTGGCCACCAGTTTCTCAGATGGGTCAAACCAAAGATATTACCTCAGAAGTTCAAGTAAATGCACTAAAATCCGCGCTAATTCAAGGGTGTGCATCTATTGCATGGACGGAGAGAACGCGAAATCATCAGACATCCATTAGTCCACGTGAGGGAAACAACTGGAAATACAGCGCTCACGGTCGTTCTCTCCATGCAACACGACGGAATCCAACAACATGCACGGGCGAAGGTGTATTAAATTGTATGAAATAATCCCGGAAAAAGCACAAACACAGCTGAGGGTGACGCTAACAGACAGCAGACAAACGACTAGCAGTGACAGAGCAGCGGCAATCCACCTGTCACTCAAGTGGCCACGCCCTTAATTATGCAGAACTATAAGGCTTAAATATAATTTAAACGGATGCGTTATAAAAAAATTCACCCCCCTCACAGTCTTCATGAAGGGCAAAATTAGCAACATAGACCAAAAAACTATTTGCCACCAGGCTGTAAACATGTTTTTTTCTGCTGTGAAGTTAGACATTTTAACATGGGGGAAATACAGATTTGACTCGCTTTTGCAGCCAGCCTCATGCGGCCCCTCGATGAATTGCAGTTTAAGTCACTTCCGTGTTGGCTTCAAGAGAGAGACGGGGAGGTTGCCGCTTGCGCTAATCTGCGGTGATTGGTCAGATGACCTAGTCAGTTGTGATTGGTATAGGCTCTATGCACAACTGCACTACTTCCTGAACTTCAGCCAGCTCCTTCTTTCCTGTCTGCCATAATTGGACAATTTGATTAATTCAGGTGTGCTTGACCTTAGTAGTCACGGCAACAATAATCAAACACACCTGAATTAATCAATGTGTCCAATAATGCCAGACAGGAAACAAGAAGCTGGCTGAAGTTCAGGAAGTAGTGGAGCTGTGCATAGAGCCCATTCTCTGTGCAGAAAAACGGAACTCTTATTACCTTAAATGGGTTCTCAACTCCAGTCCTCGCGACCCACTGCTCTGCATATTGTGTATGTCTCCCTCATTTAACACACCTCAGATCCTCAGCTCGTTAGGATAGAGCAGGCTCGCGAATCCATACTTTATAGCGTTTAGGTTTGTGAAGCAATCATCTTCAAAATGACGCGAACACAGAACGAGGTTTGGGCTATACTTGTGTGGTATAGCAGTACTTGTATATATGAACTGCAGCCACTTAGTCTTCAAATACTCCTCACTTGGCAGGTTAAAAAAAGTTCGCTTTTGCGTCGCACTTCAAAACACAGCGTCTCGTCGACATGATTGTTTTCCGAAGCCCAGAACTCGAAAAACGAAAAAGTCCAAAAAGGTGCGGTGGGTCCAAACATCCATGCTCTCAGACCTCCCTGGCCAGCCCAGGCAGGGTGGCCCGTCCTGGGCCAGTTTCAGATTTGCCCGCTCCCCCTGGAGCTCCGGTTTTCGCTAGCGTCTCCGAGCGCAATAAGTGGGCGTTTCTTATTCAAATAACTTGTCAAGTTGACGTCAACCAGACAAAGGAAAAGCATCGTTCTTCGAACGATTCATATCAGCGACTCAGAGTCGACTCTTGTTTTTGAGAGACAATAAGTTTGTATACGATGAACTTTCATTTTTAAAACTTTGCAGGATGTTTTAGTTCACTTAGATCTATGTTAAACACTACATGAAGGGCAATTTTCAAAAACCCAAAATAGGTACCCTTTACGAAGTAATAATGAGGATCTAATTATTAATATGTAACACATATTGAATCATGAGAAGTGTATACGTTCTAAAAGAAAGAAAGTGCCACTAAATTCACAGCAAAGTCTGTATGTGTCAGAGCACATAATGATATGTCAAAATCAAAGCTGCAGTCTACTCTGTATGTGTGTGCGTGTGGTTGTTTGTGTGCGTAATTGTCATCCATCTCTGGTTCCACTCCAGAATAACTCATCCAGAGTAACCACAGCTACTGCCGGGATTCATTACAGAATGAACGCTGTCACCACACACCCTCACATCAAACATCCACGCTGAGCATCTTCCCTCTGTGCACAAATGGAAAACCCCACCCTGCTCGCCCCAAGAAGCTTTGGAAGTGGGACTTTACGCCACGGGCCAGAAAACAGTCCAAACACCAAAGTAAGGCAGACGTTATGCGATGGAAAACGAGAACACACCCAAGGCCACATCAGCTGTCTCTCCTCTTCTCCTTCAGTTCTGACTCGCTATCTTTTATCTGCTGAAACAAATGACTATGACACATTTTTATTCAGTCAACTTGTGTTTTATTTAAACTGCTTGGCGCGGGAGAAGCAGATCAAATGATGCGTTTTGCATTCCCGGATATTTCGGTCTATTTCGGCGCCCCGGAGACTTCGGCGGCATCAAAGCCGATGGCTGCAAAACACTCCAAAATACACAGTTGACCAAATGCTACTGAGCGAACAAAACACACGAGACCAGTTACATTTCTGTCATCAAAGGGAAATATTAGTTTGGCAGGATTTTTAGAAGGAAACAAACTGTATGCATCACACAGAAACGTCTTTAAGAATTTATGAGTTTTAAGAATTTATTAACGGGATGGTTTGTGTGCAAGAATGTAATCGAGAGAGACTTTGTAGTATGATAGAAAGTGGGCCGCACAGACTGTAACTCAGTTTTTCAAAACTTTGTAGCATAAATTCAGCGACGTGAATGGCATTTCAGATCTTAGACTTTTAAGGAGAAATTTGAGCCCTCTAAAGACTTGGGTGAGCTTTTTTGTAATAAAGCCGGGATAGTTCACTCAAAAATAAATCTGTCCAATCGATTTTAAATGACATGAAGGTGAGTAAATGATGACAGAATTTAAATTTTTGGGTGAATTGTCCCTTTAAGGCAGTGTGTATCCAACCAGCAACAACATAGCAAAATGCTAACAACCGCTCAACTGCTAATCAACTCCTTGGCCATCCCAAAACACATGACTGTATTAAGCCTTTTTTTAATAAAATGTACAATTTAGTACATTTATGATCTCTCCATGGGGATAAATGGTAAATCCTGGATAGAAAAATTTATAAAAATCATAGCACTAAACCGGTATATTTGTTAAGAGTTCATTTGAGAATCAAAATCACACAGCATGGCAAGTGTACAAATGACTCTTATTAGTCAATTTGTGAATCAAAAACACCCATAGTTTGATTTGTGACTGAATAGCCCTTATGAGCCGGTTCGTTTTAGTGAATCAGAAATCACAAAATCAGAAAGTGCAATCATTGTAGTTTGATTCACAAATGAACAAACAAATATCTCAAAATGAACAATTGTGAAACAAAATTAACAAATGATTCGTATGAGCCAGTTCATTTCAGTGAATCAAAACAAACAAATACCCTCACGAATAGAATAAACCAAAGCCTACGAGTTCTGAATAACATGAGTGTAAGTAAATAAGATAATTTTTGGATGAACTATCCCTTTAAGGCAGGGTGTATCTGCTCAGTAACCACATTGCAAGGCACTGTCCCAAATGGAAGTCCTCACAGTTTGACACTTTGACTAGTATGCTGTGGAGATCGCTTTAGTGCACTCGCAAGCACCCTTCGGAAACCTAAAAGGACAAATGGGACACCCTACTGACTTGTGGACTTAGTCGACAACAAGCATGTGGTCCACAAGACTGCAACAGCACACAAATTCTGCTTTTTACATAAAATATAAACATGTTTTAATTTTTGCTCCCTCTACAGAGAGAAGGATAAAACCAGTGGGGGTAGATCTGGTGATGTGTGGAGTGGGGTGAAGTGTGCATGTCATACAGTATCAGCCGACTAAAGCTCAGGCTCACTTGTCCCAAGATGCTCCTCCTGAAGTTCAATCAGGAACAGCTGTGTTTGAACC
The DNA here is from genome assembly GCA_038021265.1 of Cyprinella venusta. Lineage (NCBI taxonomy): Eukaryota > Metazoa > Chordata > Actinopteri > Cypriniformes > Leuciscidae > Cyprinella > Cyprinella venusta. The sequence goes on from CM075884.1 coordinate 23,879,582, forward strand.
ATCACATCTCTTATGTAAGACCAGAGACCCTGATTAATTAGCAGGCAGCCGAAAGGCAAGTTCACTCATCAAAAAGAGAAGAAAAGCAAAAGTGAGGGGAAACAAAGACGGACATGAAAAGAATAAAACATCTGAATACCATAGTACTTTGATACAGTGGTATTGAATGATTACCATATTCATATACCATGGTATTTACATGGTACTCAATGGTAAATGTAAAAAACAACAACAAGATTGCAATACCATGATAATGAAGGATTATATTCATATGTTCCATGGTATTTATTTATATGGTACTTTAAGGACCACAAGTGATTACCATGGTAAATGTCCAATAAAACATGGTAATACCATAGGACATTGATATCTACCATGGTACTGAATGATTTTTACTATTTACCATAGTAGGACCACCTTCAAAGTACATTGGAGTATCATGTAAATACCATAGTACATTAGTTTATATACCATGGTATGTTTTAAAGTAACATAGTATCACTGTCTCTGTACCATAGTACAGCCATAGCACATTTAAAAATGTCATTATAATAGTAAGATGTCCTTGGTAACACCACGGTACACTCATGTGTGGAACAGAGACATAACAATTGGTTGATGTACATGTATCCCATCATGCAAAAGGGAATTAGTCAAATGTTCCTAGTCTTTTCTCTTTGTATCTCACCTTCTTTCTAAAGTCAGTTTCGCTTGTTGTGAAATGAGCGATGCCTTTTTAAGCCACATGATGAGCTTCCTACACACACACACACATGAAACCTGGGCTCTGATTACAGATGATGGATCCATCCGCTTAATTCCAAACACGAGATGGGAAATGTCAAAGTGGATCATCCCACACCGCTAAATGATTGACAACCCTTTCTGCCACATTGACTGCCAGGAAATAATTTTAATAGCAGCGAACGGCTTGATGAACTTTCAGGGATTCATTAGCCTTCAAAGGATATGACATCACTCAGCGTTTCTCAGGGGAACGGAGAGCAATTCAGTAAGGCAAGATGTGTGCGAATGTGTGGATGTTTGTGACATTGAGGCACCAGGCGCCTTAAATGAAAAGCTAAACACGCTCACAAAGACATCAGTCAGGATACCCTTGGGGCACGTTACACCCTTTTTATATCCCATACGGATTTCCTCTCTGCTGGGGGACAAACGTTCTGTTCAGCTAAAGACAGAGAGCACAGGTATTAGAGAGCAAGAAGTCTATTTCGTTAATCTACCATTCACTATACTGACTTCCTCTTTAAAATCTGGCCCACACTTACAGCGTTGTCAACAGGATTTCAGAGAAAACAGTAAATGCCCAAGGCCTAACTGGTCTCTTTGGGAGAAATTCCTTTCCCCTCTTTTAAAGTGAACCATGTTTGAGTTTCCCCAACCCTTTCTTTCTTCTGAGAGCGCAAAGAGCTTCTGGGTAGTACCTACTGTATTATAACATCACGGTCACATGGAGATCATAAAAAACTGTGTGAAACAGGACGCATTTGAGGGAATCAAAAACACAGGACAAATGGTTTAGTTTGATTTGTGAACAACTCTTTCAAATCGGTTCATTTTACATTTGAAATACTATATAGCTCGTACTTGTTTTGTCTCATTCTAATCACTAGGCTACTCTGTTGCTTTACACCCTGCTAGTGCTAACACAAGTCATTACACCCTGCTAGCAAACCAAATACACCAGCCTAATGCTCTCTGCTAACCCAAACCCTCGCTTAACAATGCTAACGCACCCCACAAACACACCCTTGCTGATTCACACTCGGTAAACAGACGCAGCTAAGAACACCATGCTAACAGATCATTCCAGTAAAAACAGTAGGCCTTAGCGGTTAGCATCAACACAGCTCATAAAGCACACAGTTGAACTGCAAATCAGAGGAATCCCCTTCTGAAAAGCTAATTATGGATGAGAAACATTATTAGTCTTCATTTCAACATGAGTGGTGATTAAAAACATGGGATAGTTGAGAACAAGAGGGCTTTTGTTATCCCTCCGAGAAGGCCATCGCTGAAGTAATTGGATCAGGAATGAGAGAGAGGGAGACGAAGAGAACGCTGAGTACTCAGATTCCTAGCGCTCTTCTGTTAGCCGTGGCTGATTCCAGGAGAGATCAGGTTCAGGTTCATTCTTGGGTGTGAAGAAATGAGCCGGTGCCCATGAACAGATGAAGCATTGTGGAAAGAACAGCTGCCCGGCCATCTTTCCTCATCTGTCCAAACCCCCCTCTCTTCCTCTTGTTCGGTTCTCACGTCTAGACTAGACTTACGGCCTTTACTTTGGCTCTACCGCTGCTTTTCCTGTTTCAAATTCAGATCCTCACTAATATATATGCAGACCTTGAACGCAAATCATCTCAAAAACGCAGTACTGTTGTAGAATATTTAGTGCTCGCACATGGTTAAGGATTTTTAAAACTTCTAACAAGAACTTTAGTCGATTAGTCGCTGCGTGATCAAAATAAAACAGAAAACGCTATATTAGCATGATTATCAAATCGCAAAGACTGCGGTTAAATAAATAAATTAAAAATATGCACTGTTTGTTTCAGAGTAAAGCGCAACAGGCAGCGTCGGAAAACTAAAGGCCATTGCACACCGAGTCCGAAATTTTCGTACGCGTTTTTTCGTATTCGTGATTCAGTGGCTCTGAATTGTCAAAACACCATTCAAACACAGAAAATCAAACCCGATGACGGACGAAGTTTCGGGGGCTGTGTGCAAGCGTGATTGACATAACGTGACATAACGTATTTATTTTTTTAACGTGCAAAAATTTCGGACTCGAAGTTTTAGACTCAGTGTGCAAGAGCCTTAAGGCAGCTGACTCTTGGCGATGACTGATTTCGGATAGACTTCTGAGGTAGCGTAACAGTTTAATGATCTAAAGCTAAATAGAGAGAGCTTTGGTGATAACTAAGCGAATATTTAACTACTACAATAGTCAATTCTAGCTAGAAATGACATCAACAGTGAAAACGCTGGCCAAAAAAGTCCATTAAACACCCAAACTGATAACAAACAGCAAATTTCAGATGCCGTGTTTATTTTTTAGCTCGACTGTCACGGAATGGAACGCACAGGATTGTGGGATATCAAAGGCATCAATGCTGCCTTCAAAAATCAATATTTGGACGTGCCTTGATCCCTTTACATTTCGGACGGAGTCTTCTTTCAAATACTCCCCATTAAATATTTTAATATTTTGCTATTTAACTATTTAATATTTAATATTTAACTATGCGTTTACACCAGACGCGAATAGCGTGTCAAATTCATGCCTACCGCGTCTAGCTATACGCATCTGATCTGAGTTTGGGTCGCTTATAATGTGCATTTGGGAACCCAACATATGGCACCTGGCTTCCTATGTTTGTTTGTTTTTTTAAACGAAATTTTAAAACAATTTAATGAAAATGCAAAAAATAAGACAGCCACAAATATTATATTGTGTTTTTTTACAGTTGTGCTGCAAAATAAAAATACTATTATTATATTATGTTTTAAATACTCCTTTTTATTTTGCAGTGAAATATTACAATTGTCTTGTTTAATATTATTTAGTAACAATAATACATTTTTTATTATTATTAATATTAGTATAGTAAAATTTTCTTTTAAATCACAATTTTTATCAGAAAATAAAAGTCCCCCCCCCCCCTCACCCCCGTAAACGTATTTATGTGACCTCAAAACATGCAGCTTGCTAAGTACAGGTGTGCAGTAGTTACAGTCCTTTTTGTAAGTGATCAAATGTACGATTTTAAACTATATTAAATTGACTCTAGCCTTGTTTCTTTGTGTCAATTCACATATAGCAGTACTTCCAATACAGCTTAATGAGAATCAACATTTATGAGCTCCCTTTTACACTAAATTCACTATAAAACTGCTTTATAAGAAGGAAGACGGCATCTAAGGCGGTATCTTAAAGACTCCTTGACTTTAGCAAGCTAACAAGGCTTGAATAAAAACAGGCTGTTACTCAATCCAGAGGAAGTGGCCTTGAGACAGACACACGCAAGAGTGAGGAGAGATTAAGGACAGTATTTAAACACTCACACGTCGGGTTATCAAAGCCTCACTCACAATGCTGTGTGAGACAAATTTTGAATGAGAAGAGAGGGAAATAGTGAGAGATGGAGTGAGTGAGAGAGGCAGGCTGTGCCGGCGGAAGGTGCTGCTGTTCCCCACATGGAATGCTAATGCTCCAGTCGGTGGGTGAGAGCCTATTTTGAGAGCAGGCCTGGTGTGTAGCAGCATGAGTCGCTCTCCTTACACACACAGGATATGGATCACATACAGTACAACGCAGTGTCTGCAGGCCAATCAAATCACATATTGGTTATTCATAAATGCTAATTCTGCCATATACTGTATTATATTAAGTGTGCACTGTCCACACAGTCTCTTTAGCTGCAATTTATGGGGTAAACCATGACATCACAAACTGGTCACATGACAGCATTCTGCATTCACAATGTCAGAAATTGCATAGGTTCCAAATGGTAAAAACATTTGTTTTAATTATGGTCAATATTGCACTTTGCTTACTCTTCAACATTTTTAGAAGTGAATTCGCATAGTGATTACGTCTTGATGTCTTCGAGAACAAAGCCGCGCATATGTCTGCTTTGCCGCTGTAAGAGTTGCCATAGAAATTAATAATTTCTGAGTCTGAGGATGTGACCAGCTCAGAGTCTCAGAGTTGTTTACAACATAATTACAGTAATTCTGACACGAAATGAATGCAGCAATGGTTTCAACAAGACAACATAAAACCGCATTTGCATTTAACTTCTATAATGTGTTGAATCTATCGGGTTTGATTGGATTGTGAATCTTCAGCAATAACTCGTTGATTTTATTTTTGACTGCTGTCATTTTGTTGATTCTGTTTATCCGTTTATCTTATGGGGAGGGGTGTATAAATAATATGCACTACCATTGACAAATCTATATATCCATCCATCAATTTATCCATCTATTTATCCATCCATCCATCCATCCATCCATCCATCCATCCATCCATCCATCCATCCATCCATCCATCCATCATCCATTTATCCATCCATCCATCCATCCATTTATCCATCAATCCATCCATTTATCCATCCATCCATACATCTATTTATCATCCATCCATCTATCCATCTATTTATCCATCAATCCATCCATTTATCCATCCATCCATCCATCCATCATCCATTTATCCATCCATCCATCCATCCATCTATTTATCCATCTATTTATCCATCAATCCATCCATTTATCCACCAATCCATCCAGCCATACATCTATTTATCATCCATCCATCCATTTATCCATCCATCTATTTATCCATCCATCATCCATCTATCCATCCATCCATCCATCCATCCATCCATCCATCCATCCATCCATCCATCCATCCATCCATCCATCCATCCAACCATCTATCAATCCATCAATCCTCCATCCAGCCATCTATCTACCCATCCATTCATTTAACCATTAATCCATCTATCTATCCATCCATCCATCCATCCATCCATCCATCCATCCATCTATCCATCTATCTACCCATCCATTCATTTAACCATTAATCCATCCATCCATCCATCCATCCATTTATCTATTTATCCATCCATACATACATACATACATCCATACATACAGTGAACCTCTTTAAATTGATAGCCAACTGAACCATGCGGACATGCAAGATATAAGTTCCTCTTCGTCTGTGCATTTTTTGTATCATCCACACTTATCTGGTAAGTTATGCTATTCCAACAGAGCTTGTTCCTTGCACAGTTTTCCAGATGTTCAGTTCCTCCCTCCTCTTCCTCCAACATCACCACACTGCTCTAACACGAGCTACAATTCCTGCCTGCTCTTGCATTTGACTAAATGTGTTCATCAGGAATGTAGGTGAAATTCTTGAATTATTTAAGCATGTCTCCTGATTCAGAAAACATTCAGGGCATTCCTCACTCTCGATTGTTTTTCCTACACCCAGAGCCCGTCTCACCCTGATTTGGGTGAGGGAGAGAAAATATCACTCTGGAATTTTAATTTCCTGCATGAATGCAACCACATGAATGTTCCATATTTTCCACTGTAGCCGATGTTATCACATCAACTTAAGAGTGCGGGAAACTTCAGAATCCGTCGGAATCCGTGTTTGGCTGAGTGGACCCTTCCCCGAGGACATTTGGGTGAAAAACAAAACATTTGCTGCTTATCTTTTCAAGAGTATAACGGTGCCTGCATGATCAGCTGGAAATATTATAGGTTTTCATGTTACATACAGGCTGATTTGAATTAGATGTTAGATACTGTGCTAATATGCAGGAATTTTCTGTACTGATTTTTCATTGGTATTTTACCCTAATTTCAATTACGCACCTCATTTTGTTGTGTTTTAGGGTTGACGGGAATATCCGTAAACTTAACAGAAAAATTACTGATAATTGCGTTGTATTTTTTTTGTACAGATGTATATTTGGATAAACTTAATGCCATCAACTAAAAAATTGTATTTAATTAACATGTTGTGGTAAATTAATAAATAAATGTTTTATTCATATTGCAATTTTTCTTTAATACAATAACAAAATTCGAGTGGGAATTTCTAAAATCCAAAATTATGAAAAATCATTGATATAAAAATAGTCGTATTACAATTTTTTTCAGGATTATACATCTAACATTAATAGTGGGTTAGAAAAAATGCTGTCAATTTAATAAAAAAAAAATTCTCCATTAAATAAATGAAACTACTCTTTGAATGGTTGTCAATGGAAAAAGATGCTTTTTTGACCGCGATATGCAATTGTGGCATCTACTAGAACAGGCTAATTGGACCATGCTAGCGTATCAAACCTTGTCATGCCGATTTGAACCTCCAACCTTTTGGTTGCAACCCCAAATCATCAACCACTGCACCCTAGCAGGACAAAAGCTACACATATCTTCATCACTTCACAGTTTTAGTGCTAAACTGGCTGCAGTTGTACAAGCAAACATGGTTTTATTGCTCTATTCTGTGTATTTCATCTTTATCGTCACAGACAATCTCTCTTTCTCTCAGCCTAGAATGAGACCAGGAGATTGTTCCTGTTGTGATGTCTAACTGCTCTCCTTCTCACACACTCAGTTCTACAACCCAGCCGTAATGCTCCTTGTGTCTGCTTCTGAAACCAAGCAGAGCGATAAAATTGAAAGAGAAGGTACGAATTTGGAAATAAGGGTGAAATTCGCATTTTTCTGTGTAGTTTGTCCCCCGAACTCAGACTAAACATCTTGTGAGCTGTGTCCCTTATTATACTCCTTAAATCCCCATCACTTGCTGCTTTTACACACAAGCTGACCTACTTACAGCCGAACTCTCCGACAAGACAGTGGAGGTAGAGAGGATGTCCACAAGCAGAGAGTGGAAGTGTCGGCCCACGTGAGGGAGGATGTGTGAGAGCTGTAATCCCTCACTGCACGTCAACAAAACCAACACAACAATCGGGCCCAGCAACAGGCAGGGGTTTGATTTGACAGAGGCGCATAAGTGTTGTCTCCTGTTGACCACGTGCTTTGTGGGTGTACGCAAGTAGGCCTATTATAAAGATAGATGGCAGAAATGGCAACAATTTGAAATGTGGTGAATGAGAGAGAGAGATAGAGAGACCTAAAGGGTTCCTATTATAGCAGGATGACAAGTGTAGAAAATGTAGAAAATAGAGAGAGGAAGAGAATGAGTGCAGGGGAAACGGAGGATGAGAGGGCAGTTAGATTTGAAGGAGAGGATATTGAAGTATGGAGGTTTGTTTCTGCCTCAGGGTAAAAAAAATGAATAAGAAAATTGTGACTTTATATGTTGTAACCACTGTTTCTCTCATATTTGCGACTCAAAAATTATCGGTTATATCTTAAAAAATGCATTTTTTTAATCATAACTAAATATTTGATATGGTAAAATGTGATTATGTCTCACAATTGCAACTTTTACATCTCACAATGTTATTTATGTCACTGACTTTATATCTGCCAGTTGTGACTTTGCTTCTGATAATTTCATCTTTATGTCTCACAACTTTATAGATCTTATGTAGCCCCACCCATTTTCAGCGCTGAACTCATTCCTTTCTCTCTTCCGGTTTGTATTTCCACAGTATGAAAGTAAGATCTTATGGATTTATGAACCGCTCCTGGTCTAACATATGTTGAGACATCCAACTTTAACTAACTCTACAATAAGCAAATTCACTTCACCAGCTAAATACTCTTCGACAGTGATGCCATGACTTTTCAACGCAACTAAATATTTTAAAATGTGACTTTATATCACAATATTTTATATCTCACATTTAAATAACTCAATCTCTATATTGTTTCGTAATTGCAACTTTACATCTCATAAGTGTTACAATGTGACTTTATATCTCACAATATGTCTTTGTTTCTTATTTTATCCTGCAATGACCATTTTTAATGTTTAATCTGATGTAGAAATGAACTCCACTGTATATTGATCTGATAATGAAGGTTAGCTGGTTGTTGTATTGCAATGCATTGCGGATGAGCTGCGACTATAAGTTTGAAATTGAAAATATGTGAAACGAGTTCGGGTCTGTGTTAGAAAAGGTTCAGAACTGGTCATGACTTATGGATACCATTGTTACTGTGAATTAGGTTGCACGTCAAGTTTATTGTTGCTCTCTGGCATTGGTATAAAAAATTCTGGTTGAAAAATTGATGAGTAATATTGCATGGTAATGGATTCAATTGTCGAATGATTGACAGTACTCTGACTCTGCCCCCACATTATGTATTCTGCACAAATTACATTTGCTAAATTCAGAACACTTGATGTCAGAATCCGTTGCCATGTCTGCATAGTTTAAGCATGTTCTTTTTCTTAAGTGTAAAGTCAGGGTTTTCAGTTTTGATGGTTCATTTACAGTTACTATCCCACACAACAATTAACACCATTAACCCACACAAATGTGTGGTGTATTTTAGTGAACTGAGTCGCTTGCTTTGGGCTTTTTTTGTCTTCGTTTTTTGGATTATTTTTCTAGTGAGATCTGACAATCTGGTCTCACAGAGACAGACTTTGGCTTAGTGTCCGAATCCGATCTAAGCTGCTGTTTATTCTGGTCAAGAAATGCCCACCTAGACAGGAAAAGACCATTTGACCGGTGTGTACAGAAACCCCAGTTTGTTTTAGTTGTACGAGTTGTTTAGGGTTGGGTAAATCTGAAATAAATGAAACAACAATACTGTAATAGTGTGGAAAAACTGAAATTATGATGTGACCATTTATCCAAAAGTAATAAGTACTGATATTTTCACAGGGAAAAAAAAGCAGAATATAAAATTGCTGAAAATCTGGTTTACTTGATACCAAGTTCCTCAAACAACTACTTGATTACATAAACTTGTAAAACTCAAGTTCACGGATTTGTTGTTCTCAAAATGCTCTCAAAATAACAGTTTATTTTCTTTTGAAAGGAATGTAATACGTATATCGTAAGATTTTCTAGAGCTGTCCAGAAAGGCAGCGGCAAGACAACAAAGTTATTCGCTTTAATGGAGAGAGAACTGGGATTTACTCTCCAATAAAGTTGGGTTTATACGCATCCAATATAATAAGGTTTACATACCGTCATGGTTAGGGTTCCCTAGTGTCCAGGGTTCATCCGAATCAAAGTGTGTATCTCCCCCGATCCCTGGACCAGGAAAGTAGGCATGTGCAAGGAAACCCCCTTCTCCATCAAAAGGGGAGCTGTCGCCATGGAAACCTGAGGCGAAAATGATAGTAATATCCACATCTTTCTTGTTGCGCTCCAGGTCACTGTAGGGAACTGCCTCGAAACGCAGCGGTGTGACGTTCTGCCACACGTCGAACGCCCGGCGAATGGCGTTGTGGGTCTCCTCCGCTCCCACCTTAGGCGTGACGTTTTTTATGCTGGAAAGATTAAATGACAACAATCAGGCAGTGTGAATTTAACATGCAGTGATCACATTAATAACTCTGTGTTGCCATACATACGAAGTATAAAGAAACCCATACTACCAGATGTTTTGACTAGATAACAGCTCTTCGAGAAAAGAGGGTAATGGCCTTAGCATACGATAATATGTCATAGCCGATAACGTACGTAATACATGAATTTGTTCTTCACACGCTGAAATTGAATCGAATGATCAGGGAACTGAGTGAAAGGCTTCAAACTGCATGCTACACTCCAAAAAATGCTGGGTCGTTTCAACCCAAATTTGTGTCAAATATGGACAAACCCAAATGTTGGGTTAAAAATGTAATTTAAAATTTTAACCCAACTTAATATTTCACTTTTTTATTACATTTTTAACCCAACATTTGGGTTTGTCCATATTTGACCCAAATTTGGGTTGAAACAACCCAGCATTTTTTTTAGAGTGAAAAGAGAATAAACGCCAATCCAAATTGAAAAACTTCACCGGGTTATTGAACGCCGTTCAACATATTGGTTTTGACGGACATTTTCATGCACAAACTTTATATTCTAATTCTGACACTCCTGATTTTAATATTTTCAATAATTATATTCTTAACTGATCATTTTTCATAATTTCAGCAATAAATGAACTGTTAAATGTGTGATCTTGAGATAAGTCCTGTCCTGTAGATGTCCAATTTGACTCTGTAATATAGGCCATATTTTAAGCTTGACAGGTGATTTTTATCAAATATATTCTATTGTAAATGTAAGATTAAGGCAATTATCAAAGTTTGATAAAATATTGTTTAATTTGAAATGATTTGTTACGCCTAATTAGCCCGTAGCAGAATTTGAAAAATTCAAAAATGAAAATCATGTCATTAATGACTCACCCTCATGTCGTCCCAAGCCCGTAAGACCTCTTCGGAACACAGTTTAAGATATTATCTTATATTATCCATTGAAAATGTATGTACGGTACACTGCCCTTGTCCAGAAAGGAAATAAAGACATCATCAAAGTAGTCCATGTGACATCAGTGGGTTAGTTACAATGTTTTGAAGCATCGAAAATACATTCTGGTCCAAAAATAACAAAAACTACCACTTTATTCAGAATTATATTGTCTTCTGGTTCTGTTGTCAGTCCAAGTTCAGCGTCACTGAATTGGACTGCGGATTGACAACAGAACCGGAAGACAATATAATGCTGAATAAAGTCGTAGTTTCGTTATTTTTGGACCAGAATGCATTTTCGGTGCTTCAAAACATTGTAACTAACCCACTGATGTCACATGGACTACTTTGATGATGTCTTTATTTCCTTTCTGGGCAAGGACAGTATACCATACATACATTTTCAACGGAGGGACAGAAAGCTCTCGGACTAAATCTAAAATATCTTAAACTGTGTTCAGAAGAGGTCTTGCGGGGTTGGGACGACATGAGGGTGAGTCATTAATGACATAATTTTCATTTTTTGGGTGAACTAACTCATATTGGGTATTTTGTGCTAGTGTCTGTGTATCAGCCAGGACTCTCTATCAACCCAGTAGCAGCTGTTTTCTCAAATGTGCAGAGGAATTTAAACTCTATTAAAGCTGTGCCTCTTAAAATATTTACAAGACATAATATCTCAGGGAAACCTAAGCTCTCTATCTCTATTTCTCTCTCATTCCCTCCAGGTGGTGCAGGATGGGGTTTGATATCATCCTCATACAGTTGTTCTGTCTGTGAGAGCCAACTATTAGATCAACATCTGGCTTCCACCGTTCATGTATTTTTCTTTCTCAGCTGTACTTCCCAGAAATCATAATCCTGTCTTTGAACTTCATGACCCTTCATATATTTCTTTTCCTCTCCAGGCTTAGATTTTCAGCTTGTTATCTGTACGGAGTGCGAGGTGTCTTACAAAACTTCCAGCGGTGCTTCTCATCTGCTACATACGGAATTGAATCAGTAGATGTTGAAGAATCGGTGCATAAATTTGCATCAGTTTTGGATGCCAAAATCACTTGGCTAATGAACAGTGCCAGTGGAAATCGTTTCCACAATCTAACCGCGTTAAATCAAAACGTCAGGTAGGGGTTAAGTGTGTGTCAGAAGGGCACAATGGTTATAATTCATACACCACCTCTTTTGGGGTTTGAACCTGTAACTGTCTGGCTATTGGCCCAGCTTTTTAACCACTAGACTACACCACCAAGTCTTTCCACTAGGAAACTGAACAGCAAGGATATTGTCCTCTATATACAACACAGATCTGTGTGGCTTTCAGAATTAAATAGAGAATATAGAAGTTTGTTTGTAGAAGGCCTTGTTTAATAGCTTTGGCTGTGTGTATATATATATATATATATATATATATATATAAACATTAAAAAGCATTAAAATGACAATTTAGTAACCTCTGTAGATTTAGACTTCTATAGATCAACGTAAACACAGTTGTACTGAATAATTAATGCCAGGCCAGTGTTTTAACAAAAGGATGGATGGATGGATGGATGGATGGATGGATGGATGGATGGATGGATGGATGGATGGATGGATGGATGGATGGATGGATGGATGGATGGATGGATGGATGGATGGATGGATGGATGGATGGATGGATGGATGGATGGATGGATGGATGGATGGATGGATGGATGGATGGATGGATGGATGGATGGATGGATGGATGGATGGATGGATGGATAGATAGATAGATAGATAGATAGATAGATAGATAGATAGATAGATAGATAGATAGATAGATAGATAGATAGATAGATAGATAGATAGATAGATAGATAGATAGATAGAATTATATACACTCTAAAAAATGCTGGGTTGTTTTAACCCAACTTTGGGTCAAATATGGACAAACCCAGGCACTGGGTTACATTTTGTCATTACATTTTTAACCCAACATTTGGGTTTATTCATATTTGACCCAAAGTTGGGTTAAAACAACCCAGCATTTTTAGAGTGTACTGGCTTGATTTACTTCTACTGAAAAAAAAAAAACCATATAGCTTTTTTTTTTTTTTAAATCTAGTCATGTTTTTAAAAAGATGCCGACCTGGTATGCATCCAATAATTTTATTGCAACCATTTAAAAAAAAAAAGTGATAATCAACATTATGCCACAAAAGCTGTCCACAGAGCTCATACTGAATCCTAAATATATAAAGTCTTCGTTTGGTGCTGAAAATATTCGACCCAGCCCAGATGAGCTTCTGCCAAATCAAAATGCAACAAGTGTTGTTCATTACACATGCTGTTCCTATGAAAATGTTGGTATTATACCGTCTAAACCCATGTAAACACAAGGGCTCACACGAAAGAGTCCCCTGGACACTGAATACACAACACTGCGCTTTGTCTCTCCAAGTCTTTCGCTGGCGATACTCAAACCATGTCAGTTACGTGAATGACTGTGTGTGTCAGTGGTTATGAGAACACAGACTGCTTTGAGACCAACTCAATTAGCACACACACACACACACTCACAGGAATATAATGACACAGTGATAGCATCACACAGATGCTATTTGTGCTTGTTATAGTATGAGGATGAGGAGAGGGCTCTGTGTATGTGTGTGAGTGTGTGTGTGTGTGCTGTTCACATGGTATGATCCAGGGTTGGGGAAGGTGAAGGGTGGTACAGTCTGGATCAAGACAGAGAGCAGGGAGTGCTGAAGGGAACATCTGCCTACCCATCTGCTCAGCCTGGCTACACACACACACATACGCAGACACAAACACACACTACTGCCTAAAGCCACCAAGCAGCATTCCATTACATAATCATAATCTCTCTCTCTTTCTCTTTCTCTCTTCCTCGGTAGACCATATTGTTTGATTTACATCATATCAAAGTATTTCGGTACACTTGTATGGTCTTTTGTCATTTCTTCGTGTCCGTCAGATTGCAAAAACGCCTTTATATTAACTTGCTGACAGCCAAAAGAGTTAAAAAGCAGAAAAGCTTTTTGTTTTTTGTTTTGTTAAAGCACTTACATGAATTATTCAGTAAGAATGTTTGTTATTCTGTGGCACATCCTTATCAGTTGGGACTACTTTTATACTGTAGGTGGATAAACGTCTGTTATTATGTTCTTGGGCTGCTTTTCGGGGACTTTTTCTTTCGCGTCCGTCACACGAACCCGTCCTCGCAATACTCAGGCAGATTATTTTAAGGCAAATGTAATGCAGTTATATTTGAATATAGGTCATACATACATAAGCTGTGGGATTATCAAAACAAATCTCGCATTTTGGATAGAGAGCATCATGTAAGAATAATACATCTCACAACAATACTGTACAAATCACAATGTTGGTGATGTCACATAAGAACAATGTAGGGCAAAACAATGCAATGCATGATTCTGAGTATATTCCTGTGATGCAAAGTTCAATTTTCAGTATCATTCCTCCAGTCTTCAGTGTCACAAGATCCTACAGAAATCATTCTAATATGCTGATCAAGATACAATTATCAAATTTGAAACCGGCACTGCTTAATATTTTTGTGGAAACTGTGATGCAATCTATTCGGGACTTTTTGATGAATAGAAAGTTAAAAAGAACAGCATTCATTGTAATCTTACCGACCCTAAACATTTAACCCTAAAACCGTATTCTGGACAAATGTGGGCAAAATAGTTTTGATTTATTTTAAAAAAATACTTCCCTTGATCTGAGCGGTACAAGACTTGGCTACTTTACCTAAGTTTGCCTCCTGAACACAAATTTTTTTGACTCAATTCTACAATGTTAAGTGGGTGAAAAAAACCCCTCCTTAATCTTGTATTTGGGTCAAAAATGGGCACCCATAGAAATGAATGGGAAACCGTAATTTAGAGCATTCTAAAATAAGCCAAAATGACAGCAAAGTCACTTCATCTTTAGGTTTTAGCTCTAAGAACGTATTGGAATGATATTTTAAGGTAGTTAAAAAAATAAAACATAAAAATAATCATAATTTACATAGAAAATATGGTACTTTTTGAAGTAAATAAATTCAAAAATACCCCCAAAATAAAAAGAAAACACCATAAATGGAAAGACAAAACTTTATCGAAGACAGTGATATAACATCTATAATAAATAAAAATTAGGATCACACCTGAGTCCTCTGTGCCCACATTTTCCCACAATTACAGGATTAAGGGCTATAAAGTGAATACGGTTTGAGGGCTACGTTGTAGCGGGTAACATATGTTACATGTACTTACAATAACAAATTATACATAATTACATGTTGTTAATTAATATAACTCAGTAATTTAATGTATAATTAATTACATTGTAACAATGACACCTTCATATAAAGTTTATCCTGGTGGCGTACATAATGTATAGTCTTTAAAAAATTAGGCTTGAATAATATAGTGAAACTTGATCATTTACAGTCATTCCGATAAAGGTTTGTAAACACAGAGGGAGTGAGGCCAGCTGGGAGAGGGGAAGAGATGAGTGATTTAGGACGAGTGAAGGGAGTTTGGCAGGCAAACAGTGAGGTGAGGGAGAAGAATCTGACAGCCTAATTATCTCAGCACTGCTGCTAGCCTGGCACAAATCATTTTCTTAATCAGTATTAGTGTCGTTTTTCAGTGAACACATTTAAACATCCTTAAAAGAAGACTCGAGATTTATACTCAATAAACAAAATGACATAAAATATTAAGAATTAAGTCTGTTTTTCTTACCCCATTGGCAAATGGATTTAAACATAACCCGCACTTGAATGTTGTTAGATTTAAGCTTAAAAGAAAAGAAAAACTCTCTCTGAAATCATGGCTTGTGCAATTTTGCTCCTGAAGTGGATTTATCTTGTTTTAAAGATGTTTACTGGAAAACGAGACAAAAATACTGATTAAAGGAGTAGTTCACTTTTAAAAAAACTTTTGCTGATAATTTACTCACCCACATGTCATCCAAGATGTCCACGTCTGTCTTTCTTCAGTCGAAAAGAAATTAAGGATTCCAGGATTTTCTCCATTTAATGGACTTCAATGGGAACCAAACAGTTCAAGGTCCAAATGAGAGTTTCAGTGCAGCTTCAAAGGGCTTTAAACGACACCAGACGATGACTAAGGGTCTTATCTACGACCCTTCGAATCATGACTTGTAAAAAGATTTGTTCATTTTGATGAACGAGTTTGAACAGGAGAGTGACGAACGTGCATCACAGAACAGAGCAAGGCGAGCATTTGTGCTTATAAAACTTAAACTTTTTAATTTATTTTTTAAATGACCGATCTTTTCGCTAGATAAGACCCTTATTCATCGTCTGGTGTCGTTTAAAGCCCTTTGAAGCTGCACTGAAACTCTCTTTTGGACCTTGAACCGTTTGGTTCCCATTGAAGTCCATTATATGGAGAAAATCCTGGAATGTTTTCATCAAAAACCTTAATTTCTTTTCGACTGAAGAAAGAAAGACATGGACATCTTGGATGACACGGGGGTGAGTAAATTATTTATTAATTTTTTATTTTTTGTAGAAATCTCTGAACAAGAAATGCCTTTCATATCACACACATACACACAAAGGAAGTGTGCCTTTTTAACTCACCTGTATGTGATATGTTTATGTTGCCATTTCTGCCCTGTGAGGGCGTAACGTCTTTTTCGGACGCTAAATTTCGAGCCACCGCCGAACTGGTCGGGCACCCCACACCTTGGCTTCCTCATCCAGCTGAGAGAGAGAGAAAGAAGTAGATTCATTCATAATGCATTGCTTCTCACTCATGACATTCAGCCTGTCTGGGCCTCTAAAATGTTCCTTGATGAATTAGCATTTCCAGAATAACGTCTCAAATTCCATGAGGTTTCATATTTAAAGTTTATGTACATCATGTCAAACTCTATTGTGGTATACTTAACTTACTTTGCATTTTTGGATTCGGTAGCAATACCTTGTTTTTAATATCCAATTCCAATAACAATATCCAAAGAAGCCAAATATCAGCTAATGAATGCTTTATATATATTTGCACTAATATATATTTCATGATACTCTAAATCAGCTTCCTCTCATTCTGATCTTGCTAAGAACAACTTCAATAGAGTTCACAGAGAGAGAGAGAGTGAGTGAGTGAGAGAGAGAGAGAGACAGAGACAGAGAGAGAGAGAGAGGTTTGGTTTTGAATGCATAAAAACAAATTACAAGAGAAGAATCAGCCTCACCTTATGGTGATATCACTATGCCGAAGCAAAAAGGAAGCAAAAACAGTACATAAGAGACATGAAATCACCATGATCCTAGTGGCCAGATATTGTACATCAGTGTTTCCCAACATTTTCAGTCATATAGAGCTCTTCAGTCTTATCACTAAGGCTCAAGTACCTTTTCATAACACTAAACTAGAAACATGTCTTATACACCTGGTTGGGAATTTCGGCTGTACATCATATTCAGTAAGCAGGAGATACAGATTTTTGTAATAACAATACATTTATCATGTTGTGTTTTAGAGCTTTGAACAGTTTGCGAAGACCTTTCTGAAATTAAAGGGATAGTTCACTTTGAAATTATTTTTTGGTATGTTTTAGCTTACCTCAAGGGCATCCAAGATGTAGATGTCTTTGTTTCCACAGTATTTTCAATTTTGATATTTCTCGGTCAAACCGTCCTTGTCTGTCAGTCATATAATGGGAGTCTATGGTCACCACCTCAAAGAGCATGCACAGAGAAGTCCAAAT
Organism: Cyprinella venusta; assembly: GCA_038021265.1. Taxonomy (NCBI): domain Eukaryota; kingdom Metazoa; phylum Chordata; class Actinopteri; order Cypriniformes; family Leuciscidae; genus Cyprinella; species Cyprinella venusta. The sequence goes on from CM075884.1 coordinate 23,897,265, forward strand.
TAAACATGATTTAATGACTCGTAAATGTAAGTACACATTGATGGCCTAAAACACAAAACGAACGGTATTTATAAAGTTTTTACCTCTTGTTACCACAGCTGTTAAGCGCCCGCGCCCCATTACTTGGACGTGACTGTTGTTACAAGAGGTAAAAATGATATAAATACTGTTTGTTTTCTCACACAAACCACTCATTTCGTGTTTTGGGCCATCAATTTGTACTTCCATTTACGAGTCATTAAATCATGTTTAAATTGGACTTCTCTGTGATGTGGTGACCATAGACCTCCATTATATGACTGACAGACCTAAAAATATCCAAATTGAAACTACTGTAGAAACAAAGACGCCTACATCTTGGATGCCCTTGAAGTAAGCTAAACATATCAAAAATGAAGTGAACTATCCCTTTAATATAATTTTTCCCATCTTTTTAGCCTTACTGAAATGATCAAATTAGGCCAGCATAAATTTTCAAGTTGGACCAGACGGCTTTTTTTTTTTTCTTTAGAATATTCTAAATGAAACGTATGCATCTGGTACGACACTTTGCATTTATTGTATTAGTTCATGCATTGAACCCATGACCTGTATTGCTAGCGCCACTGCTGGTAGAAACACTTCACGATTGGTAACCAAACAGGCATCCTTCTTTATTGGTCTTTTCAACAGGGTCAATCACCTTAAGGGCACTTTGTTGTGCAATGTGCACAGTCAGCAATGTTAAAGAGTCTCTGAGAAGAACAACATCATCTTAAACTTCTGACCCAGAATCAGTCAATATGGGCGCTATAGTGAGAGTGTAACTGCTACTCACTTAATGGTGTTCTTATCCAGTTCACCGGTGACATTAAGGCCGTAGAGACGCTGCATGGCAGCGATAGCAGACTGCATGGTCTGATCTGACCGCAGGACGGACATTCGGGGGTCCGTGGGAGGGAGGTAGCCATACCTCTGCAGCCAAGCCTTAAAGGGAGAGAGACACACAGAGAGAGAGAGAGAATTGTGTTCAATCATTACACATTACTTCCATAAGCGTATAATAAGAAAGTGTAATAAGAAGTACTGTTTACATTTGTACGCAGCTGAATTTTTTTTCTTAGCTTAGCTAAAATAACTCATTCTGACAGTTTCTTATGAAATTGAGAGAAAGACAAATTATATATCCAGTTAAAAGTCCACACGTAATCCAGATATAATTATATTATTTTAGCATAGCTGAACTAACTCATCCTGACAGAGTTTTCTGTAGAAACATGGCGGCTGCTACCGTTACTGCCATTAGCAGATTAAAAAGAACGTTGAGTTTGTTTTGAAGTGGTTTTCTCATTAATGCAGGAGAGAGGCGGTAGGAAGTGCTTACACGGATCCTCTGCTGACCCATCTGCTGCCTTCAGCCAACAGCCAAATTCATCACAACTCTACAACGCTCATCATGACACTGGGAGTATGTGTGCGGTCCTGGTAAACCCTACATTCTGGGGACCAAATGTCCTCACAAACATGGTGATACACACAAACATGGAGAAGTCATTTTTGAACTTGGTCCTCATGAGGAAAACAGCTTATAAATCATACTAAATTATGATTTTATCATCTAGCTATAAGAACAGACCTGTCCTTATGTGCCCTTTACTAATGTCCCGGTGACAGTGTTAAAGAGAAGTCCACAATATAAACGCGCAAAGGAGATGCTCTGTACATTAAGGTCATCTGGCCCTTCAAAAGTTATTGTGGTGTGAGTCAAGAAAGTCATATTTCACCCCAAAACCACACAAAAAAAAATGAAAACGAAGCTAAACATTGCAATTATTCTGATCCAAGTGCATATGGAGAACATGTCACAATGATCCTGTAGCTGTTTTGGTGTCAAATTTCAACTGCTGAATTTTGATTGGCTGTTGATGGTCGTTTTATTAGTTAGTAGAATGGATAGTGATATAAAATTGACAACATCCTTGAGCAAATGGTGTTAGGGTGTTTTCAGTTGTTTCAAAAAACTATGAATTATATTTATTTATTTATTTATTTATTTTGCCTTACTGTAATGAGGATGATATTTATGCAAAATATGCCCAGTAGGCTATAAGTTTCATATGGTATATATATATATATATATATATATATATATATATTAGGGCTGTGAAACAATTAATCGCAATTAATCGCATCCAAAATAAAAGTTTGTGTTAACATAATATATGTGTGTATGGTGTGTATAATTTTTTTATATATAAATACACACACATGCATGTATATATTTAAGATATATTTGCATGTATATACTTTATATATAATTATACAAAATTAATATTATAGATAAATATAAATATGTTATATATTAATAACACATTTTTCTTAAATATATACATGCATATCTGTGTATTTATATATACAAAATAATTATACACACAACACACACATATATTATGTAAACACAAACTTTTATTTTGGATGCGATTAATCACGGTTAATTGTTTTACAGCCTTAATATATATATATATATATATTTTTTTTTTTCCATTTTAATTTTGGTTTGAAATATGATCTAGACATTTCTATGTGAGATTCAGCATTGTAGTAGGTTTTTTTTAAGGTCCTGGAGCTGGCAAACTTAATTTTATGACATACTTAACTAAAACGCATAACACAATTTTCCCAAGCATGACGTTCCTTTATCAACATTGTTTGTTTGTAATAACTTTCCTGTCAAACAATAATAAGCCAACCCGTCCCATAAAATGATAGCTCTAAAAATAAGGTTTGATAGGTTGAAACAAATGTTGTTTGTGGTCAACAAGGTATTTGATACAGGAACACAATCTACTTTAGTAAATCATGTTAAGGAGTTTAATGCACAAGTATGTAGTGTACTTACAGTATACTTTAAAGTGCAAGGGCCGGTTGCATAAACTAGCCTCTAAGTTAAGACTGTGTCGTAATAACTAGTTTGACCAACTAGCAGTTGTACAAGAGCTAATCACTCTTACTTTTCAGATGTAGATTAGACCAAACTACCCATTTCTGTAACTGACTTCAAAAAGTTAGGACCAATCTAGAAGAAAAAATTAGGTTTTTAAGACTTCAACACAACGCCACACAACCTTTTTATGTTATTTACCAGGAATGTTGAGAATTCATCAAGCCCAAGTAAGAATAAAGAACAAATTCAGGTTGTTCTGTGAGGTATCTGACAGAAACTTAAAACAGTATATAACAGTCACATGGACATATCTCCATTACACACTTAGTAATCAAAGGACTTGATTCACTTAAGTTGTTTTATGTGTTATGCACCACAAGGATAATGAGCTGTCGTGTGTTACGCTGCGTTCATGCAATGGCGTAATTACCATAGTCTCGAGATGACAACACGTGACGCTCTATTTCAAAGCTGTTCACTGGGAATTATGCCTATTTTATGGCACCATTCTCAATGCCTAAAGGAACGATATCGATAAGGTGACTGGAGAACCACACATCACAGCAGGCCAGTAGCATCAGACCAAAGTTACGGTGGTGCTGACGATCGCGTATCCCGTCCCTATCACTAACCCTACCCTTCACTATGGCTGCATCCGAAATCACATACTTTCCTACTATGTATGTACTGAGTGTATATTCACAGTACTCATAAAATATTAGGCAAAAAAAGGCAGTGAAGCGACACAACAGACACTGGTTGGTCACCCAGATTACATTCATACCACACACATCATATATATAAAACATACTTTTTAGTGGTCGTGAAGTGATTAGATCATTTTGGTTCTTCAAGCTGCCAAGTCTAATTTTCATTAAAGTTTAAAGTTCGTTATCTAATATTTATATTTGTATCAGTTTAATTTTAAATACCGTAAGCAATTTTTTAATACTTTAGTTAACAATAACAACATGATCACCGTAGTAAATGTGTCCAGAGTTTCAGAAAAGATCTCAACAAAACTGTAAATAGAAATCTAGAAATCTAGACGCACCCTAGTGGCAGCAAAAATTATTTCGCAGCCAGTGTGGTCTAGCAACTCTCCATAGACGTTTTAGCTGGAAAAAAACAAACTCTGGTCAGGCCTATCACATCGTGTATAGAGTCGGCGGGTGACTGCTGGCGAACAGCTGTCTTTCGATTCGGTTTTGACAATTACTCTGGATGATTTGAACTTAAGATTTTCTTTGAAACCAGAACAAAGAACGACACTTGAGTCATTTTTTTTTTTTTTTTTAAAAAGATGTGTTCGGAGTTTTGCCGACTGGATACGGTAAAAGTTTGATATATCAACTTGCTCCGCTGGTGGGAAAACGCATGGGACTCAGTCGCAACCTTCTTCGTTGTTCTGATTGGTTGTAGCGCTATCCAATTGCGTGCCCTGAGATGAGCCCTGTCAATGATGAGTTCCCAGACCTAACATTGATGTAAGTCTGGCATGCCAGGCTAGTGCTCGGATTAACCAAGATGCAAAGTCTAATCAGAACGATTTCAATGTAAACCAAAACATTTCCCATCAAATTATATCAAACTCCAACATTCCAAGTTCCAAATCTTACTGTATGTCAGCAGCAGTCTCATTTGTTTCTTTTTTTTTTTTTTCAACATCTGACACTGGTGATACTGGAATGGATAATTCCATTAGATATACTGAGGTACGAAAGGCATTTTCCTCTAGATATGATTTAGGGGTCAGCTAAAATATGTACAATGTAACACACTGACTGAATTTCCTCACAGAATTCCCTCTGCCTACTGGTTGACCTTCACCCCTGGCTAATGGCATGTCTGGCCAGGAAAGTGTAACCTTCTGCTAATATATCCTGTATTTGCATTCACTCACAGCATGCTGTTAGCTCAACAGTGATCTGTTATCAGAGGTTTCTATACCCCTGCACAAGAACCATGCTTTTACCTGGCATTTGGCACTGAAAGTCTGACTTCATGAATACAAAATCATTACCTAATTTGATATTGGAACAGGATCCAAGGGGATCTATGGTAGTTCAGGTTCACAAACACACATGTGATGATGTGGTGCACAATGCACAGACCTGAAGTGAGTGAGGAAAGAAAACCAGAGCAGCAAATGTGTCACATTTTAGTGAGCGGCGATGTGCAGAGGTGCTGTTATTTGATTGCCCAACGCAACGCCGCTATTGCTGCCCAGCGTCTACGCCCAACACTTTTTCAGGCTTTGTTTCAAAACCTCGATAAAACCCCAAAGGTTGCAAAAGACCTCAAATCCTGGCAAAAACTATGAGTATAGATAAACACAGTAAAACCTCGACTTAATCTGTGGGAGGTATGGTGCATTATTGCGTTAAAGTTTTTAGATAGGCTGTATTATTTTGTAAAAGTGAAGTGTGCCATTTCTGGCACCAAACAGAATTGTAATCTGTTTGTTTGAAAGGCCTGACTGGTTTAGGCATAACGACATTGGCTTAACCAGTGTTGTGGGATTATTTGTTTGTCCAAACCAATGGAAACTTGTTTGAAATCATTACTTTTGCTATTCTGTTGCCAGTAGTGGAGCATAAAAAACTCCATCTTTAAACAATGGCTAAATAGCTCATTTAGTTGACAATGACATTATACCCGACCTATTTGGTCTAAACTGTAGGTCAAAGGTTTTTTTTAAACTGGTCACAGACACATTTAGAAAAAAAATAATAGTGTAAAATTAAATTTTGACCATTTTTTCAAAATCAATTGAAATCCTATTCTTAACCCACTTAAAGCCACTGAGTTAGAAGAACTGAAATGAAAATTAAGCAATTTAATCATCTGTGAAACGGACAGGACTCGAAAAACTCCAGCCAATCATTTCCAAGACCACCTAGAATCATTGGACAGAAAAAGCGTCAATCAAACAGTCGTACCACACCCCCATCCCCCTCGCGCGCGTGTCCCCTTCGTGCGCATACTCAAAGCTCGTGACCGAATCACAGTAATCACAGTACTTGTGCAATCTGTGCTCCACTCATTCTGTGTTTGGAATAGCAAACTAGTCAAAAAAGCACATCCTTTACATTTCCAATCATCTCAATGACAATTACTCGACTTTTGCAGGACTTTTGGGAAGTATGTGAGCTGCTTGCTGTAATCTTTGCTCATGGGCACTTTTTTTGTGGAAATTTTTGAGCCAATCACCTGATCCATAAATGCAACTAACCATTCATCAGGATAACTATTGTGATTGTGCAATTTTTTTTTTTTACAACTTTATTGTTGAAGTCCAAAAAGCTCAACCAAAATGATAAAAACACATGATATGATTCAGGCCGAACCAGACCTGACGCCGTACTCTGATCGCTGAACCACACCAGTGAATTTTCAGAGCTGATGCGTTTCATGGATCACTAGCTAATAATACAAACGAGGCCTAATTAGCCTCATAGAAACATCAAAGCTGAACCCTAAAGGCCGTTCTAATGCTTCATTAGCAATGAGAAACCCTCATAGAGAGGATGGGATCATGGCAACGTGTACAGATGTAATATAGATAACAGATCAATAAGTGACTGTTGTTTGGGTAGTCGAAAAGCTTTAGAGGTGAAATGTCCATTTTTAGTGTTAAAAAATGTAAAGGTTTGGCTCTGTGGTGCTTTCAAAAAATGGTTTGTTTGAGCCTCCCGACCAGCCTGGCAACAGCAACATTGGCTCAACCAATGGCGTGAGTTTGGGACGGGAGATTGACCTATGGCAGATGAGGGAAAACAGTCACTATTTTAGAAATTCCTAATCAAATTGCACAGAACTTTTCCAGATAACTCAACTAGATCATTATGGGCGTTTGGAAAGCTTTGCAAGGCTAACTCATTTATTGTGTGATTTTACCTCCAATCCCAGCGTGTGTTTCTAAGCACATAGCGTGGTTTATGCTGCTGTGTGTTTTAGCTGAGCTGTGACACCAGACACAACGGATCTCTTGCGTCACTTGTGCTTAAGTGAGTGTAAGTGTGTGTGTGTGTAAGGGCTATCGCTCTCTGGTATCCGTTTTCACACGCACTAAATTATTAATCCGGACACATACCAAACCGTCATATCGCACATGGGATCTCCATGGCTACCCCCTCCGTCTCATGCCCTCCATCAACCACTGCCGACTGTTTTGGCCAAATGTCAGAGAATGTCACAGTTCTATAACGGGTCTAGCATGCTTTTAACCTCTCGACCCAGTTCCAAACAAAACATTTTCATTCATTCGCAGTTCATTCCCTCCAGAGAGAGGTTTGTGTCTGTTGCTACATGTTCAGAATTGAATACTAGCATACTGCTCAGTATGTACTGTATGTTCACATATTTCATAGTATACGCGAAGCCGTTGTGTGGCATGCTAAATTGTTGTCCATTTCTTATGTTTTGACTTTTTAAATGATTAATTAATTAAGCCAGGAATTTTGCATTTAAAAAATAGCCGTTCAAACACAGCCCTGACGTCTTGGCTAAAACAAGGTAAATTTGGGCTGTCTGAATCTTTAATGGACGTCTAACTAGCCCAAGTATAAACGCACAGGCTACACAACATGTCAAAAGGATGAAACCAAACACCTTGTGATCACTGTTGACTTTGTTTACATGATGGAATATCATACATGTCACAAGTTATTTGGCAAAACGACATGTAACAGGTTGTTTTGGCTTGAAGTGGGTACTATTGCTAGCTGGGTTTCTTCATGTCTTATGTTTTGACTTTTTAAATGATTAATTAAGCATGGATTAGATGTTAACATTGTGGCTTTTGCTTCTATTTCATTCGTCACACTTGAAATGGAAGGTCGAGTTCAGTTCAGTGCATTGAGGAAAACAGTATTTCACACATTGTGCTCTGGTTGTACTGCACATTTTTTGGCAAATGTAGCAAACCACTCAGGTATTCCACACATACAAAACCTCATGACACCTAAAAGAACATATTTCTCCCCCAAAAAATAAAGAAAATATTTATATTTCAAGGACTTTCTAAGTCCAATGCCCACAAATTTAACGACTTAATGTGGGGACACATTTGTTGTGTCCAACAATAAACGTTCAGGTACCATCATAGTAGTTAACGTCAAGGCAACGTACAACACAAAGTAACGCTACCCCACGCAGGAAACACATAACGTACCGCATAAAAATGTGCGTATAAAAATGTGCGTAACTAATGATAATTAATTAAAATGTGCGTAACTAATGATAATCAAGCAAAGCTAGTGTGCATAGGCCAGGAAGTGTTGGCGGAATACACATTAGTGGACCGGAATAATACAATATGGATTTTTTTTTCCCAGAAAACTTCTATCACAAAATAAATTCAAGCACTTTCAAGGACCTGTATCTATGTTTATTTTAAAAAAAAACTTTCCAGGGCCTTGAATTTCTTTTTCCTGATTCACAAACTTTCAAGGATTTCAAGGACCCGTGGGAACCCTTACATTTATTTGACAGTATCATTAGTAATATTATTCTGCTCTTGCTTTGACAGGTTAGCGTAGCAGATAGCTAACATAAGACCCATTAAATAAAGACCCAGGAAACCGGAGTAGAGAGAGGCCTTTAGTAAGGATCTTTCCAATTTTGTTAAACTGTGAAAACATAATAATATGGCATTACAAACTGCCCATATATACATGTACACGAATATGAAACAAGTCTAACATATATAGCTATCCCATAAGAAAAATGAGCCGTTACAAAGAGACTTGCAGGACTAGTAAGCATTTAAGCTAACATTAACATGGATGTCTATGGAGAAATGCTAATCGCGATTAGCATCTAGTATTAATACAACATACATATTGTGCTAAAACGGACAATACACAAAGAATATAGCAAAGTAGATATAACGTACTTTTTACAGAAATACTTACAGACTCAGACCTTCAAAAACTACCAAAGACAAAAAGTGTCAGAAGCAAACAGGAAAAAACAACGGCAAGAGAGGATGGACTAAATTATGAGAACGCAAATGCAATATAAATTTACACCACTAGATGTCTATAATGCAACACAAAGGGGGGCAGAACAAATATGCTAGTATGTTATTTTCAATATAGCCTACATTACACTGTAAAACGTCAATGATTTTGAATGATTTTGTCAAAAAATTGATTTAATATGACAGAATTAACCTGACTACCTTTGTTTACTCAACAAAAGTCATTTCCAAGGGTCAGCTCATGTCGAAATACCACATTGTTAGTTTTTACAGTGGCTGTGCTATGTAGAAGTGAGCTTGGCATCAAGTCATCACTAGACTGAGCTGCAAGAACATTTTTTCCAGGTCCCTACGGTGTCAATAGAAACCCCAAACATCTCAAGAGGGCCGATAGTGTCATGTGCGTCTGTTCAACACCAGCAATCACCCATGCCATTAAAGATTGAAGAGCAACAGTCTCTTTCAGCACACAAATGTTACGCCAAGGAAAACAGCGAGGGACGGTGCGAGAGAAAGAAAATAACGTCCGGGGAGAAAGAAAGCTAGAAATAGGCATTGCATACAGACCGAATCGCGCGTTAGGTTTGCGACTGTGTTTGGGTTGGTGCGCTTTACTTCTCACAGGATTCTGACAGATAAACAGACGGATGTGTCGTCCCCTCCACAGCGAAAATCTGCTCGCGGTATAGAGCCAAACTGACATCAGAGAGACCATGTGTGAACGCAACATGCTTCATGAAACAGAGCACTATACGATCTTTCCTGGAAATACACATGATGACACAATGTAATAGAAAGCATCCATGCATTGATGCATACACAAACATGCAAACACAAACAGGGTGATCTTGTGTATAACCGTTAACAAATATAAGAGCAACAATCTCCTCATGTCCACAGTAGGCCTCAAGACAGAACATGCCGCTCATAAAATGCATACGTATAAACACAGGTAGAAGGATGAAGGGAACGATCTAATGAACATTTGAGCTTCTGTTCATTCATGAGCCATCAAAAGAGACTTTAATGTTGCACTCGGGAACAAAACCGACCAAGTCAAATGGCTCCGTTATTCAAAGGGTTCTTGTGATTGGATCTGCGACCTGGTTAGACAGACGTGGACCTGTGCAGTCGGACAACCTCAAGCCCTCTAGTACATATACAGTTAAAGCCAAGGGCTTATGGGATGAGTTGCGCATTGTGTATTCTCTTTGAAGCTGTGTGTTGTGTTGAGAGCTGAGCATGAAAGAATATGTGTGTATTATACGTGAAAGTGGGTTGTATGAGTGTGACAAAATCCAATAACGATCAAAAAACACAGATTATCTAAATATAGACCTATAATCTGACAAAACAAAACACTGGCCTACTATTAGAGCTAGGTGATATTTTGAATACTTTGTAAATGTCTGAGTGTTTGTTAATGTGTTAGAGCATATTGTTCAACCCCATTGTGTAATTATGGCTGGGTGACATAAAAGAATATAAAATGTTTGAGATGACAATCTTTCCTTGTTTTATGAGTTAGTTTTAGTAGCATCTTTAATTTTTCAAAGTAGCATCTAGATGAATCAGAATCAATTAAGCTCTGATTCAATGATTCATTTGCATCATCACTCATAAATATTCATGAAAGTTTCCACATAATATTATTTATTCCCAAAACACTGGCATACAATTAGAGCTAGGCAATGTAATAAATATTTATAAAATATTTTATTTGATTCAATTTATCTATGTGAATCAGTTCAAATCAGTAACTTTGTTTTATCTTGTCACTCAAGAACGTTAATGGAAGTCTCAGTATAGTGTTTTCATATATAAACATGTTTCAGTAAAATATTTGTAGGTAAATTTCACAGTTTATTAGGATGTGAAGTTATGCTGATCCATATCAGTGGAAAATTTTACATCTTATTTAATAATATTTTAGCAGATTTAGGTTTTAATTAGGGCTGTCAAACGATTAACCGTGATTAATCGCATCCAAAATAAAAGTTTGTGTTTACATAATATATATGTGGGTGCACTGTGTATAATTATATATATATAAACACATGCATGTATATTTAATAAAAAATATCATTTAAATATAAAATATTTATATTTATATATAATATAAACTATATATAAAGCTATATACATGGAAATATTTCTTAAATATATACAAGCATGTTTGTGTATTTATATATCTACAATAATTATACACAGTGCACACATATATATTATATAAACACAAACTTTTATTTTGGATGCGATTAATCACGATTAATCATTTGACAGCCCTAGTTTTAACCATTTAAAAATACAAACCAATGTATTTAGTGCAGTGTTAATTCTCGCATTGATTTTTTTGCAGATTTGTTAAAAAAAAAAATTGATCATTTTTGGGTAATTTCAGAGCAAATACATAAATATTGTGTAATATATATTGAATATCATTAAAATCACCCAGCCCAATACATCCAGTGCATAGGTATGCGTATTTTGGGGGTGAATCACTGTGGCCATGGCGGCAGAAATAACATTTCGCTCATTTTAACGTAACATTAGGCAAAATACGACACTATGATAAAAAGTTGGAGGCTGAACTCCATCTGAACTCTTTCACACACACACATCACGTTAAACGAAATGACAAACATCATCCAAACATGTCATTCTGCAGAGAATACGGCTTTGTTGGAGAGGTGTGACAGAGCGTTATCTGTCCACAGTGACGCTTTCTGTAGACTGACAGCTCTGCCGCTATTTAACAGCTTTTTGGGAAGACATGACGACTCGAATCTATACAATGAATGGAATAACGCCCCATAATCTAAACGATTTATATTAATACAACTTTTTCCATTTAATAAATCTTTCTTTTTAATTAAAAAATAAATCAGTTGTGTCCCCGAGAGATAATTTCTCCGCTGGTTCTGGGAGGCCATTCTTCAACTCAAAGCCTCGTAAAGACCTCCAGAGAGCAATACGTATGGAGAGCGCGAGAACTGCCAAGAAAAGATTACATGTCCATTGTCAGCTCTTAATAATTTGGCTTTCTGAAAGACCAAATAGTTTGTCAATGGTTTCTTTTATAACACACCTCACTGCCTTTGCTGCACACTAGTTAAATCCCTCTTTTGTCTGTCTGTCACACTATTAATAAAGTCTCTCTCCAAAACACACACACAGAGACCGAACGCGAGCATGAGAGAGAGAGGGACCTTTTCTACTGTACTGGGAGTGTGTGCATAGTACATTTGAATAGATATCGAACCATAACACAATAAAACTAGTTAAATGTGTCTGGTAAAACAGTGTTAATGGTGCTGAACACAAGCAGGCAGGGATTTGAAGTGATGCTGTTGCCCAGTGACCAATCAGCTCCTGACCTCAGTCCCAGACTGCCCCGCCATCAAAACCTGGACAGATTTGGGTTAAACTCTGGCAAACGCACAGATCCGTCATTCAGAAAGACAGAGACTCATCTTACCCCTGTATTTTTGTGTGCGCACAGGAAGCTACCAATATAAACCTCGGCCACTGCCACACCAGCAGACCATACAAAGCCAAACCGCGCCAATAAACTTAATGTTTTTACATCAGCGTCCGTTTATAACATCAGACAAGTGGAAAATGCAGTCTGTCTGCTCTATGTTCTTTTACCCTGGCCGATTCCCTTTCTTAAAGGGATAGTTGAAAGCTCTGTCATCGTTTAATCACCCTCATGTCATTCCAAACTGGAATACACAAAAAAAAAATATCATTTGAAGAATGTTGGGGTCCAAGCAACATTGGACCCCATAGACCTTATTCAGAGCAGCGCCATGACAGGTTTGAGAGTGAGGCTGTGAGGGATAGACTTACCGTGTTTCCAATGGCATCCGCTCTAAAAAGCTGATTAAAGCTCAAATTACTGACGATTTTTTCACAGCTTACATTGTCGGGTGTTTTTTGTCAACGGAAATTTCTTGGAAAGATATTTTTCCACTGTTTCATAAACAGAACAATCTGAAAACACGTTAAATAACAGTACAGCCTATTGAAGAGATGCAAGTCTATCCCTCACAGCCTCGCTTTCATTCTCATTAAAAATCAAAGATGGCGCTGCCGTGAATAAGGCGTATTGACTTTAATTGTATCATTTAGCTGACACTTTTTATCCAAAGCTTCAATGACTCGTAAATGTAAATAAACGGGCGGTTTGTGTGAGAAAACGAACAGTATTAAAGATTTTACCTCTTGTAATCACAGCCACGTCCAAGTGATCTGAGGGCGCGGGCACTTTGTGGCTGCCATTACAAAAGGGTAAAAACGATATACTGTTCGTTTTCTCACACAAACCGCTTGTTTCATGTCTTAGGCCATCAATGTGTACTTACATGTACGAGTCATTGAACCGTGTTTAATTTGGACTTCTCTGTGCATGCTCTTTGATGTGGTGACCATAGACCTCCATTATATGACTGATAGACACGATATCAAAATTGAAAATACTGCGGAAACAAAGACACCTACATCTTGGATGCACTTGAGGTAAGCTAAAACATACCAAAAATGAATTTCAAAGTGAACTATCCCTTTAAAGGTTCTCCATGGAACCACAGAAAAAATCAAGTTTGTTTCAAGTTGATTTGATTTAATCTGTTTTCCACTTCGCTTCTCATTGAGTTCTCTCGAAATTCTAATTTACATGACTGGGTGCTTAAATATATGGTGACTGGAGACTTCAAAGTACACGGTACTGTAAAATCTTACAGAATTGCTGCTGTCCTGAGAAACCCTCTAATCTCAAAGGGTCTAAAATAGCAATCTTCCAAGAGACAGAAAGAACACCAGTTGTCAGAATGAAAATTGAAGGCGGCTCAAGCTATTGTTTGCGTTCCCGCAGATTTTAGGCTCCTTAAAGAACATAAAGGGCATCTGACACAACTGTCAAGCTCATAAACAGGCGGTCTGCCTCTGCAACACCATCCAACGCTCGAGTCATTATAAACTATGGAGAAAAACTCTGCCCTGAACACACTTCACTACTCCAAACAACACAAACAGCTGTCTCGTTTGAGCATAACTTCTGACCGACTGTAAATTCACAGCGGACTTTTATAATGTTGGCACGTTTCAAAGGCGAAAGCTTTCTTTAATAAAAATGAAAAGTTGAACTGTAACAGCATGTTTACCGTTACAATATTTAGGCTGTAATGACAGGTTGACTTCTTTCGGTTACTGGCCGGATATCAAGTCATGTCGAGTTGATTTATTCCGCCCTTTCGTGAATCAGATTGTGCCAATAGAACAAACCTCAATCTATGTGTGTGTGTTTGTGTGTCCAGAGCAGCAGGAAAAGAGAAGCTTCTGGACAGGAATTATGGAAGTGTGCCACACAATAAGGCAGAGGTGCAACTAAACAAGCACTTCTATGTTTTTGAATACAAAACAATTAGATTAAGAATAGCCTATGCATTACAAAAGTGTATGCCTAATCACAACATAAATTGCATGCTGCTTTTTAAAGCCATTGCACTGTAACATGAACACTATTCAGACTGCATTTTCACAAATGCTTACATTATTTAACGTTATGTATAGCCTATAAATCCTACACCTGCTGTCTTGTAAACATTCACCAACAAGTCTCAGAAATAACAAGACAGTCCATTCCTGCGTTAGGCTGGTATTGTTATCATTTGATAAACTTTGAATTGGTGTGTTATGGGGAGATTAACGTGAATTGCATAGAAGTTTTAATGCAAAATGCTCAGTGCATGGTTTGTTATGAACATAGAGATGTGGACATCATCATCATCATCTCTTGTGTGGATCTCTTACCTCCACACTGAATTGCTGCTCCTCACCGTCCACAGCACATAAAATCCACAGCAAGAACTGCGCGCACAAGCAATTCAACCCTCTTCTATTATTCAGTGTTAACAAAACCATAATGACCCGTATTTAATCGTTTTGGCTGCTTGCTTTTATTAATAGTCAATAAAAAAAAAATCAAAGAACAAAAGAAGGAATAATTCCCTCTGGTCTCAGTGGGTTGGAAACATTAGAGGCAGGCAAACAGTCGTCACGTCGCGAGATATAATAATAATGATATCATATCACTCCGGGAGGCTCTGCTGATCGCGTTGTTGGCTCCTTTAGAGTTCGTCTCGTCTTTGTCTCCCGGAGGCGCAGATGTGATGATGATGATGCTCAGATAAGTCACATTTAGTTGTGCTGCTCCTCTTCTGCTCAACGCGATGGACTGCGAGTTTTCAACCATACCTCTCCCTTCTGAGCATGCGCACTGAGCTCCGCTCTCAATCCCACCTCAGCGGAGAACCCACGGAGAGCAACGTCACGGAATCCTAGATCAGAAACACAACACCAAACAACACCGACTGTAGTATCATACTAATATATGTATTATTATTATTGATAAAAACATTTTATTATTCATATTTTATTATTATTAGCCGTAGTAGTAGCAGTGTGCTAAGTAAAATTAATAATACATTTATTTTGTTATCAACTTTATATGTATATCAGTTTTATATAAGTATATTCTATATATGTTATATATACACAATTCTTTATCCTTTTGTGTTTACAAGACATCTTGGCTACCCTTCATTGGATGCCTTTTAACATGCAGTGTACCGTTCATGTCCACTAGAGGGCATTTCACTTGCTGTCTTACAGCATACAAAGAATGGGACGTCATAATTAAGCCCACTTTTGAGTTACATACAATGTACAACGGGGCTAAAAGCACAACTTAAGAAAAATGTGCTTTTCCCTACTTCCATAGTGTATGATTATAGAAAACATTGATTTAGCAACATGTTGTGTGTGAAAATAAATCACAAAAGTAGTTTGTTTAAAAATCTTAAGGGTGCAAAGTTGGGCGTTTTACCCCACAAAGGGTAAAAGGCTCACAAGCATGGGGCAAAAGTCACAAAGTACTGAAACAAATACTTTAGCTGTAATAATGTGTTTTTATTTTAAGAATGTCTAAGTTAATACTTCAAAACAATCACTTTAGCAAAGTTTGTACTATTTTCTGTTTACTTTGATGAATAAAATAAGTCTATGCTAAGTCTAACTATGCTAAGTCTAAAACATGGAGGTATTATATTAAAGCGTTCCGAATATACACTCCAAAAATCATAACATCAACATAGTTGCTTAGTCTGAACAGTATAGTCATTTGGGTTAAGAAACTATTAGAATTGTGTTTTTGTGCTGCTTTTGATTTAGTGTTTTGCCGTCCAGTAGATTGCTCTGTTGAGTTAGTTCCAAATGCATAAACTCTGCCAATGACTCTCTGTTTGGATCTATGTAACCGTCACATTTCAGCCACATGAGCGGAGATCAGCTAATGAAGACGAACATGACGTGCTCATACAATTGGTCGTGCAAAGGGTCTTTTGAGGTAAGCCGAGAACTCACCCAGCAAAGTGTAAAAGCATTTATCTGATGTTGTGAAAATGTTCCCATACTGTTATCTTACATATGTTTTTTTTTTATATAAAGAGGCATTGTTTTCCTCACACGCACACACACACAGCCTGTATATTATTACAGTATTTAATATTTTAAATGAGCTTTTATCCATTTTCATTTTATTTCAGTTTAAGTTTATTACATTTGTCATTGTATTAGCTTTTGTTTGTTAATATTTCTGATTTAATTATTTCTTAAATTAATTTATTTTTATTTCAGTTTAAATTTAGTACTTTTGTCATATTATTAGCTTTTGTTTGTTAATATTTCTGATTTATTTAGGGCTATTACATAATTATTCTAATTTTTTCTTAAATTAGATTTTAAATTTAAATTTTATTTAAATTTCATTTAATTAAATGTTATTTCAGTTTTAGTACTTAAGTACTACTTAAACGTTTTCTTTTTCTTTAAGTTTTTAATCTAATATTTGTATTCTATTTCATTTCAGCTTTATGTCAAACAAAAAAAATGTTTTGAATAGTTTTAGGTCAAGAATAACAACAACACTGACAAGGACAAATAACATTGTCAAATGGTTTTGATTTCACTATGTTTTTGAAACATATAGATTACATTAAATCCTAAATAAAACATTCCAGAAACAGTGTAGTTTGTTCAGCTTTTGCTTTTAAAATGTTCCACAATGTTGCCTACTTTATAACCGCAACCAATATGCAAAGCTGTGGAAGCGTGTTACGCCTGCTGGGCAGTTGTGCTAAAGAAAGAGAAATGAGCAGGTGCCATAATTTCAATTCTGGCATTTATCGTTGACACGCAATAATGATGACATCCTAAACTAGAGCAATCACACATTTCAGCAACCATCTGTGCCTCTTTCTCTTTCTCTGACCATCTCTCATTCTGTTTTTGCTCGCTCTGTCTTGTGCTGTACTTCTCAGATAGAGATTGAAGACTCTGTGGTTCCTCTGTTCCAGCACTGATACTGTGCTGCCCCGTATAACCTTCCCTCTCAGTATCACTTCTAATGTTAGAACTGCATCTGCTCCCCCATTCAGAGCGCTCCTCTTTGACTGCCTGGTTCAAAAACGCTCCTTCTGCTTCCTTCCCAGACCAGCCAAAAATGCTTTGAACAGGTTCAGGCTTCACATGTGTGGGTTAAGCATTTGGCCATTTCTCCTGGCGACCCATCATGCATCACTCTCTCCCTCTCTTGCCACTCCTATTCACTCCTATCTATCTATCTATCTATCTATCTATCTATCTATCTATCTATCTATCTATCTATGAACTGCATATCAAATGCACGCGAAAACTATGTATGTACGTAAAAACATTCCAGGATTTTTCTCCATATAATGGACTTCAATGGGAACCAAGCGGTTCAAGGTCCAAAAGAGAGTTTCAGTGCAAACTGTTCAAAGGGCTTTAAACGATTCCAGACGATAAATAAGGGCCTTATCAAGCGAAACGATCACTCATTTAAAAAAAAAAACTAAGTTTAAGTTTTATAAGCTCAAATGCTCGCCTTGCTCTGATCTGTGATGCGCGTTCGTGACTCTCTTGTTCAAACTCGTTCATCAAAATGAACGAATCTTTTTACGAGTCAATTCGTTCATTTTGTTCGTTGAATCAACCAAATGACACGAAAAAAGATTCATTTTGATGAACGAGTTCGAACAGGAGTGTCACGAACGAGCATCACAGAACAGAGCAAGGCGACCATTTGTGCTCATAAAACTTAAACTTTGTTTTTTTTTTTTTTTTAAATAAATGATAAGACCCTTATTCATCGTCTTGAATCGTTTAAAGCCCTTTGAACAGTTTGCACTGAAACTTTTGGACCTTGAACCGTTTGGTTCCCATTGAAGTCCATTATATGGAGAAAAATCCTGGAATGTTTTCATCAAAAACCTTAATTTCTTGGACGACATGGGAGTGAGTAAATTATCAGCAAAAGTTTTTTTTTTAAAGCAAACTACTCCTTTAAGATTTAGAAGCATGTAATTTCGTCAGAGACTTAGATCCAGCAATGGCGCAGACTCACTGACAGTTATAAAATGCAGTCAGACCACAGGGTCAGATTGAGGTCAGACCTTACAGACTCTTCAGAAAGCCAGGCTTTAAACATCAGTGTAGAGATAATGTCCCCCTTGAAATCACAATACAGCCTCTGGTTTTAATTGGCTGAAAAAATGTCTGGGCTTTTTTCCCCCATGAAAGTCTGGTTTTAAGTCCAGCTGTGGTTATAGAAGGACTTTAGAGAGGACAGATGGAGCGTAAAACAACCTAATACCAGCGAACATGTGCACAATAGCACGACAAACACGATATTTACATAATGTGATTAGGGTCGCACATAACATCCGGCCAATAAATCATCCGCGGTCTATAGGGTGTCTTGTCATCCGTTTGTTGTAATGGGTTTGAGTGTGTTTGTGCGGGATGTATCCATGTGTCTCTATGCATATGTCAGTGGGAGAGTGTGTTTTGTTGTCATGACCGCAGACGTCAAAAGACGGATGGTCAGAGTTCCGGAAGCTGACACTGCCTCGGTCATTCTGGTGTTTGTGGACGCCGTCCAGGTTCCCGAACCATCTGTGAGGGGGCAAGATGCCCTCCTGCTGGGCTAAGTAAGGGTAATGAGACGCATCGTCCCCGGGGCCTGTCAGGTTCCTGCTGGAAGTGCCATCGTGGGTTTGGCCGAAACATCAAGTGCGTGCCATCGCTCTAAATGTTAAATGCGTAATCAGAGCTGTTGAAAACAGGACAAAGGATGACGCACATTTTCCTGCTGTGGCCCAAGGGAATGCCTCTACACTCTTAAAAGAAAAGGTTAGGGGGTCCCATCATTTTATGGATTTATTTGTTTTGTTTTAAATAATTAAAATTTAGTTCATTATAGAACCCCGTTGAACCTTTTATTCTAAGGCCGTTTTAGCGTTTCAAAACGCTAGACGCTCTGCTGAAAACGCCGTGCATTGGGCGCTTGAGAGCATTTTGGCAGCGCGTTTTTTCCATTGAGACGTTTCGTTGCTATGATACAGAACATCCGCAGCACAGTTTACTTGTAACGGATTTCGCAGATAATTTTTTTCATACTAAAAAATAATTTTCCATCCATTTTGTTCGGTTAGCTCTGCTGGTTGATGTCGTTGTACAGAAAGAATGTTGTGACAGTTGGTCGGTGTGGTTTAGTCCCGCCCCTCCTCCACTGTGATTGGACGGCTGGGTAAAAAGTGACAGTGATGAGCGCTGCGTTTCCAAAGTTGAACATTTTTCAACTCCCGGCGACCAGTAAAAACGCTGGGCGCTTGACGCTTCAGCGTGAAAAAAAAAAAACGCTCAGCACCTCGTCACGCTCATGGCGTTTAAAATACGCGGGACTCCCATTGAAAACATACGCCAGGCGCGTGGAAAAACGCTTTGATGGACACACAGCCTAAGAGTGTAAACTCATCCAGTTCTAAAACACCAGTGATTTTATTGGATTGGACTGAAAGCATGGCTTGTCTTGAAAAACGAAGACAATTTGACGGTCATCGTAGGAGAAGCCACACTGTAGGACTGTAAGTCAAATGGTCAAGGTCAAAGGTCAAGGTCAAAATTTATTTATATAGCACCATTTATACAGACAAGCTGACCAATGTGCTTTACAAGGCAGTATAAAATTCACACAACAGACAAAACAAAACCAATAAAAAGACATTACACATTATTAAAAGCCATAGAGAAAAAGTATGTTTTCAAGCGTGACTTGAAAACTGACAAGTCAGGTGAAGAACGAACCTGGATAGGCAAGCTATTCCATAGCGTCGGACCCGCAATGGCAAAGGCACGATAACCTCTATGTTTTAACCTGTACCGTGGTACGACTAGGAGTTTCTGTGTACCTGATCTAAGATCTCTGGAGGGATTATACTGCTCAAGGAGCTCAGATAGGTAAAGGGGAGCTAGATT
Organism: Cyprinella venusta; assembly: GCA_038021265.1. Lineage (NCBI taxonomy): Eukaryota > Metazoa > Chordata > Actinopteri > Cypriniformes > Leuciscidae > Cyprinella > Cyprinella venusta. The sequence continues at coordinate 23,917,574 of CM075884.1, forward strand.
GTTAAGGCACTTAAAAACAAATAAAAGGATTTTGAAGTCTACCCTAAAGCGAACCGGCAGCCAGTGCAGGGATGCTAAAATCGGGGTAATATGTTCCCGTTTTCGAGTGCCTTTTAAAAGCCTCGCTGCTGCATTATTCATTATTCATTCATTATTCATTATTCAAATCATTGCAACTGTCATTAATTGGCTGTCTGCAAACATGTCAAACTAACGAACAAACTACGTCAGTCTCAGGTGGCAAAAATCGTACAGTGTGAACCCGGATTAAAGGTGCAATGTGTAATATCTGTGACTCTAGTGGCGCCAAATGGTATTACAGTCTGTTTCAGAAACCTGACATTACCTCAACCAATGGTGCGATTTTGGGGCACGACTGAACGGAGCCCCTAAGGGGACAAGGTGATGGAAAAACTAGGAGATGGCATCCATTTCATTTTCATTACAAGTTTTGTGTTTGCGAAGGCAAAAATTTGACATGCGAACACAAAATTTTGCAAGAGAAAGTAAGCTTATTGCCAGTGGACACAAAAACATTGAAACATTGATCTACGAACTGTGTAGGACAGTGTTTCGTAGACATTGTAAACATTGTTTGGAATTTATTTATTTATTCATATGCAATTCCACTTGGTGTTGCTAATGATTATAAACAACAAATCCTTTTTCCTAGTGCCAATTGAAACTTCATCTCATTTTAAACATTTTTGGAAAAGTCTATGAATTTATTTAAGCGTAAAACATTTTTCAAGTGGGAAAAATAGCCTACTTGGTGCAACCTTTAAAGTGTTAAAAATGATTTGGCCTTTTCCACTAAATTGCTGAGTGATTAAATATTAAATATGGTCTGCAGACTCAATAGCCTAGCAATGTTTGCAAACTCAGGCATTTAATAAGTACAGCAAGCTTGTTACAGCTACACGCATACTGAACTGAAATAGCCGGTCTTGTAAATCACAAGTCACCGTTTAATGGCAACCAATGTGATTATACTGTACATTAGTGTCATAGCTCGTGATATCTGATTTGAGCGGAGAGGAAATCGAGGCTGAGAAGGTGTGATGGATAGTCTGACCCGTGTGTTTTTGCAGAATCTTTCCTAGCTGATCAATAATTCAGTCAGACTTTCATGTTTGCTTTGAAAATCCAGCAGAACTCAACTGGATTATTACAATATCTCTGTTAGCAGTGCTTAGAAAATGAACAGTTCTCAAAGTCAAATACAGTTGCAGGACAAAGAATTTATGCTGAAATTTGATCTGATTTTTGCAACAATTGAACTAATAAACTGCTTAAACTAAAAGTACACAAAGGATATTATTTTGTGCATTTATTAAACATGGAAATGAATGGGGAAAGAACATAAATTGGAGTGGATTCAATGATATATTGCATTGTTTTTCATATAGCATACTTTTTCATGCATTTTTAAACAAAAAGTATATCAGATTTACCTTATCAGATTTAGTTCTGGTTTTATGAGCTCGACCATTCGTGTCCAGCCCAGATCGGTTCTGGAAAATTCAACTAAGCCAATTGTCTGACTCTATATGAATCATTAATGAGAGATCATACAAGATGTCCATGTCTTCTTCAGTCGAAAAGAAATGGCACCCAATGAAGTCCATTATATGGAGAAAAATCCTGGAATGTTTTCATCAAAAACCTGAATTTCTTTTCGACTGAAGAAATAAAGACATGAACATCGTGGATGACATTGGGGTGAGAAAATTAATTTTTTAAAAGTGAACTACTCCTTTAAGCATTTTACTTTATCTTATACTGTATATACGATTCTTGAGACACAGTAAGAGTGTTCAAAATTAAAAATCAGATCATTCGGTTTTGAGATCTTGGTTTGTTTTTAGGTTTTAGATTCTCTAAACGTATTTAGTTGCAGCTAAAATAAATCGAATGTTTTACACTTTTTATATTTTTTCACAGTTTCAAAGCTGCCTTTATTTTAGGAAGGGGGTCGCTAGCAAATAGATCATGTTTTATGTGTCCATGGCAACAAAATTGTAAAATCCGCAATAGGAGAAAAAAAAAAAACTATAACTTTTTATTGGTTCTCATCGTCATTTTGCCACTGGTGGGTTTGTCCATGATTTCATAGTACCAAACATCTTTCAAACTTGATTTTATTTATTTACTTTCCCGAAAGACCATCATCAAGAAAGATCTGGTATTAGGCTACATCCAGGCCTGTCTTACTCCCATGAGAAATTGAATGGTTTGGGCTGTTGTCACAGTCTGATTGTGGCCTGGAAGCAGCATGACTGAGCCATGCGACCTGAGGGATGCCAGTTCCCGTGTGCGCACACGAGGAAGATATTTGGGGAGGTATTTCAGCTCTCTTACATAAACACAGACAGGTTGCGGGATTATACAGGATTCAAGTGGCAAACCTGTCTCTGCCGGAGATATCCACAGCGGAGGATTGTTTAATGCCATATCTGTTTGGTGATGATTACAGCATCAGTGATATAACTACAAATCCTGGCACACAATGTCACATGAGATTTTTAATAAAAGGATTCAACACAATGTTAGGTAGAAGGAAGGCTAAATATCTCATGTGGATGGGGATTAAGGATATCACGCTTTAAATTATGTAAATGCATTCAATTTATTAATTACAATATTTGTTGGACAAAACAACAAAAGCTGCTTTTGTATGCTATGTTACCTTTCACTTTTCGTTTTTTAAGTGTTTCATCCATTGTGACAACATGCCCCAAAATTGGTATTCACTGGAGTATTAAGTGATAACTAGCCTTGGGTTCCCCTATGAGAAGCATACATAACCAAAAATGTCATTGGGTTCATTAAAAATGACACGACAGGTCCATTATCGCACAGTCTACCCGCTAATGGTGACCCTGAGAATTCTGAGACATAGCCAGATGAAACAGAATATTAAGCTATTGTTGCTCTCATGATTGAATCTCAAATGAGATTTGGAGAACCCCCAGTGATAAATTCTGCCCTTTAATATCGTCATCTACCATGTGACATGAAACGTGAGAGAGCTGATTGGAAATCTCCATTGCCATTGACAGCTCGCTCTAATATGGTTATGAGTGGTGAGCAAGAGGTAATAATTGGATTGTTCGGAGTGAGGGGGAAATATGATATAAATGTTATCGCTCATGCCTCTATCTTCTGTGTTCCCTGAGGAACTTCCATTATGAGTCATATAACCACATGTTTTGCCATGTGGAGTGTGTTGTAAAGACTTTCTGCCATGGGATAACTGTTGTAAGGCATATAGAAGATATGGATAAACACATAAATATTATTTCTACTCTTTTATGCTCCAGAGGAATAGTTTAGTGTAATCCTTTACCCACCCTCATGTTGTCAAGGTTTGGTTGGTTAGCAGGACCCAGTTAGCCTGGTAGAGACTGTAACTACACCATCTAATTCAACAAGCATTTTTCTCCATTCACGGCCTACACTGTAAAAATGATTGTGATTTTAACAGTAAAAGACTGTAAAAATGCTACCGCGAAAACTGTTAATTGGTTAAAAGAAAGTTTCCTTAATATATACGGTAAATAACCAATATATATAATGGTACATTTAATGTAATTTTACAGTAAAATACTGTTAAATTAACAGTTTTGTTGTGACAACAAGTCATTGTATAATTTACAGTGAAAAAAAAATGTAAATTGCCCTAAGTTACACTTCACATTTAATGTATTTTAACTGTTTCTTCATAATTTTCTTGGTTTTTTTTTAATAAGTTATGTACATTAGGGTTTTATGTTACATTTAATGTTGTTAAATTAATGCTTATTGCTTTTTTTAATTTTCAACAAGTTACCATGATGGTGTTTAATGTTTGTGTGAATGACACTGTGCAGCTTCTATGTAATATATTTCCACACTAAACAAAATATTTCTTATTGAAATAATACATTTCTTAAATATATACAGTCCTTAAATGTATTTTTTAAGCAATTTAATCATCTGTGAAACTCCAGCCAATCATTTCCAAGACCACCTAGAATCATTGGATCGAAATTGCCTCAATCAAAATGGTCGTACCATACCCGTATATGTATTTAGTATTTTCATCTCCATTGTTTGTTTGTTTACTCTTTAGCTCCAGTTTTTAAGCATTTCACATCTTGACATAATGATTTTGGATGTGAGTAATGCCACTTCGTTCTGTTATTGTTGTTGTTGTTGTGAATGCGTATGTGTTTGCTATCAGATGTCTAAGTATTACTCAGAAATTAATCAGAAATGGCACACATCTACTCCCACTGCAGTCTGTACTCATCCACTTCTGCTGTCCTAACACATCTCATGCTAAAAGCTCAAAGTACAAAACGTGTAAGGGTCACAACTCTTTGTTATTTTCCAAAAGTCTATGGGAAAAATACATAGCTTTTTGATCGCGGGAACACATGCGCCGCTAGCTTCCTCGTTGTACTACAAAGTGACGTCACTTCGCCACTCTATTTCAGTAAGCATGCCGTTAGGATGTTGCCTATGTAGGCAGTAGGTAGTTTACTAGGTTTTGGAACAGAGCCATCATGTTCTATCCTCTGTGGGTGAAAACAGGCCGACTCTCCTGCATCTGTATGGGCTGTGGTGCTGGTTTGGTGCCTAGTGGAACTGGCAGGATTTAGGAGCATCAGTGCCAGAGCTTTTCACAGCAGGTTGGCTTACTTACACGACAGAAGAGTTTAGCACAAAAAACACATACCCACCTGAGAAACACCACACATACTGTATATACGCACACCCAAAAGACACACCTCACATATACACCCTTTAGATAAACCTAAACAAACATGGTTCAAAAAATTAACACGGGCAGCTCGACTGGACCCAAAAAGACTGAGAAAAGGGATATTTGGATAAATACAGCTGGGCGCTTTTAACTCAATGTTCCGCTCTGTCATTCAGCGAAATATGACCGCTGGAGGATCAAAGTCTCAGCAGTAATGAAGGAAAAACAAACAAGGTGACTAGTATCTTTTGTTTTAAGAAACTAAAATGGTCCAAAATCAGAACAGAATCATAACCTGGTGGACCACACGGCTTTTGCCAAAGTCGCTGAAAAATGGACACTTCTTCAAAGGGAAGAAAAGCATTATTTGCAGGACTCATGTTCCCTTGGTAAAAGAAAGCAATGTGTTTGTCCTAAAAGTAATAAACACACAATAAAAACTCTGAGTTTAGAGAAATGGTTTATGAAACTGAGAGATAATCACACAGATGCCCTGGAGTGCTCTTGCGTGGTTGTAAAAGACACTTCAATAAGAATTATTCCCCACAAATTCAAACCGAGGCATATCAAGCATGTTTCAGTTGCTCACAATTTTTGTTTGGTTTCTAGGGTCTCAAAAGTTAGCAGACTTATAGGTTTCAATAGCTGAGTGTACCTAATTATATACGATATAATGAGGGGAGCTGCAATGAAAACAGCTTGTGTTAGATGATAAAACAATGCTTCAAAAGTTTACTTTCTCACATAGTATATTTTTATATTTATTTTTTCTATTGCATTTGATTTATGAAGGTTTTTATTTCTGCATCACAAACCCCGAACCCTCTTCTCATATCCGGTAAGGACTCTAGACAATGATCTGGTGATCATAAAGCCATGAAAACACAACCATTTAATCGAGCAGATACCGTCCTGCACCCCTGGCAATTTCTGCAGAGACAGTAAGAAGTGCTTCACAATCTTTCAGCATTAATAAAAATACTCTGACTATATCCTGCTGATGTTTTGCTCTGGGAGGATGTGAAAGTTTATGGATGCTGAGTCAATTTGTAATAAAAAGAAATCTCAAGCCATTACTGCAGCGCTGGTCTGATGGAGGGAAATTAATGCAGATTCTGAAAGTTAACTCAAGGCGGAGATTTTTCAGATTTATACTTTACAAACAGTGAAGTTCAGGCGGCTTAAAGGTGCTTGTAAGATGGTGTCAGGTGTCCAAGGTAAAGTGGTGAGAATCCCTTGAAAGGTGGGCAGGATGAGAGGGAAATTTGTTTAGTCAATCTCGTTAAGATATTTGCATATTGCGTTAATGATTTAGAGATTATATGCATCAATAATTATCAGGGATATCATAAGTGTGCTTGAGCATTATTGTCAGCTTAGCCTATTAATTCAGCAAAAAGTACACAACTTCCTATCTTGAGTGAAAGTACAGATACTACTGGTCAAATATTACTCAATATTTATAATATCAAATGTATTTCTAGAACACAGTTCCAGTAGTGGGATTGAATGGAGATAGAGTAAGTGCACTCAATAACGTCCACAATGGTTTCGGACACCTCAATGGCTGTTCCCTTAAATAGTTCCCTATTTTTTTTTTGGCTTTTAGTACAGTATGTTAGCCATACTGGGCTAACATACTAAAGTATTCAAAGTTTTCCTTAGAAAAACGCCTGAGACTATCTGTAAATAAAGTTAGATTTTTCATTGTTCTTTACACATTTTATTTAACAATTACACGTCTGTCAAGCAAAGGCTTTGATAAATATATTTTTGTTCAAAAACTGTTCACTATTGTTGTGTAATGTGTGATTTTCAGAGATAAATGACAAAAAAATTGAATTTCCGTTTTTGAAATTCTCTAGTTTACTGTTAATTTCTCACTCATACTTCCTTTATAAACACATTCCATGCATGATTATGTTAGCTTAGGGTCTTCTGAATCCATAGACACCAAACACATAGTGTTCATCTCCATTATAGTTTATAAGCCCAAATGTAAAAATAGAGAAAACGGACCAAAAACGGGTCCCCAGAGGGTTAAAAAAAACCCTCATAGAACAGTGCATATGTACGCGAATTGGGACGCACCTTCTGCATAGTGGGAAACTCAGACTGTGGATGCTAAACAGGAAGTCTTGGCTATTTCCCAATAGATGAATTTATCACAATGACCAATAGCACTGCAATAAAACCCTCCAGACAAGACCAGACATAGAGTTTGCATTTTCAAGATGCTAAATGCTGCATTGGGAACTCGATTACTAGATACGCTTAGTGCAGATTAAAAGAGCACATTCAGTCCCGTCTGCACTAGATTATTGACTGCTGGTGATCAGTCATCAGCTTCCAATGAAGCCCATAGGGTTTGTGACGCTAGACAGCTGGGCTCAGAGTCAAAGACAGTTTGGATAGAGTCCATCAGGAGTGCTGAACATGTAATATCCATTTCTAAACACTACATTCCTGGAATGGAACGGATTAGCCTTGTTCTTCCCTTGTTCTTCCTTTCGGAGCAGCAAGGAAGTGTTCGCAAGACTTCTATTAAACTATCTGTGTCTGTGCAGGGAGAGATTGCACATATTGCTGTTTATTTTTGATGGTTATTGCTAATAATCAGTTAAACTGTACAAGGACATCACTGCAGCTAATCGACTTTGATAAAAGGCGAAAGTCCATCAGGAATCATTGGTTAAAGTCTATTGTGGTAGACGTTTCTAAGTGCTGGCATCTGCCCAATCCTGAGACTTCGGTCCAGATCGATCCATCTCGTTCTGCGGATCTTTCATCAACACTTGAACTCTGCCTCTCTCCTCCCACTCTCTGATCTTCTCCACATCTTTCTATCATTCTCCTACCATCTGAAGCTCCTGGCACGACTCTGCATGATAATAAATAGAATTAAGGCCATTTACTGTGACTTAAAGGAATAGTTCAGCTACAAAAAGAAAACGTTGTCACTATTTACTCGCCCTCTGATCCAAACCCATATGATTTTCTTTCTTCTCTTCAAGACGAAATTATAAATTATGAATTAAAGGAGTAGTTCACTTTTAAAAAAAATTTTGATTTAATTTACTCACCCCCATGTTATCCAAGATGTCCATGTCATTCTTTCTTCAGTCGAAAAGAAATGAAGGTTTTTGATGAAAACATTCCAGGATTTTTCTCCATAATGGACTTCAATGGGAACCAAACGGCTCAAGATCCAAAAGAGAGTTTCAGTGCAAACTATTCAAAGGGCTTTAAACGATTCCAGACGATGAATAAGGGTCTTATCAAGCGAAACGATCGCTTTCATTTAAAAAACAACAACAAAGTTTACGTTTTATAAGCTCAAATGGTCGCCTTGCTCTGTTCTGTGATGCGTGTTCGAGACTCTCCTGTTCGAACTTGTTCATCAAAATGAACAAATCTTTTCCCGAATCAACTAGTTCACTTGGTTTGTTGAATGAACCAAATGATACGAAAAAAAGATTTGTTCACTTTGATAAACGAGTTCCAACAGGAGAGTCACAAACACCGTTGAACCGTTTGGTTCCCACTGAAGTCCATTATATGGTGAAAAATCCTGGAATATTTTCATCAAAAACCTTAATTTCTTTTCGACTGAAGAAAGAAAGACATGGACATCTTGGATGACATGGGAGTGAGTAAATTATCAGCAAACATTTTTTTAAATGTGAACTACCTCTTTAAGTGTTGATTGCTTTTTTTCCCAATTTAAGGCATATTTTAAAAAATATCTTAAGTTCTTAATTTTTAATGTCGAGGTTTTATTGAGAGCATTTAAAGCTTCTCGTTCGTTGATATCTGCTGATTTATAAGCACTTCTCATTACAAGTTCAGAAAGATGGTTAGCGCATTTAAGCCACAAAACCAATACGTGATTTTGGTTTTAGTTTTATTAATCATACAGCCATTGAAGTTATCTTTATAAGACTAGGAATAAAACATGAGCCTGAGTTGTTAATAACTGAATTGTGTAGTTTCATTTCAGAAGAAAGAGGTCCCACCTGTGGAGAAGAATGTGATTTTACTGCAGGTTTTTTTTTTTTTTGTTGAGGAAGTTCTGAGTGTATGTTTATAGGGTGTATATTTTGTCACATGTGTTTCATTAGTCCACGTATGCATGCGTATGTATCTGTTTGTGTGTAAAAAGACTTGGGCGGACAGGAGGGTGAGGCATAAATTCCAGGACACCTGACAGTGACATGCAGAAGAAACATCTCAGAGGCGATGGACGCTGCGTGAGCGCTTTTTCCGTTTTCACTGGCATGCTACGCTAAGCACGAACAGGATGGAAATCGACCCCCATGATCTTTCATGAAAAGGTTATGAAGGATTTGGTTGGCTTAAGATCGTAAGCGCAACAGCGTTTGAGGAGGAACCAGGTTGTGTCTTCTGGAATCTTATATCCCTGAGCCAGGACACACCCCTTCTGGCTTCCTTCCAATATAGCTATTGTCCTCTATTAGGAAAACAAAATCATTTCTTTTGAACAATATAAAAAAGCACTATAAAACTCTCAAGACGACTCTCAAATCTCATTTGAATGCCATGCACATAAGTTCTAATGCCTTAATGTCCTTTCAATTTAGTTTTAGTTTCCATTAGCTTTCACTCGAGGACTGTTAGTTTTAGTTTTTACAATTGTATTTTTCGCATTTCATTTTTATTTTTAGTATTTTTGAACCAGAGTGGGCCATAACTACTTACATACAGCTCCTTTAATACAAACTGTAATAGTATCTCAATACCAAAACAACACTGCTTCACACATAATGCATTTTTTATTTTTGCATTGAACTCTTTTTCATTTTTCTTTTTTTATGTAAAAGAGCGTTAGAGAGACAGGTTTGACCACCGCACTAGCCTTTCAACTTCTTTTGCACGACACATCTAAAAAACGTGGCACTCAAAACTGAAAGGAAATTTAAAAAGCATCTCTAACCTTACTTATTATTATCATATTAGGACAACAGGACCATTTATGTGAAACAATACTCCAGTTCTGCAGTTATTTTTCCAACGTGCTTATTTTTCAGTGCAGGCCAAAAGGCTTACCCTAATTACTTTATAGGAAAAAGTTGTAGTGAAAGCAGACACTCGGTCCGAAGGGGCCTCCGGCAGGTGTTTCAGTTTAAAACTTCAGACAGAACAATAGTATAGGATGTTTTACCCAGACAAAAGGATCTTGCATGAGGAATGGTATTTCCTCTGCTTTTCAAGGCTGGAATCAATTTAACAAATAGTACATGCAGGACGCACCCCTCACCCCCAACACTGCTCCCCCTGTTGGCTCTGAGGAAATCCCGGCCAGCACGTTTCCTCCACCTTTGCCCTGTATTCTAGGAATCCCCTAGAAGTCCAGTCCCAGCTGGTGTCTCCCTTGGGATGAGGTTTTCATTTCCTTCTGAGGGCAGATGTTTGCAGTCACAGGACATCAGGCAGAAAAAGGGAGCATTTTTTGGTGTTTAGGGTTCGCAAGGTCAGCTGTCTCTGGACCAACGCTGTACTGTTCCAATGAGACTCTTGCCGATTAAAGGAATAGATCTTCTGTCATCAGGTATGTTTTCCATATTGTATTCCAAACCTGTACGATTTTTTCCATACAATGGAAATGGATAGGGTGCTTTTGACATTCTCTAGTGTTTCACATCTTTTGCAGCATCTCATAATTTACTCACCCCCATGTCATCCAAGATGTCCATGTCATTCATTCTTCAGTCGAAAAGCAATTAAGGTTTTTGATGAAACAGGATTTTTCTCCATATAATGGACTTCAATGGGAACCAAACGGTTCAAGGTCCAAAAGACAGATGAACGCAGTGGATGCGCTTGTTGGTTGATCATGTCACATCTGGTTAGGACACGGTGTAAACCTGCACAGGAAATGGAGCGAACAGAAAGCAGGAAGACTGGCTAGTGGAACAATCACGATGACATCAAGAGTTTAATGAGCAACAGAAGGACCGTGTGTTGCTTTCTTAAGAGGAACGTGATATTTGAAACCCAGTCCTGGCCATTCATCAGAGCTGACTCCAGCTGAAACAAGGACATTTAGGTGACCCCTTCTGATCAGATCACGTCTACACAAGGCGGTCCATGTCCATATGTGAACATACTCTTAAAAGGATAGTTCAGCCAAGAATTTAAATTCTGTCAGTATTTACTCACCCTCATGTTGTTCCAACCCCGTAAGACCTTTGTTCATCTTTGGAAAACAAATTAAGATATTTTTGATGAAATCTGAGAGCTGGATCACTCCTCCATACTAGTCCATAGGCTTCTTGAGGAACTGAAACTTGCTGGCCTCGAAAAGTTATTAAAGACATCGTTAAAATAGTCTGAGTGACTATAGTGGCTCAATCTTAAATTTATCAAACGACGAGAACACTTTTTGTGCGCAAAAACAAACAGACTATTCACTTCCTTCTATAAGAGCCTCTAGTCTATTAACGTATTGTGATAACGTAGAGCTACGTCACACGTAGGCTCACTATTGGCCGACGCTGGTCATGTGTGTGATGCGTGTGACGTACAATAACAGAAGCTTACGTTATTAAACTAGTAACCTGATTCGAGGCAGAGAGAGAAGTAAATAAATGAAACTGTCGTCCGTCGGGTTCGATTTTCTGCGTTTTTCGCATCCGTAGCAAGCCGTTTGAATGGTGTTTGGCCACTGAATCACTAATACGAAAAAACGCATATGAACATTTTGGACTCAGTGTGCAATGGCCTAGTTTTTGAGCATTGCTGTTTTTTTTTTTGTTTGTTTGTTTAGTTTTTTTTAAAGTTGCCTCGTATTTTCACGTGTTCAGGTTTCGGTTGCAATGGATTGTTTTGTCAGGGTTCAGTGCATCAGAGTAAATGGATATTTCATAAGTACATTTATTTAATAGTTTTCTATGCACACTGGCCAAATGCCTAATGTAACCCATTTACCACAAGAGCTTCTCTGGACGTGTCTGGCTCTATCCTTTGTGTGTGTGCCTCTGTCCTTCGTGTGTGTGTGTCAGTGGTACTAAAGCTTTCCAAAGGAAAATGTGTACTGAGATTTTATTTTATTACGACGTCTGCAATGTTGCTCAAGCTCTCTCTTTTACACTTCTTTTAATCTTGTGTGAGGATTTCCTTGCCTTTACTCCCCATTTCTCCTCTTTCCTTTGTTCTTTAATTCTCTCTCCCCTTCTTGTACTCCCCATTCCTTTTATGCTATTTGTTCTCTCTCTTTTTCTCTCTCCCACTCATCTTCTCTTCTGATATCTTCGTTTTTTTTTTTGTACTGACCATCGCTTCATCTCAGCCTCTGTCCTCTCTCTTTTCATCTGTCTCAATTTCTATCAGGCAAAGATCTCTCTCTAAATTGGTAATCGTTCTCTATCTCTCTCAGGAGATAGCTGGCATCTCTTCTCTATGTGATCAATGACTGGTGATGTTCTGGCTGTTTCTGTCAAAATTATCCCTCTGATGCACCAGATTTTTTTCTTCGTCTTGTCCTGCATGACACCTTCATCTTTTACTCTCAATTTATATATACATTCTTTAGGGCTGTCAATAGGCACACATTTATTGTGAAACGAAACCAATCAAAAGCCTAAATTCAATCTGTCCATCATATAAAGTGATTGAGTCTCTTTATGAACTTTTTGAAGCGTCAAAGAGTCAATTGTGTATCTGTCAATGGAGGATTTCATCAAAAAGATCTTCATTTGTGTTCTGAAGGTGAACAAAAGTCTCATGATGACTAATGATGAGTGATTAATGACAGAATTTAATGATTTGGCTAGAACAGATGTTTGCCCTCTAGTTGCACTTTTCTCTCTTGTCTCTCTTTGACATAGTCTAGATGTAAATGCAGTTACCCCACACTCTCAGAAAAACAGGTACAAAAGCGGTCACTGGGGCTGTAACTTTTCAAAAGGAAAACTTTTGTCTGTTTTAGGTGCTAATATGTACATTTCAGGTGTTAATATGAACATTTTAGGTGCTAATAAGTACATTTTAAGTGTTAATATGTACATTTCGGGATTTAATATGTCCATTTTAGGTCGATATGTACATTTTAGGTGCTAATATGTACATTTCAAGTGTTAATATGTACATTTTAGATGCTAATAAGTACATTTTAAGTGTTAATATGTACATTTCGGGAGCTAATATGTCCATTTTAGGTCTTAATATGTACATTTTATGTCCTTATATGTACATTTTAGGTGCTAATATGTACCACTAAGGTACCATTACATAGCCTTTGGGTACAAAAGTGTACCTTTTGAAAAGGTACAGCCCAAGTGACAGCTTTTGTACCTTTTTTTCTGAGAGTGCATGTGCACGGTTGCTGCACAAACATCATGACTGATAACCATCACAACAGACACACTCTCCTCTGTCCCGTGTCGTCAAAGCCTGTACTATCCAAGCACGAGGTCAAACATTGCAACATCATGTTCAGCCACACAGCTCTCATTCAAACCCTTTTCAATCCATCACACTGTTGAAGCTTGCATGAGGGTTTTGTGTTCTCGGGAGTTACAGCACACAGGCTCCATTTAGACCTGCTGAAACGCATGTCAGTAAACCTCTCCAACCTGGAGACGGAGGTTCTGTCTGGTTCTGTGGGGACCAGGAGACCTGACAGGGGGAATCGAAGTTTATTTCGCATGTGGAGTTGGGCTGGGTGGGACCAGACCGGGCAGGAAGTCAATCAGCCCTGCCTGATATTTGGTTTATTTACACAATGGGCAAACCGAGGGATGGAGTTAAAGAAACGTGAGCGGTGGAAGAAAGGAAGAGGAAGAGCACATGCACTCTAAAAATTGCTGGGTTGTTTTAACCCAACTTTGGGTCAAATATGGACAAACCCAGCCATTGGGTCATTTTTTTTAATTACATTTTAACCCAATGTTTGGGTTTGTCCATATTTGACCCAAAGTTGGGTTAAAGAAAGCATTTTTTGAGTGTACTGTTGGTTTGGGGCAGATTTGATCTGAAGTGCAGCTAAGAAACTGTAAAATGCTAATTCTGTTATTATCATTTTGATCTTTTTATTTTATAAAAAGAAGGATTGAACATTTCTTTTGTGTTAGATTCAATTATTCACACACACTGTGAATAAAATGATTTTCGAAGTTGTAAATAAAACAGATTGTTTTACAAGGAAATGCTGCTTCAAAATTTCATGTTTCATGTATTGAGTTTGAAAATGAACATACAACATACAGTACCAACATATACTGTCCTATACTGACCATACCAACATACATCGGGTTCTAACGTCAATATGACGTTGGGTTCTGACTTCCACCCGACTTTCATTTCCAACCAAAATCATCCAGTGACTTTTCTACTCAAGGACCTTGACAGAAATGTAGTTCTGCAAAAACTCAGAGACTTGCACAATACACCTTTAAGGTACTACTATGAACCTTTTTGTGGTACAAAGATGTCCTTTTATGCAGTGACAAGCGGTTGTACCTCTAAACGTACAATTTGCACACCTTTTTTTCTGTGTGTACTTGCAGTTTTTTGTAAATAATGTAGAAATTTACTAAAAATTTAATGGTGTAAATTAATTCCACATTTTTTTTCAGTGCAGGTTTGGAATGATATGAGGGTTGATGAAAGAATAAGTTTTTTGGTGAACTATCCCTTTAAGACAAAGGTAAACCTGCACTTAGACTGCAGCATGCACTCAGTCATATCTCAAAATGAACCACTATCAGAAGAGTATTTACACACGACTCCAAATAAACCACAGGGCATTCTGTCTGATACCTCGCTGAGCTGGTCTGGCCCCGGAGGAATTCAATTATCCCGTACTTTGCCATATACCACTTTCTGAGTCAACTACAGGAGTGGAAATGGTGCATCATTTACTTCGATATGAGTATGCTGACTGCATTTCTTATTTGCTGGCTGTAATTGATTAGTAGAGGAGAAGCACATTCAGAGAAAATGATCCAACTTCAGACTTCAGCTGTCAGACACCTAATTTTGATATATATCATGCAAACCAGGGCACAATTTCTTTATCAAGAGCTTTCGATGTCCTGTAAACTGCTAACCCCAGCTTGTTTTGAACATTGCAGGCCTCTAATGCATTCATAACCAGATGTAATCTTCCTTTTTCCGTGTCATTTGGTTCATTCAACGAACGAAATGAATGAATTGACTCTTTTTTTCTGATGAACGAGTTTGAACAGGAGAATCACGAACGCGCATCACAGAACAAGGTGACCATTTGAGCTTATAAAACTTAAACTTTGTTATTTTTTTCAAATGAGCGATCGTTTCGCGTGATAAGACCCTTATTCACCGTCTGGAATCGTTTAAAGCCTTTTGAACAGTTTGCACTGAAACAGTCTTTTGGACCTTGAACCATTTGGTTCCCATTAAAGTCCATTATGGAGAAAAATCCTGGAATCCTTAATTTCTTTTCGACTGAAAAAATAAAGACATGGAAATCTTGGATGACATGGGGGTGAGTAAATTATAAACAAAAGTTTTTTTTTTTTTAAAAAGTGAACTACTCCTTCAATGAGACCTTTATTGATTCAGGTATTTGTAGCAGGTTGCACTTGGTTTGTTTTAATGCCTTTTAGCTAAAGCATTTCAGACATTGGCTTCTCTTCACTCAGTCTCTCTCTCTCTCTCTTTGAACATCATCCAGAGATGCTGCATTAAGGGTTTGTTCCTGTAAGACGCTCTAGGTCTCTAAATCAGACCTCTCACTCGCCGTCTCTGCACTAACGGACGGCCAAGCCAAGACTCTCTTTGGCAGCGTCCTCGCTTTTTTTTTTTTTTTCTCCATTACTTTAATTGCCTTTAACCTATAATCAATGTTCATACAGTGAGGGAAAGAACGAAGCATTTCTGTGTCAGTCACTCTGATTAGATTTAGTCCCAGCCGCTTTGACATGCACAATAGCGTTCTCGGGTTGTCTTTCAAAAGTTTCTTTACACGTTGAATGAGCAAGTTAATGGAGATGCAGTGTCATTGTTCAGCTATCATTCATCTGCTTAAGATGAATCTGTCATTTTGTTCTTGTCTGCCTTTTGGATGTTATTTAGTGTTGGGGAAGCAACTTTGTAGCCTGCCAGGATACAAGTAATAATGTAAAGTAGCTTAACTACAGTCATAACGCTTCAAAAGTTTGGGGTCAAGATATATATTTTTGAAAGAAATTAATACTTTTATTCAGCAAAGATGCATGTAGGATGTATTAAAAAAAAATTCATCCCACAAAGATAAATCAGCATATTAGAAAAAAAAAAACTCATGATTTCATTTTAGAATGATTTCTGAATAATCATGTGACACTGAACACTGGAGTAATGATGCTGAAAATGTAGCTTTGCCGTCACAGGAAAAACATTTAAAAAAATATTCAAATCGAAAAGTTATTTTAAGTTGTAAAATATAGAGTATTACTGTATTTTTTGTTTATCAAATAAATGGTGATTTATTTGGTGATCATAAAAGACTTCTTTCAAAAAGTTACCAACCCCAAACTTTTGAACGGTAGTGTATATTCCTAGTTTTCATAACCGTATTGTTCTAGCCCAAAAAACAATGATGAACTGACAATCACAATTAGGGTGAGAACATAAAACTTGAATACACGCTAACTGAGATGAGCACATAATGAACATAAGGGGAATCTGTGAATTACACTCCAAAAAATACTGGCTTGTTTTAACCCAATTTTGGGTCAAATATGGACAAACTTAAACATTGGGTTAAAAATGTAACATAAAAATGTAACCCAATGGCTGGGTTTGTCCATATTTGACCCAAAATTGGGTTAAAAAAACAGCATTTTTTAGAGTGTATTTTTAACAGTCCAAACAAATTGATATGCTAGAATTAATCAAACCGATGCTATACATGAGCTCGACGACCATTTAAAATTAAAGATTGTTTAGAGACAGTGTTTGTTCACGTTACACTGCTACTTGTTGGAAAAGTAGATTGTTACTGGAAAAAGGTTGTTAGAGAAAAAGTATTTTCAAGAGTATCTACTCCAACACTAGTGATAAATATAGAGAAGTTATAGTTAAATTGCTACTTTTAGTTAGTTATTTCCCAACTCTGTTTGTAGATTATAAGAGAAAGCAATGAGGCCTCACTGCATTCACTGTCAGCTTGCGCAACAGAAGACACAACCAGTGGAACAGAGAGAGAGAGAGTTATGAGCTCAGAGTTAAAGACGAAATGCTCACGCAGTGCCTTCCATCTGGTCTGCTTGGTCAGTACCGGTCTGATGACCAGTGAAAGTGAGAAAACATAGTCTGTGTCTTTCCAAAGAGTCAGCAAACATGCATTCACACAAACACGCGTGCGTCTGAGGCAAGACTCTCCAGGTAATACTTCAAACAAGATGTCTAAAACTCAAATACTGATTCCAGTGACCTTTGGCCATGTAGCATCTGACTAAATCCGGTTCCTCATCCCGAGGCCGCTGGGATGTGTACGTGCCAAGCGGATCTGAATGAAACCTCAGCTCAGACTCTGGGTTTGGCACGGCAGTTCTCTGCCTTTCTGTCTTTTATGTCACATGAACCAAAAAAAAAAAACAAACTGTTATTTTTTACAGATGAATAATCAGTGTTGGGCTGTAAATAACTAACAGTGGCAATTCTAGCAATTACAAAAAGGGAATTTCTAACAAAATGCTGTGCAATTGTCTAATACGTCACACTGCATTGCACAAACTTTATAGCCCTAATTACATAAAACGCGCTCTCCTAAAATGGCATCGCTTCTCATACGTTGTATTGGGCCCAGTTCATTTTAGTAAAACTAGTTTGTCCTAAACGGACTTTTTTTGTTTCAGAAAACGATTCAGAGGTATTTTTTTTTTATCTGTGAAATATTTATCATTTAAATATTGTCTAAAATAATAATATTGTCTAGTTTCTTTGTTGTGTTTAGTGTAGATATACACCGTTCTAAGGTTTGGAGTCAGTAGTGTATCATCAGGCTGCATTTATTTGATCAAAAATATAGTAAAAACAGTAATATTGTGAAATATTGTTACAATTATTTTAAGTTTTTCTATTTTAATATATTTATAAATGTATTTTTTCCCGTGATGCAAAGCTGAATTTTCAGCATAATTTCTCCAGTCTTCAGAGTCACATGATCCTTCAGACATCATTCTAATATGCTGATTTGCTGTTCAAAAAACATTTCTTATTAATATTAGTTTTGAAAACGGTTGTGCTGCTTAATATTTTTGTGGAAACTATAATGTGTTTTTTTTAATATAGAGACACTAAAGGACAAATTATACATAACAGTACAATAGTTTGGTTTTTCATAATCCACAATTATAATTAATACTTATTTAAGGCTTAAAACAGAACTTTAACAAGCTACAGGCATGACCAGAGGCAAAAACGTGTGTGAGATAGCAGTTTGTATTTAAGACTCTACTGACCCATTTTGTATCAAATTGAACATCAAACTATTTATGGAGTCTTACATAAGTGTATAATCTTAGAGGTAAAAAGGGTCTAACGGTGCTTTGGGACTGAGATCAGCTTTAGAGAGATTCCAGCAACCTTCTATTGTATTTATATAGAGTGTGATAATACGCAGGCACCGAGACAAAAGCTTTCACGGGCAGAAAATTAACAGCAAATGTATGCAAATCAAACTTTAATTCATTCTCAGCTGCTAAAAGGCCAGAGCTGAAGACATAAATCAAAACTGAAACCAACAAAACGGCCCTAAACACATGCATGGACACAAAAGCATTAAATTACCCAGAATGCTCGGAGGGAATGATGTAGTGCCCAGTGTGTCACTCGATCACTCATCTGGAATAATGTCAGACGCGCCTTCTAACCCAGCGCTCGCTCTCTGTATCTGTCTTTGTCTTTCCCCATGCTCTTGTTTTGGCTGCACTGAAATCATTTGCATTACAGAAATAATACAGGAATGAATCTAGACACTCCAAGGGATCAATTCACAAAACAATGGTGCAACTTTTGCACTCATTAGGAGTGCAATTCGTCATGTTTTAAAGGGGTGATGAACTGAGAAATCAATTTTTCCTTGAGCTTTTGGCATCTAAGAGGTCATCATATTATAAGAATATCCTGTAAGTTTCAGAACTGAAAACGTCCTTGTTAGTCCAATAAAATCTTTTATTGACACCAGCCCCAGCAAACGACTCGTTTTTCCAAGTGGGGAACTATGACGTCAAAGAGGATAAAACACCACCCCCGCAGAAGAAGATCGTTTTCAATACTCGTAATTCCAACTCCTGACTCACTACAGTGGTTTTGACGAAACAAGCTGCAGAACATCCAATAGGAAAATTCAACTGCAGTAGCCACCTTTCAACCTGAAGAGGGCAGCACTAAGACATTTTTAAACCATATATTGTAGAAATAAAACACTTTATACACAAATGTCAAAAAAGTTACTCGAATCAATGACTGGTATTAATAAAGATCCATTCTTACAGATCATTAACTAAAAAAAGTTGGTTTAGTTACTCTAAATACAAAATATAATAATAAAGTCAGATTAAAAATACCAATTTAAACATTTTTAAAAAACATTTTATCAACATATTTATGCTAGCTGCACTTTTAAAAGGCGTTTTCCATTGAAGAACCATGTTTGGTTCCTCAAAGAACCTTCCAGTGAAGAGTTCAGTAGAGGGCTATGTGAAATATAAATGTTTTTGACAGGAATGCAATGACAGTAAAACCACTTCCTTATTCAGTTTTACTCAGCGAGCAGAGGTCAGGGAAATAAGATTTCTGCTTGAGTCATATACAGACGAAAAATCATGTTGTCACGTCTGCCTTTGCTAATACATGAGAAATCAGGCCTGTCTCACTCACGGACTGTCCAGGCAAAGTGCGATTCTGTTGAAGTTTGCGTGTGCATGTCTGAGAGGGAGAAAGAAAAAAAAAGTTCGAGGGTCTGCTTGTGTGTATCTTTATCACCTGCACTTTGCAAATGAAGTTGGCTCGGCTGCATGGCTTCAGGCTTGAATCTAATTTATGAGCTCTGCAGCAACACTTGCATTAGGAATATCAGACTCACCATTTGCTGACACTCATCACACTGGCCGCTGGGCAACCGAGCCAATGTCTCCAACAGCAGTCTGTCTGAGATGCTATTGACTTCGTTAAAAGTGTGTGTCCCGTCCCGAATGTTATGTACTTCTTGCATACTGCTTACTGTGCTGTAAAAACTAATCCTGCAAAAAAAATGGTAAACTACTGGCAGCTGTGGTTGCCAGCATCAAACCGTAAAAATAAGGTGTGTTACTGTTTTTGAAATTAACAGCTAAATACCGTATTGTCAGCTACAGCACTGTAAAAAATGATCCTGTAAAAAAACGGTAAACTACCGGCAGCTGTGGTTTCCAGCATCATACCGTAACATTACGGTGTGTTACTGTTTTTGTGTTAGAGCATATAGCTGTTAATTAAAGTTTTATACTGTAGCTGACAACGCGGTATTTAGCTGTACATTTCAAAAACAGCAAGACGCTGTATTTTTACGGTATGATGCTGGCAACCAAAGTAGTTTACCGTTTTTTTATTTTTTTTTATTTTTTACAGTGTAGCTGACAATATGGTATTTAGCTGTTTATTTCAAAAACAGTAACACACCATATGTTTACAGTATGATGCTGGCAACCACAGCTGCCAGTAGTTTACTGTTTTTTTGATTATTTTTTACAGTGAACTTTAATTTAACAGCTATCTGCTTGAACACAAAAACAGTAACACACCGTATTTTTACGGTGTGATGCTGGCAACCACAGCTGCCAGTAGTGTACCGTTTTTTTACAGGATTAGTGCTGGCAACCACAGCTGCCAGTAGTTTACTGTTTTTTTACAGGATTATTTTTTACAGTGAACTTTAATTCAACAGCTATCTGCTTTAACACAAAAACAGTAACACACCGTATTTTTACGGTGTGATGCTGGCAACCACAGCTGCTAGTAGCGTACCGTTTTTTTACAGGATAAGTTTTTTACATAGACAGTATAAAAAGTGGACAGAGCCATCTCATTGGAACTCAATTGAGACAAGTGAAGCCCATTTTCTGCAATTTCTTAGGACTTTCGTTCCTGACACGCAGACTCAAACAGAGCTTGACGGCGTAGATGTGACGTGAGCAACCCGTCTGTCTTCTAGTGGCTGTGGCATATGAGAAATCTGAATCATTCCCTTCCGAAAATCGCAGAGGCGGAGAGGGGTAGGTCATTCGTACGAATTCATCCGAATAGGCCAATTCGTAAAATCGTACTAATTCGTACGAGTGAGGATTTTAGTATCTGTTTTTTGATAAACCTCTTTGAGGGGGTGCCGCTCGCCTGATTTCCAAGATTAGGTGCCGATTGTGTGGCTTGGAATAATCTCCCTCTCTGAGCTGTCAAAACAATGCTGTTGTCGACATCTGATGCAAATGAACCCACCGTCTGTGAGAGGAATTATTCCCTTGACAGAAAAATCACTCCAGATTCTGGGAATAAGCATCTCCAGCCAGGCAGCACATTCTGGGCCACGACAGTGCATCTAACTTCTGCTTAACCTTCATTTAGTCCACACAGGGCACAGCACGATTGCCTCTGAGAAATTGAATGTAAACAGCTGATAGGTGGCGGGAAACACGATCAAGGAGGAGCGAAATAGGTGAGAGCTGGAGAAAGAGATGGATGACAGATATAGAGTGAAAGAGAGAGGTGGCCAGTGGGATGGGTGGTGAAGTAATGGCTCTCAGAATGTGATGTTCCATTAGCGAAAGCAGTAGAGACACTCTTAATACAGCTATCAATCAAAAACAAAGCGAATCACGGGGTCAGAATCTCCTCTCATCGTAGCATAACAGATGAACAGAGCAGCGCATCATCGCTTGAGTCACGAGTGCACTTATGGGACGAAAAAACAAAACAAAAAAAATAGCAAGTAGTGAAGACAAAAGAAAAAACAATAAAAGATACTAGAGAGTATACACTAAATATAGGCTAAACTACTTTTTCCGTGTCATTAAATTTTTTTTTAAATAAATCTCGGTAACACTTAATTTTACGACTACCTATATATAAATGTTTAATTTTCAACCCACAGGTGTCAAAATTTAGCCTGACTACGTCAGACTTCCTACTTCCGCTAATTTCATTTCGCTCCTGTAGTCGAAGCAAAGTGAAGTAGCAGAGTCTGGTATTACCAGGCTAGTCAAAATTACCCTTTTATAACTTTTATGAATCTCCTTTGATGCATTCCTTCATGTTTTTTTGTTTGTTTGTGTGTTTTGTTCTTTTTTTTTTATGGTCAAAGACGCCCCGGTGGTCTCAGACTTTAATAAAAGCTAAGGAAACATCTGTGCTTATCTGAGGATCAAAGAAGCAAACCTGACATCAGTTCTGATAATTCAATGATCCAAGACATTGTGCATCTGTATCTGGATGAGGTCATTTCTGGGACCTGCTGTCAGACATAATCATACCTGTGATTCTTTGTCCTGAAATAGGCATGAACTAACCCTTAAGGCATAACAAAGAGTGGTCTGTGCCTGCTATTTCGTCAGCCAACTCTGACCTTTACTGCATCAATATTACTTAATATCAGCATGGCTATTGTTGCTACGGAGATGGCACAAGACTGACCCGCCTCCATCTGCCTTAATGAGGCACCGGAAATTTCACAGCTCGAATAGATCAGCCTGTCTCAATGACAAGCAGAACTAACACACAGGCACAGATGAATCTCATGAGACACGTCAAGAACATTACCATGTACTATTTTAACCCAAAATCAAAAGAAAGAATACCTTGTTTTATATTATCACATTATTTCCATGTCAATGACTGTTATTCATTTATTTTCATGATATTTGTTTCGCTTCTTCTATCAGGAATATACTGAAAGTGAAAATCTGATAAATTCAGATAATTTGGTATTTTTTCAATATTGCTTTATTTCCCCAAATTTTTCTTTCTTTCTTTCTTTCTTTCTTTCTTTCTTTCTTTCTTTCTTTCTTTCTTTCTTTCTTTCTTTCTTTCTTTCTTTCCATCCATCCTTCCTTCTATCCATCCATCCATCCTTCCCTCCTTCCATCCATCCATCCTTCCTTCCTTCCATCCATCCATCCATCCATCCATCCATCCATCCATCCATCCTTCCCTCCTACCATCCATCCATCCATCTTCCTTCCTTCCTTCCATCTTTCCCTCCTTCCCTCCTTCATCCATCCTTCCCTCCTACCTTCCTTCCTTCCTTCCTTCCTTCCTTCCTTCCTTCCTTCCATCCATCCATCCATCCATCCTTCCTTTCTTCCTTCCTTCCCTCCTTCCATCTTTCCCTCCTTCCTTCCTTCCTTCCCTCCTTCATCCATCCTTCCCTCCTACCTTCCTTCTTTCCATCCATCCTTCCATCCATCCATCTATCCATCCATCCATCCATCCATCCATCCATCCATCCATCCATCCTTCCTTCCTACCTTCCTTCCTACCTTCCTACCTTCCATCTTTTTTGATGTAAATGTAGCCATCTCAACATTGTAATGCACAGTATAAAAACTGTATATGTATTTTGTTATTTTATAAAAGATTATATTAATCAGTGTTAAATGACAGCAAGGTAACCTGAACAAAAAATATGGGATATGTAAAATATTGTAAATCCCTAATCATTGCATTACAGTCATTTTCTTGTCTTTTCAGCAGGATATCTATCAAGATAATTCATCTATGGCCTTTTCCATAAACAGACACACCAGTTTACCAACAAAGGTTCTCAAAGCTGAAGTTTTCTTGTAATCGACCTTAATTGCCCAGCATAAATCCCCCAGCATGCATTCAATTTACATCTACATGGCTCCATTATCATATCTCCTGACAGAGATCAATTTGTTTCTCAATGTCACGCACGCAATCGATCTCAATTGTCAATCAAACTGAAGAAAGCTACCTGTGACAAATGTTTATGTTTTTATGCAGTAACAGAAATAGAGATGAGGTCAAATTACTCAGCCAGTGATTGACAGCTTCCTCCCTCACCTCAGCTCCGCTAACAGCGCCGCCTCCCATGTGTTAGAGCGATTTCATCTGATTCATCTCACTGACACTGCATCTCAGCTGATGTGATCAGCGTTGCAGGGAACTGTGGCTATGACTCATGGGGCTAAAGGTCTGTTATCCAGAATCCCCTGCTGATTGCCTGGAACCAAAGCCTTCGCTAAATGACGCAAATCATCAAACATAAACACTGAGAAGGCAATAAGACTCAAATATCAGCATGCTTCATTCATTCTGCTCATCAGAAATAACAGCACTCGAATCAAAACCACCATGAGAGAGTAAATCTCCTCGTGCAGAGAAACAGGAGAGGTGCATTGCTATTAAAAATTCACAATTGTTTTGGTTGAGTTATTTATCATTAATTGACTTTTGAAGCAGAAATGGTGCCTGTGATATATAACATTAAATCAGGCAAGCTGATCAGATGGATAAATAAATATTGAAACAAGTTAAGGAGGATAGATTTTTGACAGCTGCAAGATATTATATTTTCATCATTCTGGCTTTTGCGCAAATTAACTCTGGCTTATTATATTGTCCTCTGGGATATTTGATTCTGATTGGTAAATTATCTTCAACCATCTCCCCGAACTTAACAAATGCCTTCACACTGACTGTTGTTGACGAAAGAGAATATTTAAGGGTTCCCCGTTGTTTTGTCTTCGGCCAAAATTAGTGCTTGAACGTTTGAAAATCAAGAAAATAAGACGACCATAAATATTAGTATTGTAATTTTATAGCTGTACTGTCAAATAAAATTATTATCATCATTATTGTTATATTCTTCTTAAATACTTTTACTTTACAGTTAAATATTACAATTACAATTTGGGATAAATCCTCCTCTCAGTACTAAATTGAGTTCCTTTTCACTGCTTATTGCATCTGAACAGTAAAATACACTCAAAATAATATAAAAAATACCGATCTTGGCGAGTGTTCAGGTAAAGACCATTAAGTGAACGTTAATAGTTGAGAAAGACAACGCATGTGTAACAGTATAATGAATATGTGCGTCAGGTCTTAAAGTGACAGCAGCCTAATAAACCAGCTGCCAAATTATGAGATAATATTAAAAATATCTTTATGGCATGTCAAAACAATGTCAAAATTGTGGCCTCACGCAGTGGTTGTGTCAGGATGCCACCAGCTTCACTCACTCCTCCCACTCGTCCACGGTCCCCTGAGTTTTAATCACCATCACCTCATTAGTTCACCTCCCTATATACTCAACTCCTCTTCACACACTCATTGTCTGGTCTTGTCCCTACAGACTATCACGCTACTTACTTGCAATTTGCCCGCTACCTGAGCTCCATCCATCGATCACCTGCTAACCTTCACAAGTTCAGTCTCCAGTCTCCGGACATCAGCCAGTTCCCAGTGACTCTCCATCCGCATCTGTAAACAAAGACTCTGGTTATCCTTCAGCTAAGTTTTATCTTCAATATCGTCTGCTTGCTTACTCACCGTATCTCTGTCTGGATCTGCAACCTGTAAATAGCACTATTTCACTTGCCACCTGTCTGACTCCTGTTCCATCCGTGACAGGTTGGGTGTTTTGAGCTGCCGTTCAGTCTGTATTTAGCACGATGGGAAATGTCTTGGGCTGCTCTGAAACAATCACAGAAAAGGAGAGATTTTGTTAAAATATACTTCATTCCACCATCTCTGATGAAATCGGACAGGTTTTCTCTGCATTTGGTCTGTTTTGGACAGACTGTTTGAATGCATCGCTTATTGGAAAACTTTAAAACTTTACAGGAGTTCATACGGTTTAAAATGATCTGATCAAAAATCATAACGACGTCTCTAGTCCAAAAAAAAAATCGCCTATTTTGCTTTTTAAAGAGTAACTAAACACTAAACCAACTTTTTTTAGTCAATGATCTGTAAATATGGATCTTTATTAATACCAGTCATTGATTCGAGTAACTTTTTTGACATCTGTTTATAAGGTGTTCTATTTCTACAATATATTGTGCTGCCCTCTTCAGGTTGAACGGTGGCTACTGCAGTTGAATTTTCCTATTGGATGTCACACTTCGTGACGTACGCAGGTTTCAGCTCACCACGCTAGCTACGCCCTTGGCAGTATAAAAACCATCTTTTGTCGTCAAAACCACTGTAGGGAGTCAGGAAATGGAATTGTGAGTATTGAAAACGACCAGGATAGAGTGTTTCGCTGGGGTCAGCCCACTTTTTCAGCATTTTCAAATATTGCCAGTGGGTGGAGTCAGGCTCTGACCAGGCGTTTAGTTACCCTTTAAAGTATTCTTTCCTCTATGATGTATTGATTGAAAATATACATTTCGCCCCCAGGTGGCGCCAGAGCATTTCAGGGAAGGCACGTCCCACACTTTAAAAACATTGGACCTAGAAGATCTCAGCAGCCGCATAGCAACACCCAAACAACACCTAGAACACCTTCACAACTGCATAGCAACACCCGGACAGCTGCCCAGAACACCTTAGTAACCACAAAACAACACCCTAACCATCACAAGCAACATCTTAGCATTGTGTTAGTGGGTTTTGCACAGACAAGCCCTGCTTACTTTTTCTTGGAAAAATGTAGCTATTTCCTTTGGTGCTTGTGACAATGAGGAGAATCTGTTGCCATTGTTCAGAATCTCCATTTTCCAGGTGAGCAACTGTTGAGATGTGAAACTAAGAGACAGAGGTAGCGAGTAGCTGGGAGTCAGGATTACGTAACACACAGCCTTGTAAAGATGGCTTGCACGACCTTTTGCTTTTTTCACACGGTTACGAGTGAATGTGGGTAGGACCAGAGAGGCTTTTCTAAATGTGACTGTGCTGAATGATGTGGGGATGCCTCCCACATGGTCATTGGGGAATACAGAAGGTTCCATCTCCACGCAAGTGGGTGGGTGTACTGTAGTTGGTAGGACAGAGGACCAGAGGATGCCAGTATCCAGGGACTGTACTATACCAATAGCCTGTAAATCTCACACAGCAAATGCCAGCATACACAGTCAAGCATAAACAAATGCACCACGCACCTCTCAAATTAGCAAAGTAGCTGAGCAGAAAAACAAAAAGAAAGGAACTTGTGCCCCTTTCCTGTCTTTTCTAATCTGCCAAATCTAATCTGTTGAAGACTTTAGGGATGCTTGTATGTGCTTAGAACTGTGATTTATTAAGTAAACATTTACAAGTTTAGAGAGACTAGACGCTTACATACTATGGCAGCATTTGGAACAACACCTGACTTTACATCAGGCAGCAGTAGAACTCTGCAAGGAAATTCAATTCACAATTATTGTCAACAGTGCTTCCCATTTTGCCACTATATACGCTAATTAGCATACGCACCAAAACTGGGTGAAATAATCAATTTCTAACTACACTACTATTTTAATCCTGTGTGTTGAAAATGCCTTGTTGATGCTAGAGGTCAGAGGAGAATGGGCCGATTGATTCAAACTGATAGAAGAGCAACTTTGACTGAAATATCCACTCGTTACAACCGAGGTATGCAGCAAAGCATTTGTGAAGCCACAACACGCACAACTTTGAGGCGGATGGGCTACAACCGCAGAAGATCCCATCGGGCACCACTCATCTCCACTACAAATAGGAAAAAGAGGCAACAATTTGCAAGAGCTCACCAAAATTGGACAGTTGAAGACTGGAAAAAATGTTGCCTGGTCTGATGAGTCTCGATTTCTGTTGAGACATTCAGATGGTAGAGTCAGAACTTGGCGTAAACAGAATGAGAACATGGATCCATCATGCCTTGTTACCACTGTGCAGGCTGGTGGTGGTGGTGTAATGGTGTGGGGGATGTTTTCTTGGCACACTTTAGGCCCCTTAGTGCCAATTGGGCATCGTTTAAATGCCACGGTCAACCTGAGCATTGTTTCTGACCATGTCCGTCCCTTTATGGCCACCATGTACCCATCCTCTGATGGCTACTTCCAGCAGGATAATGCACCATGTCACAAATGGTTTGCACCATGGTTTCTTGAACATGACAATGAGTTCACTATAAAATGGCCCCACAGTCACCAGATCTCAACCCAATAGAGCATCTTTGGGATGTGGTGGAACGGGAGCTTCATGCCCTGGATGTGCATCCCACAAATCTCCATCAACTGCAAGATGCGATCCTATCAATATGGGCCAACATTTCTAAAGAATGCTTTCAGCACCTTGTTGAATCAATGCCACGTAGAATTAAGGCAGTTCTGAAGGCGAAAGGGGGTCAAACTCAGTATTAGTATGGTGTTCCTAATAATCATTTAGGTGAGTGTACATATACAATCAGAATTTATAGAAAATGGCTTCACGTGTCAATATTAAAAGCCAGACTATATGAGAGACATTCAGGTTGCATCACTGTCTGGATTCTGCTCTCTGCACTTTCAAACCAGACTGAACTCACACCATAAGATTATCAATAATAGAGCACAACGGAAAAGGATTCTTGTCGTGATATATTCTGATATAAAGATAGTAAAGAGCAGAGTGGGGGAGAGTGATTTATCCTGAAGTAAAGAGAGGGAGGGAGTGATACATCCTGAAATGAAAATGACTGAGGGAGTGAAATAGCTTAAAATAAAGAAAGAGAAGGAAGCAATATATCTCAAACTAAACAACCAAGTCATTCGCACTACAAAAATGTTGCTCATTAAGCTTTGCCAGGTAATTCGATGAGGATGGTTTTCTAAACTCAGCCTTTCTCTCAGACAGACGGAACGTGAGGGAGGAGAAGAATGACGGAAAGTTGTCTGTGTGTCTGGTTTGAGTGTGTGTAAAGGGAATTCTGTTGAACCACACTATGATGATGTGTGTGTCTTTGAGTGCATTTCATCGCTAATGGAGAGTGTAATGGCCTGAGGGTTGACCGTTTTGTTTTCTAGTGTTCGCGGAGATAAAAAAAAAAACATACTCATATATATACAGTACATATACATATATGAATCATCACATGAACATCATCACAATGCTGTAATATTCTCTGAGCCCTATGGTGGAAGCTTTATTGGTTATACCAAATTTCAATTGTGAATTTTTGATCATCGTTGAATTTGTTCATGTGCAAATAATGGCATTTGGATGGACTGGTGCAAATTCAGATATTGTGTTTTGCAGTAGGTGGTATGCCATACGGAACCGTTGCCACTAAACCTACTTTAACGACTAAAGACTCAGTCAAACGGGTTTGTGCGAAAGAAGCATAAACGGATGAAGAAGCATAGTTTACTGTTAGTTTACATAGTTTAAATCAGCATGAAAGGGATACTCCACTTTTTTTGGAAATAGACTCATTTTACCACTCCCCCAGAGTTAAATAGTTGAGTTTTACCGTTTTCGAATCCATTCAGCCAATTTTCTCATATTTAAAAGAATATCAGTAACCAGACAGTCTCTGGTCTCATGGACTTCCATAGTATATTTTTTTCCTACTATGGAAGTCAATGAGACCAGAAACTGTCTGGTTACTGATATTTTTCTAGATATCAGAAAATCGTCTGAAAGGATTCAAAAACGGTAAAACTCAACTGTTTAACTCTGGGGGAGTTGTAAAATGAGCCTATTTCCAAAAAAAAGTGGAGTATCTCTTGAAATTTTAACATCTACTCTCGTGTAATGGAGATCATATTTCCTTCATGCACTGTTGTAAAATTCCCTGTCTTTTTGTGAATTGAAAATTGACTACAAAATTACGACCAAAATTATTTTCCAAAGATTTGACCGGCAATAAAACGCTAAAACTATCGTAATTGCTAAGCATCAATATGACTTTTGAACCTTCCTTTGCGAGTCCATGCAGTCTCAATTCATCATCATTTCTGGCAGCTTGAGGACGCACTGATATCTGAACATTTGGCCTATCTTGAGCTGTTCAGAAGTATGTCATACAGAACTGTGAATGATTCACATTGAAAACACAGATGGTGCTTGCTGGCTCTTTTTTTTTTCCTGCTTCCCAACAACACACAGTCCAAGTTTCCTTTTATGACTGTGATATTTTTCGTCAGTGCCAGCTAAAGAACCAAACAACACATTTCTAGTGCCAGTTTTGACCGGTTTTGGGATGGTGCGCCCAGTGAACGGGCCAGAAAGGAACTGCTATTTCAGAGCCGCACCGAATATAAGAGAGAAATCTGCAAGATAAATCAAGACAGAACTGCAGCCTCTTTCCCACTGAAAATCCCCTTTCTAACGCCAGAGATACAAGGGTAAGGCCCCACCACTAAAAAAAAAATTGTATTTGGGAATTGTACATGTGTGTGTGTGTGTATACTGTCTCCTGATAAATTGTGTTATCTCTCACTCACTTCTTTTGCAATTCACTGCACTGCATTTTCTCCAAATGTTGACATGGATTTCCAATGGTTTCATTTGTAGACTATACATTGGTCTGTACTTTCACTGAGCTGTGTTTAGATCTGCTGCTGGTCCTGCTTGGTCTTGTTTCAGTGTTCAATGTTGCTGTATGTTTTGTGAATTAATTTGCCCTGATTCTTTGCTCTAATGAACTGTGTTGTGCTGCCATATGCTACGAACATGTACACGCATGAAAACACACACACACACACACACACACACACACACACACACACACTGCAGATCTCTTCCAAAGCCCGGTAGACTCGATTCACAATTGATTCTAATGCCATCCTGATTGTAATAAACATAAAATATATTTGTATTTTATCAACATTTTCAGTATTGAATAAACAGTAACTTCAAGCTACTTAAAGCTAAACTGTGTAACTATTTTAGTTAATTCTTAGCTAAAAACACTTTCAAAAATATATGTGTTCTGCTCATTAATGTATATTTACTTCGTTCAAGTAATAAAGTATTCTCGTGAGTGTATAATATGCCATTGAAAATATATACAGGTAAGGGGTTCTAGTGTCGGTCGCCATGTTGCCCCTCCATCTTGAAAGTACATTAGCCAAAGAGGGACATACCCGTTAATTCAAGCTTCGCCTTTCGCGTTTACGTTTGAGTTAACACTCATGGACGAGGTCGAACTGGAAGCCATGTTAATCTTGGACTACATCGGCCACCGTAGGAGTTAAAACGAAATCGGAATTGAGAGGAACAGAAACTAATATTCACTGGATGGTCATATACCTTTTCACCACTAGATGGAGGTAAAAATCCCACAGTGTAGCTTTAATCAGCATTTCTCTGAACTTATCCACCATCTTTTTTCTCTCTCTCTCAGCGCTATGCATTGTGGGATGGCACCATATAACATGACCATAAACAATATCCAACTTTTGGAAGAGCTTAAAATAAGTAATTTCTAATTACACATCGGAAGAACTTCAGCATCTTTGTTCATTTCACTGAAGTTTTTTAAACGTTCTATGAAATGCCCAATTTAGTCTCAAATTATTTTAGTCCAACTTTTAACAAAATCCATCAGGGTTATTGGCTGAGGCAGTTCTCTTAAAAGCTTTGCTGTGCTCAAACTCTTGCTCAACATTTTGCATGGGCTGGAAAAGGCTAAACGTCTCCATTTGCAGAGAAAATTCAAACAGAACTCCTCTTGTAGTAGCCTAAACCTGCACATCCCTCTCTCCTGTCAGATACAATCCCCACTAAAAGATAACCCATCATGCATTGCATTCTGAGCCCTGATTGGAGGGTCGATCGCAGAGTTAAGCAGAGGTGAACAAAAGCAGCAGGAAACATGAATCAGTAGAGCCGTGCGGCCCTACATCTCCTGCCGTCCGGCGGCGTGTGTGTGTGTGTGATGCTCGAATCTCTAATCGGACACACCGCTGCTCTTCTGCTCGATAGAGTAACTGCTGAGACACCAGGCTGGTGCTGGAGATCGATGCTAGCTGGACTATACTACTCACAAAAGAGTTTACTTGATCGAGGATGTGATCCAATTGGATAAGGTGGTACGTTTTATCAAAATACACAAAGGGAGGGTGATTCTTTTCCTCAGTCACTGAGAGATAAACCTTAGTTTGAGGTCACTGCACAGAGACTCTAACAATCACATAAAACATTTAGCGATAACCAGGCTGTCTTATCTGTGTTATTCTGAACAATGCTCTCAGCATGATGTTATAGCCTAGACAAGGGACTCCATGTCAGACTGTACGCTTACTGTTGCGATTTCCACCCTTGGTAGCTTCTGTATATCTGTACTGATTTCAAAGACAACTGGCAAAAAATGTAGGCTATTGATTTCACTTTTCAGGACAGGAACAAAAACATTGGTTAAATTTAGACTGAAATACTGGTACTAGCATACTCCATACAGAGCAGTATGTAGAGTGCTTGTTATTTTAAAAAAAAGTGTAATGTGCTCTAGTTGTATACCGCATATATTTATAATATTATGGCAAAACTCATTCACAATTGTAAAATAATCATACTACAAACTGCACATTGCACAATTAGTACAAATATACTTGTACCATGCAGTATATAGTATATACTGCATATGATACGATAGATAAGATGATAACCAGTATTGTTTTAGTAGAATTTACATTCTATTATAATATGTACTAACTTTTTGAATTAGCATTTTTATATTTTAAATTTAGTTTAAGTAACTGTGTTATGTGCTTTTTATCATTTTATTAGGTTTATTTTAACATTTCTATTTATACCCAAATGATACATAACCCATAGTTGCTTAGCTGTCAGTGGATGGAGGGCCAGAAAACTCTCAGATTTCATCAAAAAAATCTCGATTTGTGTTCCAAAGACACGAGGGTGAGTAATCAATGACACAATTTTCATTTTTGGGTGAACTATCCCTTTAAGCTGCGTTTCTGTAAACGAGAAACGGTAACACTTTAGTCCTGTAGTTGCATGCATATTGATTTTGGCTGTTTAGTACGCACATATTAAAGCCTTATTCTGCATGACCATATTCTACATCCCTTAATGCATAACTAAACTTAACAACTACCTTATTAACTATTAATATAAGCAGTAATTGGGAGTTTATTGAGGCAAAAGTCATTGTTAATAGTTAGTTAATAGTGAGAATTAGACCTTATGCAGTAGTAAATAGTAAACAAGGGCCACCACAGACACTGAGAGGGACACTCAAATGAACTAAACTCGAGGTTAAGTAAAAAGTTTTGCTCTTTGTGTGGGCCGGCAGTGGCAAGCTTTCAGCTGTTTGACTGTAAAATGACCCGGGGAACCATAAATGAACAAACTAGACCTTAAAGAAACGGAAGCTGGACAGGACACATCTCACTGCGTGGGAAAAGAAATCCCACTGTTCTCCAGGAGAAATGATGAGTTTAACTGTTTGAAGTTAGGCAGAGATGCAGCCGATTGGCTCTGTGAAAGGATTCTCTCCATCTGGTTCAGTGATGAAGCCAAAAGCAGCTCAGTCAGATGAAGAGATGAAAGCTTATTATTTTTGATAGATGATTCCAGTGTAAAGCCTCCTGGATAACATGACCAGCCTGAAAGGGTCGTCAATTGGTCTTGTAAAGTACTAGTGGCCATTGTAGATCAACTATGAGACGGAAAGAGCTCATGAGTGCACTTTGTCGAGTGTGAGAGCAGCATCAAATAGGTTTTTTTTTTTTTTTTTTTTTTTTTGCCTGGGCTGATCACATCTGCTGCGGTTTCCGCCCTGTTCTTTCCAACACATGAACTGAGCCAAGATTTGATGGAGCATTTCACCCCGAAACTACTAGGGCCATTCAGAATTTAAGAACCGGCTCCCTTTAAAATTCGTGTGAATTTGAATGCCCAAAAATATGTTGAATTGGAATTTGAATTGAGGAATTTACTACATTAAAATTCAATGAAATACAAGTCATTCAACAGAATTTTTTTTTTCTTGGAGGTCACTGTACTGTTGATCACTAATCAATATGAATATTTGGTGGACTTGCTTTGTGAAAACCAATCAAATGAGAGTCAAGCTAGTCTTTCGCCCAATGAGAAACCCAACATGCCATTCTTATCTCCGTGGCAACATATCAACCAGATTGAAGGGTTGCAGGGCTGGGTTTTTTTCAGCATAGATCTCTGCCGTTCTTATTAGGTTCAAGATCCTGATTAGGAAATATCTCATTACTCCTCAAACAGAACACCTTGATATTTTAAGAAATAGTGAACATTATATCTTGTTGCTTTTGAGACGATTTAGAGATACATATGTGCCTTTTTGGTTCAACGGAATCTTTGGGCCGGGTCGTCAGGCAGAACAACCTGTTAATCTCAGAGAGCTGCATTCTGATTGGATGACGGAGTGGCTGGGCGTAACCACCCTTGCAGGTGATTGATTGGCTATGAAACGCACACTGCAGCAGTGTGATTTATGCAGGGATTATCTCTATCTGTCACAGCCTTATGTGGAAAACTAATCACACATGTGGATATCGATCCCATCACCTTTCCGCTGGGACACGCGGAGGAAGGACAGGCGCTATGTTGCCCTCATGTTGTGAATTCATGAGACTGTTTAGGTGTCGGTACAAAAAAAACAAAACAACAACCATGACTACCACAGGTCCTGAAAAAATACCATTATCACTATTAAGGATTATTTTAATAATCGATTAATCTAAAGATTATTTTTTTTAATCTTTGAAAATGTTAAAAGCCCAAATGCTATTTCTTTTCTATGTTTTATTGCAGAAAACACACATGTATAGTGCTGTCAAATCGTTTCATCACTATTAATTACATCTAACATGAAAGTTTGTGTTTATATAATATGTGTGTGACGTGAGTGAGTGTGTGTGTGTGTATATATATATATATATATACACACACATAGATACGCACACAAAGATATATATATATATATATATATATATTTTTTTTTTTTTTTTTTTAGGGCTGTCAAACGATTAATCGCGATGAATCGCATCCAAAATAAAAGTTTGTGTTGTCATGTGGGTGCATATATATATAAATACATACACATGCATATATATTTAAGAGAAAAATATTATTTATATATAAAATATTATATATAATATAAATTATATATAAATCTATATCCAGTATATACATGAAAATATTTCTTAAATATATACAAGCATGTGTGTGCTTATATATATATATACACACACAAAATAATTATACACAGTGCATCCACATATATTATGTAAACACAAACTTTTATTTTGGATGCAATCGTTTGACAGCCCTAATATATATATATATATATATATATATATATATATATATATATATATATATGCACATTTGCACACACACACACACACTCACGTCACACACAATCTTTTTTACGGTCTATGATATATACACGGCTTCTGTAACTGCAGTACTGATAATTTTCATAATAATATTCATATTCTTGTTCATATTCTTTGTGAGGAAATGTGAAGTAGGGACGTGTTTGCCCAAGACTGAATTTAATATTGATCAAGAACATAATTCCATTGTCTTCGTTAGATACATGTAAATGTCATAGTGTCACACGCTGTATGCAATGTAATCGCATTCTAACCTTTCTTAACACACGTCCTCACGGATGAACGTAAAAGGGAAAACAGAAACAGCCCGGACAAGGTGACAGAGTTGGAGGAAGTGCAAATGAAGAACATTCTGTTTGCTTTCCGTGAAAGGGCACAATAATCTTAATCAAATCTTAATGAGGGAAGCTGGCAGTCCAGTCAGGCCCACTCATTCCCCGGCAGACTGAACATCACAGCTGTCCCACCCACGCCACGTGTCACTGGACGAAACCCAGATCTGGACGCCAACAAGCCCCCTCTCAAAACATTCTGTCAGTTTGACAGTTTATACGTTTGATACCACATAGCAGCTTTATTAATGACTAATCAATGCACTTCATTTGCCTGCTGTATTCTGTTGTGCTTTATTATCTCCTTTTCCACTCTCTTCTATTTGATTCTATTCTACACTAGGTTTGAAACGAAGGAATGAGGGAAGAGAATAGGGACAACACTTTCAGACCATGCGCCGAGTGCGCCGACCATTGCAAAAGTGGATTTAGGACACGTCCTAAGTGCACTTGCGCCGTGCGTTTTAGACAATGCCCTCAGTTTAATGGTATCGGTAAAATGAGGCCCTTTATTTTGATGCTCCCCCAACCGACATTTTGTAACTTTGGAAGTACATGTCTACTTATTCTAACCTGAACCCTAACCCTAACAATCTACTAATACTCTGAGCGTTAGTTGACATGCAGTTACAAATTTATAGTTAAGTAGACCATCAAAATAAAGTGTAACCTTATATTCTGCAATTCGATTCTCTCACCTTTTCTATCTCTGTTCTAAACTATCCAGATGTTCCATTCGGATTCTAATTTGTTTCATTTGTTATCCTCTATGAGATGAATCCCAACTGTTTTCTAAGTGTCGCCTTTCAATGTTCTTCTCTGATGAATCTCACAGATTCTCTCTTTCTCTCTCTCTCTCTCTGTGTGTGTGTTGGTTTGCAGCCTCAGGCCCTGGCTACGCTCTGATTGGTTTTATTGGCAGTGGTTCAAGACTGTCGGCTTCCTGGTGGCTTTCATAATGAAGATGGTTCTGCACATAAATGATAGTGGAGCAATTTCCTTTTCATTTAATCGGGAAGAAAGCAAAGTGCCTCCATAAGTGTATCATTCCGTGTCAGAATGACCGGCACTTCTACGTTCAACACAACATCCCCTTTTGAGGTTAAAACAGAACAAGGCCTTGTTTAATCTACAGCAGAGCGGCTTAAGGACACTCTCAAGAGAGCAGCATGTAACTCCAGAAACAAAGATCAAATAAACAGGATGACAAAACCACATAGGCTACAGATGTTAGTAGATTTCTGCACAGTAGAACAGTTAAAATGATAGTGCTCCCAAAAACGAGAGTTCTGTCATCTTCGTGTCATTCCAAACCTGTATGACATTCTTTCTTCTGCTTCTTTGACATTTGTAAAGCTCGGCGGCATCTGTCGACATTCACTTTCTTTTCATTGTGAGAAAGAAAAGAAATTCTGCTCCATTTGTGTTCAACTGAAAAAGGAAAATCATAGGGTTTGGAACGACATGGTGGCGAGTAAATCATGACAGCCTTTTCATTTTTAGTTTTAGATTCTTTTAAAGCAAAGGTCTACACCTTAATAAGACATTTTCCTTGTCATACACCGTAATAACCAGCACAAACAGCATGGCAGATCTTCACACATGCACAGTGGAAGCCATTTTCATATGTTAATAGTGAAGATTATGTAATCAGTGAGAGGAGGAAGAGTCGTTCAGGTCTTCTGGTGAGAGGAGTAGAAAAGGCGATCGATAGGAAAGAGAAGAATTAAAGGGCAAGTGAGAGAATACTTATTCAACACCCACAATTGAGAATCACAGGAACGAGTGCTGCTCCCAAATCAAGAAAACCCCTTATCACATTGGATAGAGGTTTGGATGAGCAGAGAAGTGAGAATGAAATGTGTTACTACATCGGTTATAGTTGCAAAAGCTGCTTATAGTTCACCCAAAAACGAACATTTTGACATCATTTAGTCACTTCATGTCATTTCAAACTTGTTTGGCTTTCTTTATTCTGTGAGATGTTTAGAAAAATGTTCACGCTGCTCTTTTTCATATAAGTACCATAAAAAGTAAGTTACCATAAAAGTATGTTCATATGACTAGTGCACAGTTTTGAAGCCAAAAAAACTGCTTTATGCAAGGAACACAGCCTACCTTCAAGTCATTCACCGCCGACGACTTGAGCTTCCAAAGAGGCCGGAAGTCATTCATTTTCAATGGAAGCTAGCTTTTCTCAGCAGCAAGGAGCGTCAAATCCATCGGCGTCGCGTTTTGGACGTCAATCAGGAAGTTGAAAGAAGCTCAACTTTATGGTAATGAGCTGTGACGCAGTTAAGCGGCAAGCAGCGGCAAAACGCCAGTAACCAATCGGTATGTAGATGTCCTTCACGCTGGCTGATTCCTGAAAAAACATGAATGTAAACTTTCGTTCCTACCAAAACATTAGCCACGAGAAAATGGAAGAGAAGCTAATCAAAGAGACTATTTATTACTAAATAAATTCTAATTATTATATAAACGCACGCTGGCCGCACGCTCTCCTAAAATGCAGTTTTTTACTCACCCCTGCAATTACCGCAGCTGTGTTGATGAACGACATAAGCATAAATTAGATGTAAGTTTTGTGGGGCTATGAAGGTTTGAGGTGATAACCTGTACCCGAGTAAAACAGGCAAACAATTTATCCTTGTTTGCAGATCATCAGTGGTAATTAAGACTAATCTATCTCTGTCTTTCAAACTTAGCAGGAAGCACATTTGTAACCATGGTGACTGTAACGATCTCAGCGTGGTATGAAAAAATGTCTGTCTTGCATTTGTAGTGATTTGTGGGAAGTTTCTTAGCAAACGGTCGGCGCTGACACTTACAGAGGCCCAAGCAAAAACTGCATGGTGACATTTCATCAAAACATTGGAAAATGACAGATTTAACAGCGCGCACGAAGGC
This sequence comes from Cyprinella venusta, assembly GCA_038021265.1. Taxonomy (NCBI): domain Eukaryota; kingdom Metazoa; phylum Chordata; class Actinopteri; order Cypriniformes; family Leuciscidae; genus Cyprinella; species Cyprinella venusta. The sequence continues at coordinate 23,955,841 of CM075884.1, forward strand.
CTCAGGACACCTGTTAAGATCTAAACTGAATATTTTGGGGATGAAGAGATTACATTTTATCTCTTACTGTATATTAATGACAAACTGCTGTCTGTGTGATGATCTTGCAAAACACCCGCACCATAATGCTCTGTTTGAGAGGGAGACGTGTGCCATCTGCTGGTGAATCTGATTATTGATGGCGCTAAATGTTTGGGAGTGGAGACAGTAAAGACTTTTACAAAAAAGAATCAAAGAATCATGAAAAAAGTATCACAGTTTCCACTAAAAATATTAAGAAGCCCATGTTTTCAGACCATAAAACATGTTTCTTGAGCGTCAAATCAGCATATTAGAACGCTTTCCGAAGGATCATGTGACACTGAAGACTGAAGTAATGATGCCTAATGAAGCTTTGCACATGAATATAAGACATTTTAAAATAGGAAACAGATTTTAAAAAAACATATCATACAGATCTAAAACTTTTGAATGTACAGTGTATAATGATCTATCTGTTATGATCTTGCATATTTAAAAAAAAGAATTAAGAAGGTCTTGGAGAGATATATATTTGTATTTATTGGTACTCACTCCAAGCATAAAGTGAGGCACAGTTTGTGTTCACATTCTACCAAACAGCAGAAGAGATTCGGTAGTGTTGTGCAACAAGACAAGTGACACAAAACAGTTTTCAGAACACGTCACAAGAAACAGTGCAGAAAAAAGAGCTGTCTTTTACCATGAGATGTTTATCAGTGAGTCTGTGCAGGTCATTTCCAGTGGTTTAGCATTTCGTGGGACTGCTTTGGCTGTACAGATGTTAAAACAGATTTGGTGTAACACTAACATTATGACATGTTGGACTGACATATGATAAGTGTGAATGCTTTGTGAATGTAATTAATCCAATGGTAAAAAAAAAAAAATGCTCGAATTTAACCTGAATTTTGTTCCAAACTCCCATTTTGAATTGATTGGATAGAGAAAAGAGGGTGCTTTCATACCAGAATGGAGCCTGGGAACATCTTGACACCACTTAAGGTCATTTTCTAGCTATTGTTAAAGCTAAAGCCATTGTTATGTGATATTTTTGTCGAAACCTTTACGTATTTGCTGTAAAGCTATGTTAAAGCTTTTCCACAAAAATATTCAGCAGCACAATAATAATAATACACATTTCTTAAGCACCAAAATCAGCATACTAGAATTATTTTAGTTAGACTGGGTTAATGATGCTGAATATTTTGCCATCGCAGGAATAAATTACATTTTAAAATATATTAAAATTTGACTAATATTTCACAATATTACTATTTTATTGTACTTTACTCAAATAAGTGCAGCCTTGGTAAGTATAGGAGACATTTTACCAACCCAAAATATTTTACCGGTAGTGTGTGTGCGTAAATAACAAGTTCTTAAATCAGGTCATCCAGTCACATGACATCCTCCTTAAAGGGTTAATTGAGGTCACATGACCAGTGCAGTTCCAACTGAAGTCCTATTCATTATATGGAAGCGAATACTAGTTACAAACAAACCTTTTAGTCCAGGAGCCTTATCCAAAAAAGCAGCTGACATGTCACCTTACAAATGGGCTGTACAGTGGTCGAGTATGATACGCACAACTAGAAACAAAAGACGGAGAGTTTACGTTAGGGTGATATCAAATAACTGTGTTGGAGTTACATGATGGTGACCCTCTCGGGTGAAACGTGGGCTGCTGGTCTCTCGTGGTTGGTACGGCTCTGACTGGGGTCTAATCCACGCCTGATCCGTTTCAGCTTCCGGCTCACACAGGGGAGCAGCAACACCACTTTTCCGATTATCACCGTGACGGGTAGAACCAAAGCCAGGACAAAATTAGGTGGCATGTAGAAACGGTAAGACTCCTCCTGAAACGCCCGCTGCCAGCCGAAGAGCAGAGCGTGGAATGTGGAAATGAGCAGTGCGATGTAACCTAGGGTAGACTGACAGGGTATAGACGCTTATTGACATCATATTTATCCGAAACTGCAAGATGGGGAGGTGGCGTAACCTGCCTGTTGATGTCTTACCTGGATAAAGCTAAACTCTCGCCAGTTGAGCGAGTTGTGGATGGATGGGATGGAAGTGACGGCTAATAGAGAGAGAAGCCCCAGAGCCATGATGCCAAAGGAAACGTACATCTCCACTCTCCAAACTTCCTCTTCGTTCCATGAGTTCTCTATATTGGCATGCACCTACAGAGAAAGAAAAAAAAATGTTTTTATTAAAAAATATATATTAAATGTATTTTAATATAACAACAGGTTTTTAATGTATTTTATATACATACTTTATATTGCAATATTCCTATTTTCAGTTTTTAAATGTGTAAGAAAGATATACAATGCATATTAAAGATTTATTTTACATACACAGACTTATTTTAAATGTACATTTATTTATAGCATTTTAATTATTATTATTAGTTGAAAGAGAGCAGGCTGATATAACACTCAACAAAATACAAATTTCATTAATTAAAAATGCAGATTTTATTCAAATAAAATTACTAAAACAAAGCACAATATTTACTCAAAAATTAAATTATGTTTATATATATATATATATATATATATTTCAAAATTGTATTTTACATTAAAAATAGCAGAAATGGTTAATTATCCATTGAAATGGCCTTTGTTATTGTCTGGTGGGTTTTTTTTTAACTGATGCAGATCATTTTTAAATAGATTATTATGAGCTTGGTCATATTGTACTGCTTATTAATAATATTGGTGGTATTCTTGTTACCACATCTGTATGTATTTATTTTATATTTATATATTATATTTATTTTATATTTATTTATTTCCTTATTTGTGATGATTAAGAACAATAATACTAATAATAACAATAATTATGAGCATCATAAATAATAAATGCAGACGGATAAAATAATAATTATCATTAATATTTTTATTAATATCTGTATATATTTATTTTGCATTTAATTATTATTGTCATTATTATAATGAGCATCATCATATTAAATAAATACATATAAATATAATAATAATAATATAGTTTTTATTAATATTATTGTATCTGTATATATTTACGTATCTATTTTGTATTTACTCATTATTATTATTATATTGGCACCACCAGTCCAGGATACTCAGGATGGTTTCAGTGGAATTGCTGGATCTCAAAGATGTAAAACACACACACACACACACACACACACACACACACCTGCTGATAGGCCATGTTGAGCATCAGGTATCTCTCTGAGCGTCTCATGGGCAGACAGAGGCTGTAAAGCACGTGTATGCAGCCAAAGAAGAAGCTCAACAAACCCAGCTGTTTGCGGCTCTCCAGCCAGCCCTCCAACCAGGACGGGAAACGCCTGTACTTGGTCCCGTAGATGAGCTGGTACACGGCAGCGAGCTGTCCTGCCAAATACACCAGTGCTAGCAGAACTATGGCCACTACAGGCAGCGTCCTGTTCACTATTTCCAGAGGAATCTTGTAGAAAAAACTCTGTCTGGTCTTCATATAAGGATGGATGATGTCCCGCACAAAGGAGTAAGCGAAAAAGAAGATGGACAATGCGACGGTGGTCAAAACAGGTCCTTTCCAGGCTGTGAAGAGATGCAGTGGCATATTCTCGATCTCCTTGGCAGAGGAGAGGGCGCCCATGTCCACAGGGATGAAACTGAGCTGACGGGACATTTCAATGAGCTGCTGTCGAGCGTCCGCCGAATTACTGCAAATATACACCTGTATAAAGAGATCACAGGCAATTATCGTTCCTTTTAAAATCTTCATTCATTCACAACAGCAATCAGGCGGATATATTGGTGACCAAAATTAGAGAATGGCAGATTTTTAATGTGGTGTCAGACTTATGAGTCCCATATACTGTATTTATGAGTCGTTAGAGATGCACAATATATGTCGGTATCATATTGGGTTTTTTTTCTTATTGGTTTTAAATATATTTGAAATTGATTATGGCATTTTGATCCCTTTTGCAATCATCTAACGCTCACTTAAAGTTAATCTTTAAAAGACTGATAAATTAATTAGAATATTTACTGTAATCTTGAGCACATTTCAGATTGAATATAAGTATATTGTGCCTTAATTCACTTGTAACATTTGAAACCGTTTTAGTTTTTAATGTTTTACTTTTATTTAATTTATTAGAAAATATTATAGAGCAACATAAAATCATTATCGGTACAGGCCAAGTATAATATCAGTGTGTCCCAAGTAGCTAGAAATACATAGCCATGGAAAACAACAGAAAAAAAAAACTATTTCCAATGAACTAGTGTGAATGATTTTATACAGTAAGAACAATTCCCTGGACCCCATAACTAAAGTGCAATTAATCCACTGAGTTTATAAGCGTTCAAAATTAGACTGAGATAAGAGCAGGTTTATGGCATGGCTTTAATGGATCTTTCATAGTGTTAATAAAATCTATTCCTCTTTCAGCTCACAGAGATTCCACAGCTCAATCTGTTCATCATTCTAATCAGCTCTTCACAGAAATTCATTCACATTCACACTGCTGGCTGGAAGAGGTCTCTGCTAATAAAGAAGACATAATCCTCAGTCGATGGTCCCATTGACTTCCATAGTATTTTATTCCCCATAAAAAATGGATTTGGTTACCCATATCCTTTGTATTAATGTTGTGTGTACAATAATAGTATATAAATAACACTGGTCTTGTATAGAACATGATGTTATCAAGTGCAACATGTTCCTGGAACAACATTCCAATCAACCAATCATATTTGAGGGACACGTTTACAGTTGATGTCAGGTTTAGGTTTACAACCAGAGTGTCATTCACCTCTCATTTCGCTCTGATTTTAGGGATAACATGGGTTTAGGTTTATTAGTAAAGGGTCATAAGGACTGAGGTTAAGCTCAGGTTGAGACACTAGTGGCCAGCCACACATGGTGTGACATTTAAATGGAATTACACTGAATTTTGGACAACTTACCTGTCGACTGGAGTCTCTAGGGCCTGACTGCATGGCCCAGGACGAGATCACATTGAAGCCTTTGACCACGATGGATTCTGGGAATAGGGAGGCTAGGTATTCTGCGTTTGATTCTGGATACTGGTTCACCCGTCTGTTGTTGCTGACATCCACCAGTATTTTTCCCGCCAGCAGGTGCTTGATGTCCCAGAGAGAGGAATAGTGCTCTCGGCGAATGGCCAGGAACACGATGTTGGTCTTCCCCACTGCATCCTCGTGATGGGTCACGTCTACCACATGCGGGAACGACTCGGCCGCTCTCTTGGGCTGTCGGCTCCCCACCACCACGTGAAACCCACTGCGGAGCAGCCGGAGGGTCAGGCTTTTGGAGAAGTCCCCAGATCCGATGATGCCGACTGTGGGCTTGCCAGATCCCTCGTTGGAACCGTTCTTCAGCCCGTTGGGTAGGAAGCAAACTTTGGTGCTGGCCGGGCTGCTGCCCAACAGGGAAATAGAGTCCATTTTCAGGCCCAAAGCACCCCGTACTGGATCTAAAGACATTAATGGAATAATAATACTTTGTTAAAAGAGATCTCAGATGACATTTTTGTTTGGAGCAATTTAGTTAAAAGAGAATCGTACCCCAAAATGTATGCGTGTGTGTATACAGGGCCCCATGCTCGGGACGGCCGTGTATATATGCAAAAAAAAAAAAATGTGTATATATATATATATATATATATATATATATATATATATGCAAAAAAAAATCTATTGTATTGTTATGGTTAGGGTTTTCATTATTGTAGTAAAGTAATAGGAATCTAAGGGTAATTGAGAATAATGAAAATAATAAATAAGTAAAACATGAGTTTAAAAGTAAAACATCTGGGCGTATTATGGTTGAGAGATTGGATGGAAATGCTGATTATACTAATAAGTCAATAACTATAAATAATTACACAACAATAAAGTTATGTTAAATACAATCTTTAAGTAAACGTTGAAAAATAATAAAGATCCACAGGTTGGATGCAAGGTGTAGGGTTTCATGTATTAAATGTTAAAATGTTTCCAAACAAAGAATACAGAATAGAAACGAATAGAAATATAATATAATATAATATAATATAATATAATATAATAGAATAGAATAGAATAGAATAGAATAGAATAGAATACTATGGAATGGAATCTGATTCTGTATGACTTTGAAATCTCAGACAGGCTGTGTGACCTGTTAGAGCGCCAAAGGTCTGGTCATATGCAAACAGCAAAATATAAATAATTGTTTATTCATAAAAAGAAGAACCGAAACAATATCTATTCTAGTCTATATGTCTATATAATTGCAGTGGCAGGCAACGGTTGCTCTGTAGATCACGCATAATGAGCGTAGAGATGATGACCCACCCGATTATATATAATTGTAAAAAAAAACATCTCAAGGTTATAACGTTACCTGTGATGGACTCTGCCGTGACACCATCGAGCAAACGGATGAGATGAAAATGTCCCTCACCGGTGACTGTTTACCCGCCCTCTGTCCGTTTGATTTGTAATGACCCACCGCTATTTTCGCATACGGAGACTCTGCGTCTCCTTCATTGCGCTGCTGCTGTTCCTAGCCAATAACTGATGTTTCCTCTAGGGGGCGCGTCGAGGCTCAAAATCCGCTTTTCCACATTGACGCAAATACAATTTCAAAACGCTTTTCATTTCATTGGAAGTATCTGCGCGCGTAATAGTATAATCATTTTAATCTATCAATTTTATTATATTTTAACCTGTCACACAAATAGAAATCCCTCCCATGAATCTTAATTAAACAATTGTGCGATGCCCTCACCAAATAATCAACTGTTTGTTGACGGCGCTGAGAAAAAAAACAGTTAGCACGTGACAAAATCGTCATGGCGCTGCTTCAGCAAGGATCCCAACAATAATTGATTCCTAAAAAAATGAACGTAGAAAATTGTAACAGTCATTATTTTCAACACACAGTTAAGAACTAAAATAGAGCATTGCTTACACCGAGGGTTCGTTTTTAACTTCCGGGCCGCTAGGCACCTACTCTACGTAACACACGTTTCATTATCATTTGCCGTTCTTCTTTATTCAATTTCTCTACTGTTACATGTTGGAGTGCTGCAGCATGTCTCAGATCTGCTGTGTGAACAGTCAGAGGACAGTCCTCTGCAGTAGACGACATCTCTGGGTTGATCTAGGCTGCTCACTCAATAGTTAGGTTCAAACCCCACAACACTGTAAAGAATCACCATTGTGGCTTTGAGCCAGACACTGTTAATATTTATGATTTTTAAAAAAATTTTACTGGAGAACAATGTGCTAAAAACAAAAGGTAAACAAAAGATGCAGTTCAGGTGATAAGGCAAAGATTGTTCATTTATTTGCATCAAAATCAAACTCTGCCATATTAGAATAGAAGGACTACATATAAAATACTGATTTAACTTTAAACCTTTTAAATATGCAATTTATGCAATGTCGTATTACTGTAAGAATAGGATTTATTTATTTTTTTACTTGGAATACAAACTTTAACAGACCTTATTGAAAACTTCCTTTTCCTGTGCAATAATATTCTGTTCACTTCACCATGTCTGTTTGTGACAAAACCCTTTCAGCCAAACGTCAAGAAGCTGATGACACTTTCACGGAAAAGGGATTGAAACCATTCATTAAAATTAAAATCCCTGCTATGGGCTGCACAACAGATTACTGGGAAAACTGCAAATAATGACATCCCAGTGTTTCTCACTCAACCGCCTGCACAGAATGGCCAAAAACAGACAGATAGATAGATAGATAGATAGATAGATAGATAGATAGATAGATAGATAGATAGATAGATAGATAGATAGATAGATAGATAGATAGATAGATAGATAGATAGATAGATAGATAGATAGATAGATAGATAGATAGATAGATAGATAGATAGATAGATAGATAGATAGATAGATAGATAGATAGATAGATAGATAGATAGATAGATAGGTGATTGGTGACACTGCAAGTAGATAGTGACTTTACTGCTTGACTTTGTGTCAAAATCTGTGATACCTTAAGGTCCTTTGGCAGGAGTGGAGGAACCGAGAGAGCCTTGAGCAAGAGCATGCTGACGACAACATGTCAATTTCTCCTAAAATAGCATCTTTGCTCTTTCCTCCAGCCCTCCGATGAGTTCACACACTGCTGTTACCCCTCTTTTTCTTCAACTTCTGAGCAATGTCATGGACAGCAGCTTCAGGCCTGCAAAAACAGCAAACATGTTGTTCCTGACCAGAATAGTAAGAGTTTATCATTTTGTGAGACGTGATGCTGCAGAACATCCTGGAGGAGTGTGTGCGTGGAGGTCTGAAGGAATATGATATGACTTGCCGAGTACCAGTTTGTGCATTGTGTTGGCAGAATACAAAAGCTTGCTTTGAGGCCTTATTTGTCTCGGGTTAAATAAAGCAACTTTGTAAAAATGCACTAAAATGTGCATGCTCAAATTTCCTTCTGAAAAATAAAAAATTGTAAATGCAGTTGTGAGGGAAAAAAGTAAAAAGAAATGAAGATGTTTGACAGTGGACACCATTGGCTTAAAAAAGTAGGCTCCATAAAAACATCTTTGTGTGTTTGTGTGCTGGTAAAACTACATTATGGGAATACGAAGATGTGTGTTTGTGTTCCAAGGAAGAAAGAAAGTAATGTTTGTAAAAACATGAGGGTAAAGAAATTATTAACTTTACAAGTTTCTTCTTGTCCAAACTTGTTCTTCCCAAATCCCTAATGTTTGTTCCAGTTTCTGATCCTCCATTTAAATAGGTTTAAAGTCTATTAAGAATATTAATTTTTTTGTTGTCCTCGAGGGAAACGGACATCAGAGAAAGAGTGACTTTAATTCAATGTCTGCGAACTCACTTTAAAAATGTAATCGTTCTCCCTTCTCTCAGATTGAGACTATAGTGAGCTCAACGTTCACACACCCTGTAGGCCCGTTTCTTTTTCGAGAACTCAGTTGATGTTCTAATTAAATTAGTCAATTTCCCCCCGCAGCCTCCCTCATGACCATCCTATGATTCTGTTTCTGTCCTGTGAAGACCTCTCGAGAAACGTTCAGCATTGACTGAACTTTGCAGCTGGACACTGCAAAATAACCATGCGTTTCTCTAACTTGCTCTTTATTTGTATTGTGACATTAGGATCGTCTGAATTCTGCTCCGCAGGACCTCTACACGCACAGTGCAAAGTCGAGTGGTAAAGTATCATAGCCTACTCATTTCTGTGACTTTTATTTTTTTTTTTTTATAATAATAATAATTAAAGAATACAAACTCTTTAGCATTAGATTTGCTTACAAAAGACTTTAAACAGTTCTAATTGAAAAGAAACTGAAATGATGCAGGTAAATGTATTTGTTTATATTATAATTATATAATGTTAAAGTAAATTATTATAAAGTTTTGATTAGATAAAAAGTTATGAAATGTTTTTTTAACAGTTTTGTTTGTTTGTTTAATGAAGTAAAATTTGATCAGTCTATTTTTTCTGTTCTGTATTTTTATATCTGCTTATGTTTGTACATTGTTTCATGTATTTAATGTTTAATTTTTCTTATTATGAGTGATATTTAAATTATTTATAGATATTATAGGCTAGACTAGAGTTTTATAAATTTATGAACTATAAATTTAAAGTTGGCCTGTGGTGAAAACCAAGTTTTTAATGTTGTTTGTCTATGTGGTGTTCTTAATATGCTTTAAAACAAACCATGTGCAAATTAATGAGTCAACACCATTGCTGAGTATTTTCTCCGTAAAACTGCAGTGAAACAAAGACAGTCCAACCCGATCTCACGAGAATTCGTACGAATTTTACGAGGTGGCTAATTCGTTACAATTCGTCCGACCTAACTCGTACGAATTAAAACGTTTTTGCCCTGACCTCGCCCCATTTGCATATTCATAGAACCGCTTATACTAAATGAGGCAAGGCTGTAGAGTTACATTCAAGCTATTTAAAAGCATGGCGATTTTTTTTTCAAGGAACAAAAAACGTTTAAATATGTAATTTTGGTGAACAAAGGTGAGTTTTAAGTGATAAAATGGCTATATAGGGAAACTTTAATTATAGTGGGCAGTGCAATAGCTTCGTTTTCCTCTAGGTGGCAGCATTTGTATGGAATTAAGAACGACGCAATTGATTCAGAACTTGTGTTCGGCTTTTCCCAGGTATTTAAGTCTCCCTTGCAGGAGTGTGTATGAAGCTCTGGTCACACAGATTAAAAAGTGGGAGACAGTCTCGACCTGTGCCATGGGAGGAGAGAAGTGTCTCTACAAGGTGTGTGTTTTGATACAAGAAGATGTGTGTGTGTGTGTGTATATTTCTCTGAATAACTTGCATGAATATTTTGCTCTTTCTCTCTTTTGAAGTTGCAGTCTGCATCTGCGCACTTCATATCAGCCAAACACACAACGCCAGTGAAAAAATATGTTGATGACATCAATTTCAGACTCGTCTCCTATGGATTCTTTACACATTGCCACGTGTCTGTAAGTGTTATTGACTTATTTTATGTAGAAGTATTATGTTTGGCCAATCAAATAACCAGTTTTTTTTTGTTCTCCAGGCCATGTCAGTGTCAGAGACCTGGTATGTTGTCAAAGACCATGGCACCAACTATTGCAACCTCTACAACTTAATGGAAGGTAGGTCAAAATACAATAAGGCTGCATTTGAATAATTAAACAACATTAATGGAAAGACAACTCCAGTTCTGAGGTTCATTGTCTGTGTGCAGGCAGCGGTCTTACTGAAGCTCCAGGATATAAAGAGATCACCAGTGACTTCATGTGCACTCAACGGTCATCTGCTGACTGTACCGTCTACTAGCACTGACACATGTTCATACTACATTATCCTCTCATGGGAACCCCTACATGTTCTGTATGTGAAGCGCTGACAGAAGCTTATAGAACGTTCTAGGAGTGTGTTCATGTTTGTTAGATTTTAGGCCATTTGTAATCTCTTTTTTTAAAAAATAAACTTTTAACCAACATATATATTTATGTCTCTTCCTGGGAAAATGGACTAAGACTATTGATGGCTTGTTGGCAGTATACTATTCCAATGGTGAATTAAGAAATTAATCCTTTAAAATATATTAAAATTAGGGCTGTCAAATGATTAATCGCATCCAAAATAAATGTTTTTGTTTACATAATATATGTGGGTGCACTGTGTATATATATATATATATATACACACACACATGCATGTATATTTAAGAAAAAAATATTATTTATATATAAAATATTTATATGTATATAATATAAATTATATATAGCATATACATGAAAATATTTCATAAATATAGACAAGCATGTGTGTATTTATATATAAAATAATTATACACAGTGGACCCACATACATCATGTAAACACAAACTTTTATTTTGGATGTGATAAATCGCGATTAATCGTTTGACAGCCCTACTCAGGCCTTTCTTAGTGTGTTTTAGTTGTCTTGCTTTCATTATGTATTTACAGCAAATAACTTAATGTCTCATAAATAAGAGTTATATTTCTAATTTTGTTGCTATTTTATGACTCCTACAGACGATTTTGTTTGAGTTTTGTGCTCCTCTTCTGTGTGTTTCTCATTCAGTACGGATGAGGGTGACATTTCATATGCTGTCCTTAGCACAATGTTCGGAGACAAATATAGCAGTTCTCAATGGTGTTAGGCTCAGTGTTCTGCACAGACATTGTTCTCTCTAAGGGCAGCAATATGCTACTGTGGGTGCAGCCATCCATCATGGATGTCACTCATCACCAGAGTCCCTCTGAATGATGGCGTCACTCTCACTCTGCGGCAATAGCGTTCTGTCACCAGTAGAGGGAACTGTTTGAGTTCAGGTTCGGCAACGTTTTGATTAGATAAAGAATATTTATGATATTATTTTTCAATATTAAAGACATCCCACATACACCGGAGGTCAAAGATGTAACTCAGAAATTCAGTATTGGGGGTTACCAGTGGTAAAATACGAGGTTAAACTCTACCAGTGAGGCAGTGATGAGAGTTCATAGACGAGATTGCGCTCTCTTGAGTGAAGAACTGAAATGGTCCGTCTCAGGTGTGAAAAGTTTAAGTAGCAGAAAGAAGAAAGGTAGGCTACTCCATTACAGCCCAGAATATTGCACAGATTTTTCACATTTACTGAGCCATTACTGTAGACTGAGAGACACCGTATTAAATAATGTCATACTGGAACCCATTTAAGCCTTTTATAAAACTACAGAATCTGTTGATCTGTGCCAGGAGGAGTAGACAAAGCTAAACAAGTTATATAAAAATAGGGAAAGTTATTATTTTCTTGTGCGTTTTTAGCTCAAATTAACGTTTCAAAGAAGCTAGCTCAAGTTTATTTAGCTAATTAATGTTTTCTATTTGCTAGGCTACTACTGTAATTTCCACACGGGAGCCTTTTGGATCTCTCTCAGAACAGAGTTAGTTGAATTTAACCAGTCCGGCCCTCAACATTAAGAAGTGTATCACTGATGAAAATCCTTTCAAAACCTATTAAAGAGGCCTTAGCCCGCAGGGGTGGTGAGCGAAGGGCTGACAGGAGACCACAGAGGAACTCGGAGAGGTAATCAGTGCCTTGCTTTTGAACAATATTGAAAAGCACAACAATATCGCACAATAAATCACGTTGAGTGGTGCAGGTTCTCAAGGACAAACAGGTCGTCTCCTTAAATAGCCTACACCTTACACAGTGACACAGGCGACTCACCTCTCTGTCTGCTGTCAGGTTGTTTACTTATTTACAGAGTGTGTCAATCGTGTCGTTAGATTTTGAATTGTGTGTTTCAGTTGCTGAGTTATTTTACTGATAAATACCACGGTAATATGAAGGACTAAAAATGACAAAAGGAAAAAGTAGAAATAAATAAATAAATGCAATAAATACAATGAAAATAAATACATTTTTGTAATATAAATGGCTGTTTCTGTATTTTATTTTTATTTATTTATTTGTGCATTTATATATGTATTTATTTATGTACTTCTACATTTATGTATTTATTTATTTCTTCATTTGTTTATTTCCACATTTCTACATTTATTTATTTATGTATTTCCACATTTATTTGAAGCAGGATTGATTAGCTGACAGTGGCAGGGGTCCAAGCATTGAACCTTGTGGCACGCCAATGGTGAGAGTACAGGCTGAAGTGAGTGAATCTTTCTAGCTGACTAGTTATGACCTGTTACCCATGTAGGACATTGAAGTTGCAGCTGAGGCACACCAATAAGTTTTGTTATTGGTGTTGGACAGGATCTTTCACGTGACTTATATCACCCCACCGATTTGGCCTTCTGCTACTCACACTTTATAAGATCATCATCTAAACATCTCTCCTGCACAAATAGACCTGCAGATGTCATTATACTATCAGCACAGATTAAATTCTACTAGCCTCATGAAGCGGCGTGCATATCCAGAGGGCACATAGGGAGAGAGCGCTACCTGACAGCATTAGGCCTGTCACTGACATCTCTTCCCCCTCACTAGGCCTGTCATCACCGATCTTGTCCCTTTCTCACAGGAGAATATCAGAGGGAGAAACTCAATGTGTTTTCTGATAGGGATGTGCGAAATCTGACGGTAGACGATTAATCTCTAAGATATTAATCTCTAAGATCTCTTAAGATATAAGTTGATTTACTTTACTTACTTTTGTCATAAAACAATTGCTGACCATTCGCCATTTTTCTTGCACGTCATATTGCACATGTCCGAATCTTTTCCTGAGTCAATTTGTTCATTTCGTTCGTTGAATGAACCAAATGACACAAAAAGATTCATTCATTTTGATGAACGAGTTCGAACAGGAGAGTCACGAACGAATCACAGAACAGAGCAAGCCGAGCATTTGAGCTTATAAAACTTAAACTTTGTTATTTTTTTTTTTTTAAATGAGTGATCGTTTCGCTTGATAAGGCCCTTATTCATCGTCTGGAATCGTTTAAAGCCTTTTGAACAGTTTGCAGTTTGCACTGAAACTGTCTTTTGGTCCTTGAACTGTTTGGTTCCCATTATATGGAGAAAAATCCTGGAATGTTTTCATCAAAAACCTTAATTTCTTTTCGACATGACATGGATATCTTGGATGACTATCAGCAAAAGTTTGTTTTTTTTTTTTTTTTTTTTTTAAGTGAACTACTCCTTTAAGTGTAAACGATCTTAAGTGTAAAATACAGAACTTTTCCTTTAACATTTTATCTCATAATTTTGAAAAGGGCCCATAATATCAGGTTTTAAGTTTACAGTTTGAAGAATATCACCAAGTAGCAAAGCTAAATGTGTCAGAGCATCTGCACTAATTGGCCACATCTTAAAAAGAACACTTTCTGTTATAATTTATATATTTTGATGGTTTAAATCTGTTTCATAGTGAAAAGCCAGAGATCTGTCCTTTGCCACTGATTCATGCTCCAGTAAAAACACAAGGATGCTCAACAGATTGTCTAAAAGCATCCAGTCACTCATTTGGGGAGGTTTGCTGTGGTATTATTTTCCTTTTAGATTCTCAGTGCATTAATGAAATCCTCACTCACATGATTTCATTTGGCCCGTGCATTAATGGCAGAGGAAGTAATAATTACATTCAAATATTAATTCGGGCCCGGAGACAGAACCATGAATCATTAGCGCTCACAATGTCGGACACAGGCTCCTGTCCCTTTTCTTTTCCCAGTGTCTGACCAGATGAATTAAAATGACAAATAATTGCAATTCCCTTGCGGAGGGCGTTTTAAAAAAAACACTATTTGGTAGAATTGGTTGAGCTTAGAGGGCGAGTGATGAGACTCATTTGTTATGCTGCGTTCTGAACACGCTTGAGCTTAATGACGACGAGGAGAGACGGAGATCAAGGACGATATAATGGCCGTGATAATCACCATGGAAATGGAACTATAGTACTCAAATGTGTCTTCTGTTCGAGGTCCAGTGATGTTAAGAGGGTGGATGAGTTAAAGCGGGCTGTTGATACGCCTACTTCACAAGATAGCGACCGAGACCGGAAGTAGGGCAAACTTTTTTTTCCGGTGAAAGCGCTTAGCCGCTAGCATAGTCGGTGGAAAAATATGCGGAGACTAAAAGCGGTCCGTCATGCTTACCTTTTTATGATGTGTGTGTCAACCCAAAGCAGAAACAACCTAATTTATCACTTCACAGCTTTCCGTGTTTTCATGGAACAACTGGGGAGAAGTTAAATCACGTCAGACACAGACGACAAGAAGAGCCAAACCAAGACATCTGAAAGCAATCAAGATAATGAACCAATGAGAAAACAGAACTAATAAACACATGCCTAAAACAAACAATCACAACATGGCATTAGGCAAGTGAAGCACGTGACATGATCACATGAGGGCAAGGGAACAACAGGACAAAACATCTGCCAAATGTATCAATGTAAATGTAGATATTCACAAATTTACAAATAGAAATGGGGCGCTGTGTTTGGCTTTTCAATTCATGCAGGGTGTTTATACACATCATTAACATTAACACTGTTGTGCCTTTGAGCAAGGCACTTAAAAGCTAGTTTCCTCCAGGGCATTTGCATTATCAGCTGTTTCACTACCTATGTACTACTTACAAACACACGTGTCACTGCTTAAAGAGAATGCAAAGCCACTAGACTGCATTCCAACCGTTGAGTCAGCTAAACAGATACTTCTGAATCTGTTCAACACAACCCAGGTCCTTTAAGAGCTCTCACCCTCATTACCTTACTGTTTTCAGTGCTATGGGATAAATCTATAACCCGGCCTCCCCCAACAAAGAACAGCAGCCAATTACTGATAAATGTGTTTTCAGTATAACACAGTAAACAAGTCTGAAGTGAGCATCTAATTGTGCGGGTGGACGGCACCTTCGCTGTGACATTTAATTTATTGAAAAATAACCAAATACGAGACTATGATGTAAACTAAATGTTCAGGGTGTATCATTTTTCCGTATGTTGATATCAGGTTTGTTTTCGTATTTTCTTTTTATGAAACTTGGTGCTTGCTTATTGTGTTCGAATTTTACTGATTTTTAATTAAAGATTATTGTGAGTGAGTGGTTTTACTGACGGCTTCTCTGTTTTATCTCTTTCTCTGTGGGTCAACCCTTTTGTCGTTCTTCCACCTCGCCGTCTATCACAGTGGATTGTAGAGCTGATATCCTTATTGCCAGTTATGTGCACTGAGTGGTTATATTTGTTTATACCTGTGTATAATTGCATATCTCTTTTTTTAGGTTTGGTATGACTTTTTTTTTAAAGCAAGTGAATCGATACCACTTGCTTTTAAGAGTGATATTGAAACTTGCCTGTTTGCCCTTGAATGACACTTCAGGAAGTAAATTCCTAGGCTAATTCTAAAAAACTCTAAGCAATGCAATTCATGGCAGAAATTCCATTAAAATATGTGCATCAGTATGCTCCACTTACTCTGAAGGCCTTTCAGGATTATTTGATGAATTGAAAGTTAGAAAAGAACAGCATTTATTTTAAATATAATTTTTTGTAACAATGTAAAAGTCTTTATTGTCACTTTTGTTCATTTTTTTTTATATAAAATATACTTACAAATATATATATATATATATTAGGGCTGTCAAAACGATTAATCGCAATTAATCGCATCCAAAATAACAAAATAAAAGTTTGTGTTTACATAATATATGTGGGTGCACTGTGTATAATTATTTTAGATATATAAACACACACATACTTGTATATATTTAAGAAATATTTTCATGTATATTCTGTATATAGATTTATATATAATTTATATTATATACAAATATAAATATTTTATATATAAAAAATAATTTTTTTTCTTAAATATACATGCATGTGTGTTTTTATATATATACAAAATAATTATACACAGTGCACCCACATATATTATGTAAACACAAACTTTTATTTTGGATGCGATTAATCGCGATTAATCGTTTTGACAGCCCTAATATATATATATATATATATATATATAAAACATCACAGAAAATATCATGTTTACTACATCTGTTGAGAAACAAGCAAAGAGAGCATTTTTTCCAAAATAAGTTTAACAGCTATGAACATGAATTCTGCTGTCATGTAAAGCAACTTTACACTTTAACATACAGTCGTTGAAGTGATGTATGTGAACATGTGTGTACATACCCTATGCACCCTTTAGTTCTCACTTTCAAGTGCTCTGCCCTGGGATTGATGCTCACTTGATGTTCACTCGCCCCTGGTCTGTAATGAAGAGAAACAGAACAGACCGTAATCCATTGCAGTGCTTCGCAAAAACCCTCGACCACAAACAGACCTGCTCCTGATTGTAGTGATGTATTCTGTAATAAGAAATTGATGCCAAAGATCACATTGAGAATGACAAAGCCACTGCGCTGCCCTTCAAATAACCCCATAACCTATTCAATTTCTTTACTTCTCCCTCTCTCTCTCTCCCGCGGTCGTTCTCTGTTAATCTAAGGTGAGTTATGAAGTCGCTCTCTTCACACCCGGGCCCTATAGGCAAACGGTGGCGTGGACGTTGTATCAGTGCTTTAAATACAGGTCGGGAGGATAGACAGGAGGAGATGAAATAAAGAATAAAAATGAGCGCCGAGGAACTGTCATTTTTCAGTCCCCGACTCAGACCTGGGAGAAAAGGGCCAGTTAGATTTATGGGACCCCCGTTAAGACGGAGCAAGGCGAACGGAGAGATGGAGAGAGAGATCAACGCTTGACATTTATTGGTGCAAGGGGAGATGGGCCAAGCTGTCAGGCACTGGGCGGCTCCACGGCCCAGTTTGAAGGTTATGTGAAGTCCCACTCATTAAGAGACAGACCCACTGACAGGAAGCTGATCCTCTGCGGGCAGCCCCCTTTCTCAGAAGGAGAAAAAGCATCGTCTCTCATTGGTGGCAGGAGAAAAAGAGAGAGAGAGAGGTTTATTAAGACATAAAAGATAGTTCTCAGGCCTGCCATTAGTGCTTCACACTGTCAGCCGTGTGGCTGTAACCACTGATCGGAATAGACACTCGGTTCAGGAAATCTTTAAAATTGGACTCTTAAATTTAAGGCAATTCAGCTTCAGGCCAACCAGTTAGATCAATTAGCCGTGGTTACCAAGTCAAGCAAACACTACTGTTTAAAAGTTTGGGGTGCAGTAAGATGTTTTTTTGCTTTCCAATGAAATTAAGGGCAGTAAAGACATGTGTACATGTAATGTATGCAATCACTGGAATATATAACCAATTTAAATATATAATATGATACATATTTTTGTTAAATGACTTTAAAAATATATTAAAATAGAAAGCAGTTATTTTAAACTGTAATATTATACAATATTATTGGTTTTACTGTATTTATTTTTGATCAAATAAATACAGCGTAATGGGTTGCTTTCAAGAACATTTAAACATTTTACAGACCTGAAACAGAAGTGTAATTATAACTAAGGGAACTATGTATGCTATATCCTTAAGGTAAAACAAACACTTTACTTTAAGTACTTTTTTTTGTTGATTTGTTGACTAAAATGGCCCCTTATAATTTAGCCAGAAGTCCAATTCGATTTTTTTAAATACTTTTATTTTACATTTATTTTACATTTTATAAAGTTTTGATCAGATATTCATCTAATCAGCCATTACTAGGGTGCTTTATGTTACATTTGTGTGGAAGTTACTCAGATCCGCACAGAAAAAGTAACATTTTTTTATCCTTTTTTTAAATGTGAGCACAGATTCAGATTTAAAACTTGCAGACATTGTGGTTCATGTGAAAGATGGACTACGAATTACAATAAACTATCAATTATTTATTATCAATAACTCAATTGCCCACCGGACATGACCTTTAGTTGGTGGATGGCAACTGCTTATCACCCCTCATTACTTTCTCCACAACAAAACAGACAGATGGGCATCTTCAATTCACGATTTTCATTCTTTAGAATTCTCCAATTTACCAGGAGAAAAATGTTCAACATCAACATACAGCATTGTGCAAATAAAAAGGCAGATTCAGTGGCCTGAGAGAAGTATTGTATGTGACATGGACACATGATAAGAAAACAACATAGAATAGCTCTCAGTGCATCCAGCTGGACATAGTTCGAGGAAACCATGACCTTCAGGAGCAGGAAAACAAAGTTAGTCATCAGAGTTTATGGTAAGGTCAGTCGTGATGACTGATGTGATGTAATCATGGCGCATTTTTTATGAGTCTGAAACTTGAGCCAATCAGATGGACAGACCTTCAAGGGATAGTCCACCCAAAAATTAAAATTCTGTTATCATTTAATCACTCTCATGTCATGACTTTTTTTCTTCTGTGGAACACAAAAGAAGATATTTTGACCATTTTTTCCTATTGACTTCCATTATATATCACACCATAGAAGTCAATGGGAGCCAAAACTGTATTTTTTATAATATCTTTATCTTTAATTCGTACAGGTTTGCAATGACATGAGAGTGAGGGGTGGTTCAGGTATATTGTGACACTTGACTGGGGAAAAAATGTCCCAATTTACCTGAATTCAACCTAAATGATGACAAAATATATTTTTTTAGAGTGTACTATCCCTTTAATGACCTACTTTATTTATGTATTTATTTTGTTTTGACTTTTCTGGTTTGTTGTTGTGGTGTCATCTATTTTAGATGTACCTGTCCTTTACACAGAAAGCAACTCCGGTTGGTTGCTTTAAAGTTGCCCCCTACTGGTTAATTGGTAATTCCAAATTTTCATATTGAAGACTTGACAGATCATCAAGAATAGTTGGATGAATTATAGTGAAAAATAAACACGCCTCATTTTTGAATTCAGGGTCAAAGTTATGTAGTCTCAGCAGCGGTGTACATGTGAAGTTCACCAGTTTCTGAGCTCTCTAAAAGTGCTGTTGTTCTCCAGCAGATCTGGGTGGCTTTGTCCCTGTTCGGCAGTCGCAGTGAGTCCATGGAGGAGGAACAATGGGCCATTGATTTAAGGTAGGCCGACTCTAAACGCTGCTATTCCGATGCGCTGTAACCGAGGCGATTTGTCACCAAAAAGGTCATAAATCACGAAGTGCCAGGAGAGATTGGGCAGTTCGGCTCATCCTCCTAGAGGAGCTGTTCACCCACCAGGACAAGCTTGGATCAATTCTGGGGGCAAAATGTCGGTATTAAAGCATCATAAAATCCTTACAAAGTGTCTCAAAGTGCAGATCACTTAGTGTGATTATTCAAGTAGGACATGTTCATAGATCAACATCTTTTGTTGTCCCTTCTGCTATCTATCTATCTATCTATCTATCTATCTATCTATCTATCTATCTATCTATCTATCTATCTATCTATCTATCTATCTATCTATCTATCTATCTATCTATCTATCTATCTATCTATCTATCTATCTATCTATCTATCTATCCATCCATCCATCCATCCATCCATCCATCCATCCATCCATCCATCCATCCATCCATCCATCCATCCATCCATCACCTTCAAACTTTCAAGTTACGAAACAATCCTAATTAAAAATTATGAGTTAAGAAAAATCAAGAGTTATGAATCTCTTTCAATTTCAGTTACTTTTAATTCTAATTCCTTGAACTGCAGTTCTTAACTCAATTCCAATGTTTTATAGTATTAAGTATATAATTTCATATTCTTATATACTTTTAATATTTATTCATATTTTGAGTTATTTGAGTATATTTTCAGACTTTAGCTTTAATTTATTTTTGTTTTATTCTTGTCATTTTAGTACTTCAACTTGTTTTATTTCCGTTAGTTGCAAAGACAACATTTTTTATTTAAGTTTTTAATCATAAGATTTTTAAGATGATATGTTACTGTAACATATAGTTTTAGTTAACAATAACAACACTTCTCAAATCAAATAGAGGAATTAGTTTGAAACTTTTCTGCATTCAGAACCTGGCAATCAAGTTTTATATGGACAAACATCACTTAAATTTTCTTCAGAGATGTCTAGTTTGTTATCAATGCTTGTTTCTTTTGGATCCGTAGTAAATAACGAGGGCTTTGGTAATACAAACATGCGTTTTACATGTTTTTGAAATCCAATCAATCGCATAATTCATTATTCTGCCGTCTAAAGATGAATGAAATCACTGTGACCCCAGAGAGACAGAAAGATCACGGCCCACGGCAATCCATTATGTGTGAGTTTCTAATACCAGACTGTTAAAAGTGCTCAGGCCCAACGCATTCTGCTCTTTGTACGGTCCTGAGAAAAGAGAAATGGAGACCGGTGTCATCTATCTCTCCATCTCTCTCAGCTAAAGGCCACCGACACACTATCCCCCACTATCACAGGGATGTATCAGTGACTCTTTAGAAACCCCGGGTCCATTGAGCTCCGAGTGAGATATCTGCTCGCGGTGACTGCGTGTGGCAGCCGGATACATAGCGGGACTAACCTTAGAGCACAAAGAGGCTGGAGGTTATCGCACGGGCAGATCTCTGACCGCTTTGATTTGGCCGTGTGAAGAAGAGTGGCGCGTTCGCGAAGGGCCCGAGCTTGTGCGTCTGAGATGAAAAGAGCCGAACGGGGACCTTCTGCGCTGATGAATGGAGCTGGAAGGCTATAGAGTGAATGCGTTTGCGTTGGTGGCTTTATGAAAGCAAGACAGCAGGTACCTGAGAGGATATCGAACGACAGCATCGTAAATCAAACCGAGACACGCTCCCCTCCCCGAACCCGCGACTTGTCTACACATCTACTGTTCTATCTCCTCGCTCTTTCAGTCGAGCTTTTGAGCCATTAGCATTGACAAGACTCGGCATCCATCATCAAGAATTCATATTGTTACTTCTGTAAAAGATATTTCTCTAAATGCGTTCACAATGAATTATGGGTAATTCCTCTTGCTCTTGGTCCCCCTCTTAAATGTGTCATCTTTTACCGAAGACTTCATTTTATCTCAACGTTAACCTGAAGGGACAGGTCCGTCCAATCAGCATGCAGGGACAAGGGCTAGAAACACTTCATCCATCTCCACATCGAGATTTAGTACTTCATAAACCATTTCCTCCGAAAGATTCACTCTCTACGTGCCGCGGCAGGTGCCTTTTTCGCACAGATGCTTCGGAGCGAAGAGACGTTGTATTGTTTCTCACTTCCCTTGTCGCCAAGGTTTATAGGGACTGTAAAACGGACACAAATGGGATGTGCCGTGTCCGTCAAAACACGCTTTTTTGGTTTTGATGGCCTTACGGAATCTCGTGACGGTTTGTAAAAAAAACATCCTGTGTCACGGTGGAGAAGATATGTGCTGCTTTGAAACCTGTGTTTTCTTTTTGTGCACTTCTGAGTTGCTGTTTTTATAGGGAAGTGTAATGTTATTTGCAAATTGATTTAGTTAAATGTCCCACAGGAGCAGCACAATTTAAACAGAGCTGAGCCGAGTCCGACCCGGGGTCATCGTTAATATATAACATGTTAAACACGGCTTTGGGAGGACACCAAAGAAAAGAGATGAGACGAGACGAGAGCAGGTAAGATAAGAAATGAGACGAGACGAGAGCTGGAGAGATAAGAAATGAGACGAGACGAGAGCTGGAGAGATAAAAAATGAGACGAGACGAGAGCTGGTGAGATAAGAAATGAGACGAGACGAGAGCTGGTAAGATAAAAAATGAGATGAGACGAGAGCTGGTGAGATAAGAAATGAGATGAGACGAGAGCTGGTAAGATAAGAAATGAGATGAGATGAGACGAGAGCTGGTGAGATAAGAAATGAGACGAGACGAGAGCTGGAGAGATAAGAAATGAGACGAGACGAGAGCTGGAGAGATAAAAAATGAGACGAGACGAGAGCTGGTGAGATAAGAAATGAGACGAGACGAGAGCTGGTAAGATAAAAAATGAGATGAGACGAGAGCTGGTGAGATAAGAAATGAGATGAGACGAGAGCTGGTAAGATAAGAAATGAGATGAGATGAGACGAGAGCTGGTGAGATAAGAAATGAGACGAGACGAGAGCTGGTAAGATAAAAAATGAGATGAGACGAGAGCTGGTGAGATAAGAAATGAGACGAGACGAGAGCTGGTAAGATAAAAAATGAGATGAGACGAGAGCTGGTGAGATAAGAAATGAGACGAGACGAGAGCTGGTAAGATAAAAAATGAGATGAGACGAGAGCTGGTGAGATAAGAAATGAGACGAGACGAGAGCTGGTGAGATAAGAAATGAGACGAGACGAGAGCTGGTAAGATAAAAAATGAGATGAGACGAGAGCTGGTGAGATAAGAAATGAGACGAGACGAGAGCTGGTGAGATAAAAAATGAGATTAGACGAGAGCTGGTGATATAAGAAACGAGAGGAGACGAGATGAGCATGTGTGTCGAGACAAGAACAGTTGAGATAAGAAATGAGAGCAGGTGAGACAAGACAAGACAAAACAAGACAAAACAAGAGTAGAACAGGTGAGATGAGACAAGAGAAGAGAGAAGAATATTGAAAGAGAAGAGAAAAGAGAATAGAGGAGATGAGATTAAACAACACAGGAGAACAGAGGAGGTGAGATAAAATTAGATGAAAAGAGACAAGTAAACACTAGATAGTAAACACTATTTTTGGACGAGAAGAGAAAATGAGGTAAGGCAAAATGAGGAGATCAGAGCATAAAAAGAGCTCAAGACAAAACGAAATGAGACGAGACAAAACAAAATTAGACGCGTCATGCGGGGATATGAGATAACAAGAGCTGAGAAAGGCAAATGAGATGAGAGCATGCAGTAGAGATGAGATTAGATGAAAAGAGAGTAAATTAAAATCAGAACAGAGGAAACAAAATGAGGAACTAGGTAGTGATTACTAGTTTTTCTTGAGGAGAGCAGAGCAACTAGTTAGACAAGGAAGAATTGACTTTGGAGTGCACTGTTGTTGTTGGAGAGGATTCCCTGCATTCACATCCATCTTCACTGTCTGCGACTCTGCCTTTTAATTAACAACTTTAGAATCTGCTTTGTCTTCCAAAAGAGGATGAAGTCTAATTGTGCTCCAAATTAAACAGCCTAATGAAAACACACCCTGAGCTCATTCATCACAAGCTGCCGGTGCACAGACCAACACTCAGCCCCCCAGTGGGGAATACATAGAAAAACACCACAAACACTCATCTCATGGGAAGGACGACAATGATTTCTAATGACAATTTGAACTTTGTTTTGCATAACGAGGAGGAGAGGAAGGAGTCATTACTAACAAATGATTTCAACTCCGGCTTTTCAGACTGCTCTTAACCCCGGGTTATCCTCGTTCTAATCCCCACTTTTAGAAATGTTTCACACTTGTAATTTAGATGTGAGGTTAACACCACTTTTTACCCAGGGTTATAAACCCTGCTCGGCTTTTGCACTGTTAACCCCGCACTTAACCCCGGGTTATCATCATTCTAAACCCACTTTTAACCCTGGCTAAAGGAATGTTTCACACTTGTAATTTAGAAGTGGGGTTAACACTACTTTTTACCCAGGGTTATAAACCCTGCTCCGCTTTTGCACTTTTAACCCCGCGCCTAACCCCGGGTTATCATCATTCTAAACCCCACTTTTAACCCCGGGTAAAGGAATGTTTTACACTTGTAATTTAGAAGCGGGGTTAACACCACTTTTTACCCAGGGTTATAAACCCTGCTCGGCTTTTGCACTGTTAACCCCGCACTTAACCCCGGGTTATCATCATTCTAAACCCACTTTTAACCCCGGGTAAAGGAATGTTTCACACTTGCAATTTAGAAGCGGGGTTAACACCACTTTTTACCCAGGGTTATAAACCCTGCTCCGCTTTTGCACTGTTAACCCCGCGCTTAAACCTGGGTTATCATCATTCTGAACCCACTTTTAACCCCGGGTAAAGGAATGTTTCACACTTGTAATTTAGAAGCGGGGTTAACACTTTACCCAGGGTTATAAACCCTGCTCCGCTTTTGCGCTGTTAACCCCGCGCTTAACCCTGGGTTATCATCATTCTAAAGCCACTTTTAACCCCGGGTAAAGGAATGTTTCACACTTGTAATTTAGATGTGGGGTTAACACCACTTTTTACCCAGGGTTATAAACCCTGCTCCGCTTTTGCTCTGTTAAGCCCGCGCTTAACCCCGGGTTATCATCATTCTAAACCCACTTTTAACCCTGGCTAAAGGAATGTTTCACACTTTTAATTTAGAAGTGGGGTTAACACCACTTTTTACCCAGGGTTATAAAACCTGCTCCGCTTTTGCGCATTTAACCAACATTTGTTGAGTGTCAAATGTTGCAGTGTAAGAAAGTTACAACTAGATTACTAGATAGCAGGTGACAGCCAATCGCATCCCTTATATTGACACAATTTGTACAAAAAAACACGCTTTGTGTAAAATCTAGGCTGTTTCAGCATTCAAGGAGAAAATGTCAGTGACAGAAAATGTGACAATTGGAGTAAAGAGACTGTTTAATATCTTCCTTAATTGTCTGTAAAGTCTATAATACAGTAGACAATATATAAAACGAGGAAGCACAATGCTAGAACCTTTATGTGAACGGGTCACATGCTATGTTAATCCAACCATTGACACTGACACGCCACACATTCAAATAAGAACATTAACCCAGGGTTTAAGAATGCAGGCGACAGAGTGAAACGGCAGCTTACGAATATGATTCATTGTTAACCCCTGGTAAATTGTGAGTAATGTGAAACTTGAAGCAAGATAAGCCAGGGTTCCATTTACCTGGGGTTTAGCATGGCTCGGGGTTAACTATTTCAAGTGGGAAAAGCTCTAAGATATAGAAAGATTTTGGTCATAATTTAAGGGCAGGTTTAGTCTTAAGCAGGTTTGTGACACATTCAGACAGAGCCTGGCTTCTTCAGGTCGTGAACAGAGAGAGAGAGAGGGGGATGTGACGGAGGAGGGGAGAGCTGCGCAGATTGAGGGAGGATGGGGCAGGAGCAGATTTGATAGCTGTCAGAGTCATGGTGGAAGCTGACAGTCGGGACGGATGACTCCTGGCGGAGCGTCCACGAGAAAGTGGTTTAAGAACGCCCCTGGAGATGACGGAGCCCTCTCTAATGGGGCCTGCCAATCCGATTACTCTTTATTGTGAGTATGAAGCCTGGTGTGTAATTCAGTTTGAGGAGAACAGAGGGCCACCGTCAGCCTGGGAAAGTTCACACTCGGCAATGTGAAGACACATTTCAGGCACAGAGGAAATATTGCAGAGGATGTGTTGACTTCACCTGGCAGACTACCTTTAAAATGTTAATGTTGAACTTTTTTCATTTATACTAAATTATAATCAATATTTGAGTCTGATTAATATTAAGATGCATGTGAATTTGAATCTGTTGTGATTGTTAACTGAAAATTAAAACTACTAAAGGTAATAAAATGATGAAATAAATAACAATAAATTAAAGCTAAATAGAAACATAAAAGTAAACACTAATTCAAAATATTAATAATAGTATGGAAATAATACTAAAATAAAATTGGTATGAACAAGAAAAATGTGACGACATTTACTGATTTCTTAAAGAAATCCATAAAGGGGTTATATTAATTTTTCATTATTTAAAAACATTATTTAAAAGCAGCAAATAAGCAATAGCTAGTAGTGTATACAATACTGTCGTACTTCATGTTAGAACTCTTGTTTTATAGAAAATACACAAGTCGCCAGCGTGCCCGTATGCAATTCAGTTTCTGGCTTTGCATAAAGGTCCTCATGAACTATGTCAAATTGAACAGCCATGACAATGTTCAGTTGATTTGGCTGTAAACTCCATATAATCATGCCACATCCATATCCACATCTATATCCATATCCTTGTCATCCAGATCAGGGTCATGATGAGGTTGGAAATTTTGTTTTAGTCATAGTAGTCCACTTCCTCTCATTTGATCCCTTTTAACTTGAGACTTTTCCTCACTGATTTCAAATAATTCGGATCTGGATAGCCCAAGCTGAGACAAAAGGAGAGAGAATGTTACCGAATCAACATTAAAGTTGAACAACACAGAAAACATGAGAGAAATAAAATAGTATTACAAACTAGTAAATATTACAAAATAGTATATTATCCAAAATATTACAAAATAGTATATTATCCAAATATGTTACCTAAATGTTTAACAAAATGGTTTCCTTGTGGTTTTAAAGGGAAAATAGGATAAATAAATCAAATAAAGATAACATTTTGAATAAAAACGAAAAAATAACTATTTATTTGAATAATTTATTTATATTAATATGGTTTTCATTTTTCTAATAGCTTCTAAAGACGAAATCATCAAATTAGCTTAACTATAACAAAAACACTTAACAGAAAATAAAACCAAAAAAATCTGAAAATAAATAAATTTTAGTTGAATTGAAAATATTTATTTTCAGGCTTAATTAAATGTTTAACATAAAGGTTTCCTTATGGTTTTAAAGGCAAAATAGGATAAATAAATCAAATAAAGATAACATTTTGAATTAAAAAAATCTATTAATTTGAAAAATTTATTTCAATAATTTATTTTTTATTATTATGGTTTTTATTTTTCTAATAGCTTCTAAAGATGAAATCATCAAATTAACTTAACTATAACAAAAACACTTCATAAAATAAAAGAAAATAAAACAAAAAAAATCTAAAAATAAATAAATTTTAATTGAATAGAAAGTAAATTTTGGTTTGTTTAGTGAAGTAAGAATGTATATATTTGAACTCAGCAATTATGAAGAACTGTGGTGAACACTGATCTACTATTTGGGATCCTTTTATCATTATTATATACCTTCCGTTGTCCTGAGTCTTGAGGGGTATATCTGCAGGCGTCACGCGGTATTCACCGCTGAGATCGGCCGCCACAGTGAACAGCAGCTTGTGTTGGAAGGCCTGCTCCAGTAGCCGGACGATCTTGGTCCCCGTGGTGTTCTGAGGCAGGTAGGCCACACACTCACTCCCCTTGTAGCTATGTCCCGGGTGCGGATGCTTATCCTGCAAGACGAGTTACTAAAGTTGATCACTTGCATACAAAAACAACTCTGATCTCATCTGATTAACAAACAACAACAACTGATGGACACTAAGGTCAAGCACAGCGCTTTATAAACACTTCAGGCATTAGTGTCTACATATCATAACAGGGGATTTCAGTTCTGTAGTGTGTAAGTGTATGAGAAACAGGCTGGACAGGATTCCACAGAGTAGAAAGACAGATAGCTGAGATGTTTCTCAGTGATACACTGAAAGGTGTGTCAATTGGTCTTGTTATATAAACACTGTGAAAGAAGAGATACTGTAAAAAAACAATAAGAAGAATTCATCATAATCACGAGCTCACCGACTGGATTCCATCATCAAAATGAAAGGTGATTTGAATGGTGTCACAGTCAGGATGTCCCGGCAAACTCCGTCTTTCGATGTTACAATTCATCTGCCCTCCATCTGGCTGGCTTCCTTGTTTTATCAGATTATTTTTTTTGCGGTTGTTTGATGTTTGCGTTTCTGCTTGAATTGTCATAAAACATAACAGACACACGTTAATGGTGTCGAATTAGAATACAAATGGCATCCGCAAACACATATGAGCTTTTCTCAGAACTAAATTGACTTTTTAAGCTACTTTTAATTGTGGATGTATGATGTCAGGCGTCTTAGATATATCCAGGTATTAGTGTATTACATTAACTACTGAATTAGCAGGTTGTGCTAATGTTTCACCAAAAAAATGTCTTAATTTGAAAAATATATCTATTTTTTTTATCATTTGAAATAAAAAAAGTGAAATAATTTGATTGAAATTGAGCTTGTTTGGTAATGCATTAACTAACATTAGCAATAGGCAATTCATTTGATACTGTATTTAATCTTTGTTAATGTTACTTGCTAAAAATAGAACAGTTACTCATGTTAGTTCATGTCCATTAAATAATATGGTAATTTTAGTAATATATTAGCTGTTGTGAACTAGATTAATCGTAATACATGCATTAAAAGTGTTGTTAATGTACATTAACAATACTGTTAACAAATTAAAAGTTATTGTAAAGTGTTACTGATATTTAATTATCTGACGCAATAGCATTCATGCATTCTTAAAAGTGGAAAAACATGTAGATATTTATTTGTGGGTAATCAGTGTCATGACCTGTATGTCGGGTCAGAAGCTCACCTGTCTCAACCAGCGGTGGAGGACCGTTCAGGTATCTGGTGCAATGCATCTTATCCTTGCTCTGTGAAGCGCCCATGATCAGCTCCGAGTTAAATGAGCAAAGATTTCATAGGTCTGCAGGTCATTGAAAAGAAGAAGCTATAAGAATGAGATATCACAGAGGAGTTCATATCAAATCATTTGAACGCATTAATACTTCATCTTTTAGTGATATGTTTTAGGATGCTTACCTGCTTCTCTCTTTCTTTAGGGTGAACTGCTGAGCTCTTGAAGCTTTCTCATAGCTCACAGATTGCACACAAATAAATAAGGAAGAGAAGGTAGGTGCAGTTAAACCTGTTCTGGATGAGACTGCTGGTTGAGAACGGGAGGGGTTTTAAGGATTTCGGCAGGCGAGAAAGACATGTTGGTTTCATGTTTTTGTTTGCTCGAGGATTCAAAATGTTTCTACGAACTTTTAATGCGATTTGTGGGTGCGTGTGTGTGAAAATAATGATGAATTGTTTAATCTGGTTTGTCAAAATAACTTCAGTGACTTCCTTTCTCTGATGACGTGTTTACCTGTCACTCACATTAGATCGACCCATAGCAATCCACAACCATCCAATCAATTCTCGATGGACAAAATCAATTCCTGCCTTACATTTTTTCTTGTTTGAGAAGCCATTTCATCCATATATATATTCATACCCATATATATGTATTGTTTCCACCACAGAATACAAAATAAAAAAGACAATTGCGACTTTTTATCTCACAATTCTGAGGAACAAAGTATTTTTTCTTAGAATTGGACTTGCATTTGTGAGGTTGATATCTCACAATTCAGAGAAAAGATGTCAGAATTGTGAGATATATACATGCAATTCCTAGAAATAAAGTCAGAATTTCTCACAATTGCAAATTTATGTTGCAATTTTGAATTTATATTTCGCAATTCTGACTTTATAACACGTGACTGTGACTTCATATCATGCACTTCTGACTTTATGTCTTGCAATTCTCAGAAATAAAGTCAAAATTGCGAGATGTAAACTCTCAACTGTGAGATAAAAAGTTATCTTTTTGAGTTATCTTTTGGAAACAAGCTTCCATTGATATATGTCACAATAGTGAAGAAAAGAATATCACTATACTTCCATACTTCCATTCTCAAAAGCTTTTGAGACAGTCAACCATCATATTTTATTGAATAAAATGTAAAAATATGGTTTTCATGATGCTTGAGTGATTAAAAAACTATGTTTCAAACAGACAACAGTTTTAATGAATGCTATTCCAACAAAGCCAGACTACCTTGTGGGGTCCCACAGGGGTCCGTTCTTGGACCATTATTATTTCTAATTTATATTAATGATTTATCAAATGTGTCAAATATTCTTTTTCCAATAATGTTTGCAGACCAAACTTTAGTTTATTCTCATACAAATTTTAATTTTCAGATTAAAAATGTAAATGCTGGTTTAACTGCATATGCTACATAGTTCAGATTAAATAAGTTATCGCTGAATACAAAAAAAAAATCTAATTAAATCATTTTTAGTGAAAAAAAAATCATATTCGAAGGACCTCTCAAAAGTCAAAAATAAAAACTGTGGAGATATCCCAAGTTTCAACAACAAGATTCCTTGGAATTCTTGTTGATGAGAACTTGAATTGCAAAGCACAAATTGACTGGGTTAGCAAGAAAATAAATAAATCTATTGGTATAATTAGGAGATTAGTAATCTTACAACCACACATTGTCCTCTTACACTCTATTACAGTTTAATTAATCCATATCTTATATATATAATATAGTTTGGGCAAGCACTTTTCCTTCTACACATAAATAAATAATAAATATAAATAAATAAATTCATGCCATCTTTCTCACCAATCTAGGGAGTTGATTCTTGCGTTCATAGCTCAAACTATCTAATAAATCGAGTTATTTGTACAATACTCTAGAGGATTCTGTAACATCCCAAATACAATGTTTGTCTCGTGAGGATTCAGAGGTCACATAATTGACTCAGTCTCATAAGTTTCTAGAGATTTGTTCCTTATCATTCACTGAAGGGGGTTTCCAACTCTATAAAGCATTATGTAATAAAGGAAGGATAGGACAACATGTCGTCTACTTCTCCAGAAGCGTGGAGAGAAATATCACTCAGACGGCACATGAATCCGTGGACCCACGGCGGAGGCTCAGAGTGAGATGAGACCAAAGACTCCAGGCTGAGAAGAGATTGAGAGCTCCTGCTTTCAGCACACAATAAATCCAGAGATGTGTGCAGAGAGAAGGACTTACTGATCTGCAGACTGGACGGGGGTTTGGTTTCATTGTGTTTTTTTTTTTATTATTATTGTGAGGCGAATCAAGCTGATTTTTTATGACAGTTTTTTCTGTTCGTCTGTGTACATTCTGTCTTTTCTGCCTCGAGTGTGCGCACACAAAGTTCTCTACTTTTTCTTTCTGCTCTCATATACATATTGATTACAAATGCCATGATTTTTTTTTTTTTTTTTTTTTTTGAGGAGCATTGTAGGGTCTTGATGGCTTGATTAGAAGTGCAAGGAGCTAATCAACCAGATAATTCAAATACACACACAGAGAAGAGAGAAGCTGCTGATTAATGATATTGATAATCACATGCGTTTTCAAAAGTAGAGACTCTTATATAATGCCATCTTAGGCCACCAATCTCCACCAGTTTTAAGAATTTAAAAGAATATCAAATATATTTTTTTGATACTGTAACTTCAATGTAGACAAATTTTTCGCTAATATTCAGACTGATCTCATGAAGTAGTGTGTGTATGACACGCCAATTCGTATTTCCATTTTTGGCGTGCTATCAAGACGCATAATCGCTTTTCAGCGTGTTTATGAACGCCGTTGACTTAACGTTATATAAATATATGACTTACCTCAACCCTGTCCCTAAACTTAACCTTCACTGGGGTTAATGGCATTTATGACTGGACATTTGACGGCATGTACGGACACGCGGAATGACGCGAACGTTAATGGCGTAGACAAAGACGCATACACACGGATAGCTCAAAACGCATAGAGATAACACGCCACTTGACTCGAAAGTGGCTCGTATGTTTACGCAAAAGTCATGATGTCATGTTGTAATATTAAAGGGATGGTTTACTTTGAAATCAATTTTTGATATGTTTTAGCTTACCTCAAGGGCATCCAAGATGTAGGTGTCTTTGTTTTCACAGTATTTTCAATTTTGATATGTTTAGGTCAAACCGTTCTTATCTGTCAGTCATGTAATGGAGGTTTATGTGGTCCACCTAAAAGAGCATGCACAGACAAGTCCAAATTAAACATGATGTAATGACTTGTAAATGTAAGTACACATTGATGGCCTAAGAGACAAAACAAACAGTGTTTATATCGGTTTTACCTCTTGTAATCACATCCACGTCCAAGTACTCTGAGGGCGAGGACGCTTCTGTCTGTGCAAGTGCAGGAAATAGCCGGAAAATGGCGGAAGCTGTTGTTACAAAAGGTAAAAACGATATAAATACTGTTAGTTTTCTCACACAAAGCACTCGTTTCGTGTCTTAGGCCATCAACTGACATGAAACATGAAACGCATAACTCGCTAATATTAATTGTAAGCTTTGAAGTTTTTGTAAAATGTTTGAAAGTAACGACTCCTAAATGATTTTCTATTTGGATCAGTTTTCTAAAGTGGAGATCATGCTAACCCACTAACGACTCAAGTGTTACCACCTAAACATTTTTCCATAGTAGGCTTCGAGTTTGATAAGACTTAGTTATTTAAGCTGGTACACACTTCCTCTGGGCGGCATGGCAGCCTTACAGTCAGAGTGTGTTTTTGGATGTCGCATATAGTGAGGAGAGAGAGGCATAGCTGTACAGCGCTCCTCTGGAGCGTGCCGGAACATTCCTCACAGATTTGGGCGTCAGCTTCTTTCTCTTAAATCCCTGGGAGTGCTGCGTTTCCATGGTGATCGAAAGTTATATGAGCCATCTTTATTCATCACCGTGGCCCAGAGGGCTGGAGAAGAAGCACTGACGATAGAGAGAGATAAAGAGGAGGAAAAAGAGGAAGACAAAGATAATCTCCTGTTGGTTCGCGTCTGTCTGGTGTTGAGTTGACGCACCTTTCTATATAAAAAAAATCTCAACAGTGAAAGCAAAGATCGGCGTCAAGACTCTTACATCGTGCCTACTCTGCAAGTGATGCAACAAAAACATTTGTGGATTGTAATGGGTGGGTATGTGTGCATGCCAAAGTATATTAATTACTCCCGCTGATCCCTGCAGCATACGACACATAAAAAATACACAAGGTTCTCAATGGAGACAGTCATTCACGCAAACAAACAATGAACGCTCAGTGCTGTACTAGTTTCATTACCCATCATGCCCACTGGCTCTGAGCCCCTAATCTGTCTGTCCTGTCTGAAGTCGTCTGCTCTATTAATAGACATGCAACAGAACTGCAGAAACCATATTTTACATTTACATGTACTCATTTAGCTGACGCCTTTATCCAAAGAGACTTACAATTGCTATATATGTCAGAGGTCACACACCTCTGGAGCAACTAGGGGTTAAGTGTCTTGTTCAGGTACACATTGGTGTCTCACAGTGGATTCAAACCTGGGTCTCTCACACCAAAGGCATGTGCCTTATCCTTTCAGAACCACAAACCGTTGGTGACCATAAGACCTGCATTATGTGACTGACAGACAAGAACGGTTTGACCTAAAAATATCAAAATTGAAACTACTGCAGAAACAAAGACACCTACATCTTGAATGCCCTTGAGGTAAGCTAAAACATACCAAAAATTAATTTCAAATTGAACTATCCCTTTAAGACGTTAAGACGACTGCTCTAAACAATTACCAATCTAGCTTAGTCTGTAGGCCTAACTGTTGATTATTAACTGGGGTGATATTATATCACGAAAATCAAAATGGATATGTCGGGACTCGGACTTGCTTCCTCAAAGACTCGGTCTTGACTCGGACTCGACTGTGTTTTTTTATTAATTTTAGAAACTGTTGCTGCGCTTTGATTATAACCTCTAGATTTACATTGAAAGAGGAACCAACGCTGTACACTATATCTGTAGATCAGTGTTCCTGTAGCCTTGAGATACTGTTATAGATTTGAGTTGTTTATATATACTGTATTAATCTATCTTTTTTGTTGAAGTAGTCTATTTCCCCTGGTAGGAACCATATTCGAATCTTGAGAAGATCACTGGAGCC
Organism: Cyprinella venusta; assembly: GCA_038021265.1. Lineage (NCBI taxonomy): Eukaryota > Metazoa > Chordata > Actinopteri > Cypriniformes > Leuciscidae > Cyprinella > Cyprinella venusta. Next base: position 23,990,294 of record CM075884.1, read on the forward strand.
AATCAATCAATGACATGAGATCAGATAAAGATTAATATTTTGGGGAAGTGAACTATAAATTTAAATGTGTTCAAATGTGTATATTAAGCAGATATCAGGACATTTTAATGACAGGGAGAGTTTGAATTTCAGCCTTTCAGGAGTGTGTACGGTACGTGACTTTCAGGCTGTGTGTGAACAGCTCCAAATGACTGTGATATATTAGTGAGGTGTAGCAAAGTCAGGCATGCACTCCTAATAAATTGGCTGTAGAGCAATTGACAAGACATGCACAGCGAGAGACTGAGGATATAAGGACCTAAGAACAGGCTATCCTAAACAAGTGTGTTTGAATCTACAGTTCAGATAAAACAAGAGAGAGATAGAGAGAGAGCTCTTGCAGGGCAAGATAAACTCAATTTGTTTCCTATTGACCAAGCTGAGACCCTTTGCTTAACATGAAGTGTGCAGATCGAGTTGTCTATACCTTTATATGGTTAACTATTTGAGGAGACAGCCAATGTAGTGGTATCTGAAATCTTGGACACTATCCAGTGTTCTCATTCAATCCCATACTGCACTTCAATAATGAGTGTGCATCCAATGTACACTCAACGGAGAACGCCGATTCACTGTGAGTATTTCGCATTTCCGGTGAACTCAGAGTCCGAACTCGCTCACTTATTTTCATTCACTCATTAAAGGGATAGTTCACCCAACAATGGAAATCCTGTCATCCTTTACTCATCCTGAAGTTGTTTGCAAACCTGTATGTATTTCTTTCTTCAGCTAAGCACAAAATAAGTTATTTTGAAGAACATAGGTATCCAAACCCATTATTTATGGAGAAAAAAATACAACACTCTCAGAAAAAAAGGTCACTGGGGCTGTACCTTTTCAAAAGGTATGCTTTTGTACCTAAATGGTGCATATTGGTACATTAATGGTACCTATTAGCACTTGAAATGTACATATAAGCACCTATATGTACATAATTGTACGTATTGGCACCTAAAATGTACATTTTAGCAGCTAAATGTACATATTAGCACCTAAAATGTACATATTTGAACCTAAATGTACATATTAGCACCTAAAATGCAAATATTTGAACCTAAATGTACATATTAGCACCTACAGTAAATGTACATATTAGCACCTAAAATATACATACAGTATTAGCACCTAAATGTCCATATTATTACCTAAAATGTACATATTAGCACCTAAAATGTACATTTTAGCACCTAAATGTACATATTACCACCTAAAATGGGCAAAAAGTTTACCTTTTAAAAAGGTACAGCCCAAGTGACAGCTTTTGTACCTTTTTTCTGAGAGTGTATGGAAGTCAATGGGGCCCGTAAACTGTTTGGTTACCGACATTCTTCAAAATATCTTCTTTTGTGTTCAGCAGAAAAAAGAAATTGATACAGATTTTGAACAACTTGAGGGAGAGTAAATAAGGACAGGATTTTTGGGTGAGCTGTCCCTTTAACTCACTCAATGGTGAAAGAGGGTATGGGACGATTTCTGTTGGTTGCACTGTTCAACCAGTTATGCCGAAAAGTGAGTGACTTTAACTGTGACATCAGTGAATCACTGAATCGTTTTGGTCTTTTAGGGCAAAATTATTACAAGAGGATTCGTTTCTCCTCAAATTTGCTTTCCTACCACAGTCTTTATGAGCAGGGCAAAGGATACGTCTGAGGGGAAATACACACATATTAAAACTATGGACTAATCGTCTGAGGTCTGTTATATAAACCATTACTGCCACAGTCCATGTATTTTTTATCAACCTTTAAATATAGAGAGGTGGGAGCGTTTTAATACCAGCCGGACAAATAAGGGTCGCGATCAATAAACCTCCTTTGCAGGAAGCTTCAGATTCCCTATTATCAAACTCTATAGTTCTTATACACCAAAGAAGAGCAAGCAAAGATACACGGCCATTGGGACCCGCAAAGTCAATACTGTTCCCTGTTCACAGGCCTGAGAGGTCATGTAATGATCCATCCTCAGTGCCAAATATTGTTCCAGCCCAGTTTTGAGAGATATTTTCGATCTACCCGCAATGAAACGGGAGACTTTACTTCATTCCCAGTGTCTAACTCTTTGCCCCATCTATCAGATTGACGAGCCAGATGCTAATGAGAACCACTAAACCAGTTCAGCTATATCAGACGTTTAGGATGGAAAGTGGATTTTGTTAGCAGAATTAAGGCATTTGCTGAGCCTCCGCTAGCTGACAAATAATTAGCTATCAGATGTCCAACGCCCTACAGGAGGCCGTTGAGTGAAATTAAGTGAAAGCGGAGAATAAATGGACAGTGCGTCCTGATAACCGAACGCGGAGCGTCTTAAAAGACAACCTGACTGCTGCTCTGCGCAGACGTGTCTTCAGATAATTCAGCATTCTCCTGTGTGTCTCACGCTAATGAAATGCAAAACGTTCCATCCAGAAATGTCACAATTGATTTATCTTCTTCTCTGCCCAGTGACTTTACTTCAATCTTTCCATGGATAAGTGAAGAATGAAGGAAAACCAGTGATGTTATTTGCCCCTGAACGCTTGCTCTTCATGTCCTTTTCTATCTGATGATTCAGTAGTAAGTCTGACACTAACGCCACCTTCACACTGGCAGTTGAAAACAGCTCCGATGCGGCTTCGAAACGACCGGGAGTCATTCGTTTCCTATGGAGATTCGCAGAACGCATCCGAATGGGTCCGAACCGCGTCCGAACGAGTGCGGTGCGGAAAAAATCGTGACAGTTGGTCATCCGGATCGCCATAACTCTTGCGAAAGGCTACGGAACGTTCCCATCCGACAATTCCAGCGGAATTAGCGTAGCTATGGTAACCTACTGATAAACAAACCTGAATTCTTAACGTTTAATAAAACAAATCATGATTTTCTAACGTTATTTGGCCAGTTAATACAATTAAAATGTAGGCAGACATCAAACTATTGACATTATACCACTTTATCACATTTTTTTTTCACTTCCGACGCTTTTCGCGGTGTAGTACGAAGTCCTCTGAGGGCATATTGGGGGCATACATGAGGGCATATACCAGGACCACACCTCTGAATGCATTGAAGCAACCGCCATGTGATTGGTTGATTAGATAATTGCATTAATGAGAAATTGAACAGATGTTCCTAATAATCCTTTAGGTGAGTGTAGAACACCGAAAGAAATTAAAGTAATATATAAGCGTTTTGTACCAAATGTAATAAGTCTTGGCTAAGGGGTATGAAATATGTAATGTTAATTGTATTGTGATTGTACTATGGCGAGACAAAGACTAATTTTCAGCTAAGGCTGATCAATACAGTACAACAAACTAAACAATTTTAATCAATTATAAAGGAATTTATACCTGTAAAAAATCATTGGACAAGCGGTTTGGAAAATGGATGGGTGGATGATTGAGTTGTACACTCGTTATCGCTGTGCATTATGGGATTAAATAAGTGCACCTCTGACAATTGGTGCAGGTATATTCTAATAAAATAAAATGTGTTGTATATATCACTAATATTTAGTAATAATATAGTGGATAGGAAGTCTCTTCTACCATTGACGTCAAAGCTCAAGAAGTTGCTTGTGAAGGGATGTGCGCACGTTCATATGTTGGCATGATGCGATTTTCTGATGGCTCCAGAAGATTTAGGCTCTGATGATTGGCTCAGTGATTTGGTTGTGTTAAAGCGTCAAACAGTTAAAGGAAAGAAATGGAACGATGAGAGTCTCTTCCTCTCTGTCACTTCCTTTCTGTCAGAGTGGACCGAACTGAAGCGTCGTGTCATTGTAAATGTGTCAGACTCTGTGTTGTCATGGCGACCATAGGAACACGAGCCCATTAGGGTTGTGTGGCCCCTGATTGGCTTGTCTCGTCTGTCTAAAGTTCACTTTATTCCCGAGACTGCCTTGCGCACTGGTTTTTAGTCCATGCGCCAGTTCGTTTCCTGCTTGACCCGGCATCCACCGTGATGGACATACGCTACGAGCGCTTGTGATGGTGAGGGTGTGATTTGACATGTCTTGTCTTAAAGCGATGAGTCAAGGAATGAGAAAGCCACCAGGACATCGATGTCTCAGGCCCTGTGATCTGTGTTTTTAGTCTAGACACACTCACACACACCTGTCTGCAACACACGTGTGCTTTGAAAATTGATGGGTGGCTTCTTTCTGGCATTGGGTGAAAACTGAGTGAGGTGTTTCCCGTTAGTTTGGTTTGCTTGTCACTGCTTAGAGGATGGAGTCAGGATCTCACAAACGAATAACAAATTTGACATTTTGACTTCATTTTAATCTGAACTCATGCAGTTTTAAATGTGTGAGAAGAGTATGTTAGATTTATCATATATTCTCATTGGCTTCATTTTGTACTATTGAAATGAATAAACAGCTGCTGACAATGTTGAATCTTAATATGTTAAATGTTTAAAAGCAATATCAGAATGGAAATCGTGCTGGTCTGAATATCAACATCTAAATTATCTTGCTTGTGTAATTTTTAGTGATATTATAGCATTATTTATATAGAATAGTATTAAGGTTTTGAATTAACTTTTATGTTCATTTTAATTTTAAGTTTGGGTCAAAAATTAAGTTTAATTTTGATCATTACATCATAATTTGAAAAAAAAATTCATAATTTGAAAAAAAAAAAAATTCATATTTGTCAATTCCATAGAATTTCCATCAAAATCCGTTCAGAAACCATGCAAGAAAAGAAAAATGAGCAGAATCCATCCAGGCATATGGAAAGAAGTTACCTGGTTAAGGTACTCTTAAGGTTTTAGTTACTCTGACTAACTTCAAGTATTCAATAAGCAATCAGAAAAAGGGCTTTTTTTTCAAAACCACAAGTGATTCAGAGTGTTTTTATAATAACGCCCTATTAGGAGCTAATTCTGTTCTGTTAGCATGATAAGTTATGGGAAATTAATGTGTACACCAATGTTGGATAAGTCCTTAAAGGGATAGTCCACTTTTTTTGGAAATAGGCTAATTTTACAACTCCCCCAGAGTTAAACAGTTGAGTTTGACCATTTTCGAATTCATTCAACCGATTTTCTGATATTTAGAAGAATATCAGTAACCAGACAGTTTCTGGTCTCATTGACTTCCATAGTATTTTTTTTCCTGGTTACTGATATTCTTCTAAATATCAGAAAATCAGCTGAATGGATTAGAAAATGGTCAAACTCAAACGTTTAACCCTGAGGGAGTTGTAAAATGAGCCCTTTTTTCCAAAAAAGTGGAGTATCCCTTTAAAATCAACGTCTTTATTAGACATTTTCTTGCCAAAGTGTCTCACCAAAGTGTGCGCAAATCACACTAATGCAATTATCAGGCTGAGAATGCATGCTGAGGAAGAAGAAACTCACAGCTATTGGAAATAATATAAAAAAAGTAAAAAAAAAAAAGATTTTCTCAATATCTGAAAGTTATTTTGTTCATTACGGATGCTTCTAAACACCAACAGATGATCAAACTATGATTTGATCTGGTTCCCAAGACACACACACACACGAGAGAGCGAGTACACATGACAATGTTCTTTTTCCATCACTCCCCTTAACAGAGCACAGCAGACTTCTTTACACTCCGACAACAAATAGAGATATTAGGGATATTGGAACAGACAAGCCCCTTTAAGCTACATGGCACAATTTGCTCTGAGTTAATGGTCTCCTCTCTGGGAGATTTGATAAGCATGGAGAGCCGTGTATCACATCCCCATCCAAATAGTTCCACAGCACTGTCACAACTGATAACATCAAGGTATGGAAGAGAGGGCCAGTGTGTGTGTGTTTGTGTTAATGTGTGTGTGTGGCGTTCTGATCTCTGCCACCACAGACAATCAGTTGTTTACGAAGCATCAGATGCCTTCATGTTCCCCAAATGCATGCATTGCTTGTGACAGCACTGTCAGTGATACAATAGGGAATTCTGGGGAAGTTTGCGCTGTGCGTGTCCGTTACTGGCCTTAAGGCCTGTTTACACCTGGAATGATAACTAAAGATAACTAGCATCTACACAAACACACGATAATGTTCTGTTTATTATAAGCATTCGTGGTTTAAATGCTCCAGCTGATGGGATTGATCAAATGGAGGAAATTGTTCTGAAACTGATTCAAAGGATATTTTTAAGACTATATCTTTATAGTTGTCCTTGGTGTGAATGGATCTTTAAAGGGATACGTTAGGATTTAACGTCAAGCTTTGTATTAGTAGAAAGCCTGTAGTATTATCGAATTACCGTGATTTCCACCGTCAGATTTTAGTATTTTTTGTCTGGAAAAAATCCTCAGATGACGCAAAAATCGTCATTTTGCGTCATCAGAGGATTTTTTGGCCAGAGGCTAAAGACTACAGTCAGTATTAGCGGCTGTCCCGCATGTTCTCAACCTGTTCTCAAAATGTTCTCAACGTTTTGGGCAATCTCAAAACACATTTTCGGGCAGACTCATCACAGAGACTCACTATACTAGCCTATACTTGTTGTTTAACTACTGCGCTGTTACCAGTAGGCGTGGCCTCCTAGGGCAGTGAAGCAAGTGCATTCTGGGAGTTGTTGTCTTTCATCCACATAACCCAAAATAGCCCTTTCTGGCTTTTCTCAGTCTAGAAAGCTCCAAATTCAAAAGTAATTTCACATTTCTTCTACATAAATGACCCATTTTAAATATACATTCATCTTTCTAGAGGTGTAGTATCCCTTTAAGGTTATACTTTTTTTATGTACAATATGGTTTCACAAACAGGGCTTAGAGCAGCTTTTATAAACTTGCCTTAGAATACTGACATACTTTAAGGTATGTCAGTCCAAGTTGCTTCCAGTTAAAACAGCTCAAACATACAGTTTAGTCTGAGACTAGGCTAATGAAACCGGAGAATATGACCAGAATGACCTATAATGTATATTACAAAGTAGGGCTGTCAAACGATTAATCGCGATTAATCGCATCCAAAATAAAAGTTTGTGTTTACATAATATATGTGGGCGTAGTGTGTATAATTATTTTGTATATATAAATAGACACACATGCATGTATATATTTAAGAAAAATGTGTTCTTAATATATCAAATATTTATATTTATACATAATATTAATTATGTATAAATATATATAAAGTATATACTTTCAGATTTTTCTTAAATATGTACATGCATGTGTGTGTATTTATATATACAAAATAATTATACACACTACGCCCACATATATTACGTAAGCACAAACTTTTATTTTGAATGCGATTAATCGCGATTAATCGTTTGACAGCCCTATTACAAAGTCATTTTCTGAGCTTCATAACTGAATCACTTCTTTTAAGGATAAGGATTGAGATGCATTTCTCTCATTTTTCCCTCTGTCCGTCTCTCTATTTGACTGAGGGATGTGGGGGGTGGGGCAGGGAAAGGTAATTGGACATATTGGTTTTTTTCACTGTGGATCCGTCAAAGTCCGGGAGGATTTTAGGCTGTCAGAGATGGTTCCGTGTTGGGTTTTAATTATCCTCCTTGGAGCTTTGTCAGGGACAACAGTGTCAGCAGCCCAAACTGTTTTCCAAACAGAGCTTTAAGATCTCAGAGTCCATCTAGCTCAGACAGGGTCATCTGCCATCACAGCCAGTGGCTTGTTTGGTATTCATACACACCACCAGAGACACTCTCTAGTCTGGAAATCAAACCCTGCAGATAAAGGATGCAGTTTAATGTGCAATTCTCCTCACTGCTCACTTCATCTTTTGAAGACCCTTGAAATTGGTCCGAATTGGAGTTTTTTGGCTTTTAGTCCATGTCTGTTAAGTTTTAGGCCATATGGTCCTTCATTTATTCGTAGCGTTGGATAAAAGCAGCTGCTTAATGAACAAATACACTCATGGGCAAAAAAGAAAAGGTCAAGTCAACAATTTTTAGTGGTCTTTTAATTGGTCTTAACCATTTTAATCACAAAGCACTGGTCAGGAAATTAGCAAGAATTGCACAAATACTGTAGATAATATGGAATAACAGTTAATGTTAATGGCTTCAAACTGTTCATGAGTAGTTGAAAAATGTCTCCCAGTTAGTGTGAGTTTAATGGGTTCAAATCTGGACTCTGACCAGGCCAAAACATGAGCCTGATGGACTTGTTCTCGAGACACTTCTTGGTTGTCTTTGAAATTTGGGCAGGAGGAGCATTGTCTAGTTGAAAAATACCATATGATCTAAAATATAACAACGTTTCATTTGTGGGAAGCTAGCCATTCTGCAAAATTCTCCAAAGCATTAAATGACTTTTCACAGTGAAGTATAGCTCACCAATCCTAGCAGCTAAAACGGCTCTGCAGACAATGACACCTCTTCCTCCATTCTTCACTGTAATAGAGATGTATTTACTATTATATTTCTCACCTGAGGTTTGAAGACACCGCTCTGGAGCATCACCATTCAACTCGTGTTTCAGTGTGATTCATCACACAACTTCCCATTTTCTGCCAAAAACTTCATTCCGTCTTTTCTGAGAAGCGATGGCTTCTTAAGTTGTGCATTTGCTTAAATTTGGCTCATTTCCTGACCAATAATTTGTGGTTAAGACAATGAAAGCTTAGCTTAAGCTTAGTTGGCCTGTTTTTGTTTTGGGTTTTTTTTTTTGCACAGGATTGTACATGTAAATGTGTACCCTGTAAATGTGAAAAAATAAATGCCAGTATGTACTTTGAAATGCATAGCTTGCTGCTTCAATAGGGAAGTCTGTCAACAAAAGATCTGAATTGCGTTTTTCAAACCCTTTCATTGGGTTTAGAAGTTCCAGCCTGAGATTTTAAATGAGTTGAAGCGCAACTGGTTCCATCTTCTGTAATTAAAGCAATTTGCGACACAATCAATACCATATTGTTTATTTGCCAATATTAGATTTTTTTTTTAGAATATATGTAACCTTTGCCTAACCTGACTCCGCCAGATGGATTTGCTCCGCATATCCATCTGGAAACCTTCCGTTGAAGTAATTTTGGTAAGGGGCGAAAATACTGGTTAGCTGATTGGCCTATGTTGGTGATAGACGGGCCAAATCAACCAATCAGATCAACGAAGCATATGACGTACCGTAACTCTTGCCGAAACCAGTCGGGAGAAGAGCAAAAACATCTTTTCCTCTGAGAAAAGCCTCCAGAGCAGTGTTTTGCTCTTCTTTCAGTGAAGAAATACTCTGTAATTCCGATAAAACTTGCTCGATAGCCACGCTGATGCTAGTTTCATCCGCTAAAGCCGCCATGTTCTTTAGACTGAATTGTCGCTCGTTGCGTCACACCTCAACCCGCCTCAAAGCCAACGCTGATTGGACGTTTGTTTGGTGAACTGCTCCCAAATTTTCTTTAACGGAAAGTATCCAGACTGATCTGCGAGTGAAACCTTGAAAGCTTGCGAGATCAGGATGGTCTCACAAGGCTAACCTTTGCAATCATCTAAAGCTCACTTAAATGTAATCATTAAATAACAACAATAATCGGTTTTAATTTTTAGTGTTTTAGTTTCCTTTTTTGCATTTATGTAGAGGTTACCATATACAATATCTCACGAAAGTGAGTAGTGAGTACACCCCTCACATTTCATCAAACACATTAATCCTGGTTCACACTACATGGTTTTAAAACACCAGACTGAACTGTGCGGTTCACACTACATGACTTGATCTCTGTGAAATCAGGAGTGTTCAAGTTGTTGAGCTGTTCACACCACACGACACAACGTGATTGGTCCGCAAAAGGAGGTAACGCACTACACGAGTTGACAACAACTGATTCTATCTTGTCTACAAACCACGTTTTGTCACGAAAAATCACGCGATAAAACTAACCGGAAATGACGCGAAACACTACATGCACCAATACCCAGCAACAAGCGAATATGGACGGAATATTTTGGTTTAAACAGCATGTAGCCTTCAATGCTTTCATAAATTTACAATCATAAATAATAAAGTGATTTAATTGAATTTAACATATATTTGAAATTTTTTTAAAAACTGATTTTGCTGTGGTACCAAAATTGGTACCGAGAACCGTGACATTTTAATGGTATCGGTACTGGAATTTTGGTACCGTGACATCCCTAGCTACAACACCAGAAGACCCCACCGGGTATCACCCATCTCCACTACAAATAGGAAAAAGAGGCTACAATTTGCAAGAGCTCAACAAAATTGGACAGTTGAAGACTGGAAAAATGTTGCCTGGTAGTATTAGTAAGGTGTTCCTAATAATCCTTTAGGTGAGTGTATATACAGTATATGGGACCTACTTAACATTACTTGTATTTTCTGACTTTCAGAATAGTTTTCTCGTCTCTCTGACCTTGATATGCTCAAATGCCACCTGATGAGCATGAGACACTTATAGATATTCACACACATGCATTTATCCAGCAAGAACAATATGCTTCCTCCACTCTCTCTCTCTCTCTCATTCACTCACTAGCCCAAAAAGAGCATTTATCTTATTACAATGGACACTGACCTGATTACTGATACTGATTATGGTTTTAGTAAAGGGATAATTCACTCAGAAATGAAAATTCTGTCATCATTTACTCACCCCCATGTCATTCACTCATCACTCATTCTTTCAGCGGGATTGAATGAGGCCTGAAATGCAAAAAAAGCATCATAAATGTAACTCATGCACTATATTTATATTCGAATGCAAAAAAATAATTGCGTTTTTTATTTATTTTGGAAAGAGCTATCCCTTTAAAGCTCCCTTTTTTACAGCTGAATGTGATGTTACATTATGAGTGTGATCCTCTCAAGGCGAGACATACTGTATAGAAGACTGTGAAGATGGATTTAGAGCTCTGTGAACCTCAACTGAAATACTGGGTTGAATCTTGTTTGTGATCCCCAATAAGTAGCACAACATGCCAGTATTATGAATGTCCTGTAGGTATAACGGCTCTCAGAAATGAACAATACAGATTGATTTTGCCTCTCCTTCTACAGGCCGCAGGCCTACAGTCGTCCAATTCCTTTTACTAGCACTGCTAGATAAATGATACACAATGTATTCCCTCAGCATTTTTATCAATTTGTATTGAATTTTGTCCTAGAGACTCTCTTTCTCACCCAGTAATGTCACCCATGGGTCCCTTACAGCACTCTCTGTGTGTGTGTTTGTCATATTTCAACTGAGACTTCTTGTTCATTACAAAATACAGTCAGTGTTGTGTTTTAAAACTATTTTTAATTCTGTCTGACAATAATCGTTTCTCATCCCAAAAGCGATTTCTTAATGATCTCTTTATCGCTACTCCCAAAAAGGCTGACTATATTTTTACCCCCCATCCCAGATTTTATGTTTCTCATACACATATTCTATATACAGACACCTAGAAAGAGGAAAATGCGAGAGCAAGGAAGTAGGATGAGGGTTTTCTGGGCCAACACACCAGAGTGACTAGGACAAAGCAGAGCAGCGATTTAAACTCACAAAGCATTTGAGGGAAAGTCAGGACACACACTCACCGCTTTAAAGATTCCTTAAGATCCAGTCAAACAATTTTAGCTTCAGTCCCATGAGTGCGTCTAACAAACCTTCAGTCAAAAGTGTTGTGTTTCTCAATAGGCCTACTTCTTGCAGTTGAAGATGTGATGGCGACGCTCACTCACACCTGTAACCGATGCAGGGCACCGCATCACGACCGAACGAGTCAGAAATGTGAGTTTGACCTTTCATAGCCCGGGAATTTTATTTAGCGTTTGCATAATTAGCTCATAAACTGTGCACTGTCGTACTGACGCGGCGGCCCATAAATTCATATCAGGGTCTCATATTTACACTGGTCCACCTGTAAAAGGATCTGTGCTCGAAAAGAAACTCCTACCCAGGCGATAATCTATAAGTTATAATAATAAATATAAGTATAATAATGTATATTATAATTATAATATAATAATAAATATAAGTTATATTTTATGTAGTTTGGGATTATTTTCTTTGGTAAATATATTTAATAAAATAAATATAAATAAATATATTTATTCAATTTTTAAAACTTAAAAAAAACATGAAATATATAAATATATTATTTTACTGTGATTATACATCATGAACTATATATCTCTAAATGTTTTTAGACATGTTTATTTATAGTTTTTATTTACTATAAATAGTTTGTTTAACCCATTTAAACAGTAACATGTATTGCTCGTTGTTAGTTCATGTTAGTTAATATATTAACTAATGTTAAATAAATGAAACTTATTGTAAAGTGTTACCATAATGACGTCACTATGTAGGACAACTCGGAAGTTGCGTCGCACGGGTTCCCTCATCGAAAAGCTATGCATTTTCCCCACAGACTTTTGGAAAATCGCAAAAAATAAGATCTGTGTTTAACAAAGAGTTGTGACCGTTATATTTATATACCGTTAAATTTATACATTTTGAAGCCTATATAAATTTACAGCGAGGGAACCTAGAGTGCTAAAATGTTTTGGCCTACAGAGTGACGTCGTAACTTTGGCGCTCTCTCTCTCTCTCTCTCTCTCTCTCTCTCTCTCTCTGTTATATATATATATATATATATATATATATATATATATATATATATATATATATATAAAATGCTGTAATTTTTTTACATTATTAATCATTCTGAACTGTTGACCACACCCCCACTTCCTTACAGCCAATCACTGCTTCCCTGATCATTAGACCTGTTCAAAAAGCGAAGAAACTGACTGATTATTAAAAGGCCACGTTCGGCCGACATCTTTTCCAACAGAGAGACAAATTCACTTAAACATTTCCGACACGTTATGCATGTCTAATTAGCAGACCGAGATGTGTTTTGAAACCTCTTCACGTTGTCTGGTCCCGACGACAGTATCCTGGGTGAAAGGTGACTGATGTTGAGTGATGTGTCCGTCGTGGACGCCCCATGAAAGGCCTGAAAGTGTCGTCTGAACAGGTGGCTTCATGGACAGGGTTCCTGGTGATGAATGACATCCATTCAGGGGTGCAAGAAAGATTTTGTTAAGTCACATGAAGAGGGAAAAACGGTGTCGCTCTTGGCCTTGGTCTCCAGTTGGATGAGTGACTGACCCTGTACAAATCCTCTGAGCCTTGGAATCTGATTCAGAACATGTTGCCCTGTGACCTCTGAAAGTGAGGGGACAGAAAAGCTTACAATACCAGATTAGTTAGCTCTAAATTCTTTTGTCTATCAGACCTGTAAATATTGGATGACTCGTGAAATAAGGTTGTAATAAAGGTAAAGCTCTGTCTTTATGAACAACAAAAAGAAGAGAAACCATATATGGAAATGATGAAATAAATATGCTAAAACATGCCTGAGTCAAAATATTGTTATTTATTATTTTTACATCACATTAGCATGCAATGTGACATTTTTTTCTCATAACAATTAGGCACATAACCCCAGATTTTTTTCTGGATGCCTTTTGATTAATTATTACTAAATCAATTATGATTATGATTAGATTTTTGTTGCTAGAATTCTGTACATTTTTACAACAGTGCAGTAAAAATGTATACTAAAATGATACAAAAATATGAAGAATTTCAACATTTTCACATTTGGGGGAAAATTAAAGTGCTTATTTTTCATGCAAAAAAAGTGATGGTCCTAAAAATGTGCTTTTTTGTCTTTGCACAAGACATTGAGGTTTGTATATATCAGACCATTAATAGTTTTTTTTTTTAAATTTATTTAGATTTTGGAAGGAATCAAAATGAAAGCGAAATAACGAGAGGAAGAAAGAGTGTGAGCTAATTATAAAAGGCTGTCTTTATGCCAGGGATCTTTACGGTTCGTGAACGTTTTACACAGAGAGTTGACTCCTGTTTGACCTCTTGCTGATTGGCCCGGTCACACGCACATTTCCATTTGAATAAAACTTAATGCATGAAGTGAAATGCATGCAATTGTTTTATGTCAACTTTGATATTTTTGCACCAAATATCCATCTCGATCACTGAGGATCTGTTTGACATTATTAAAGGACTAAAAGTGATTAATTTTGGTTCAATCACAGCTGTAGAGGCCAGACCTCCATCTGGAGTGTGTGAGCGAGTCCTCCGTCTGACCTTCACCATCCACTGTTTAATCTGAGAAAGAGGAAGGACCCTATAAAGCCTAAACAACCTGCCGGACTCACTGCACTCGGAGACGCAAACATCTTCCATTTGAGTGTGATAGCAGGTAAAAACATTTACTGCCCGCCTGAACCGTTTATAAGACATACACCCCAAACTCAAATGCTTTTTGAAGATTCAATCAGTCCTACTATAAAACTTTCCACTCTTAAAAATATTGATTCCAAAAGGGGGTTTCCACACTCATGCCATTGAAGAACCATTTTTGGAACTTTTAAATGTTCTATTAAGAACCTTTTTTTTTCCTTAATGTGAAGAACATTTGAAAAACAACACATAAAATAAAGTTTTGTTCCATGAAGAATCTTTCACATCCTTGGATTTGTTTCCATTGCACAAAAGGTTATAGTGTTCTTTATAATATTAAAATGCTCTTCACTTTAAGAAAAAAAAATGGTTCTTTTAAAGGAGAAGTTCACTTTTAAAAAAACATTTGCTGATAATTTACTCACTCCCATGTCATCCAAGATATCCATGTCTTTCTTTCTTCAGTCGAAAAGAAATTAAGATTTTTGATGAAAACTTTTTCTCCGTATAATGGACTTCATTGGGTGCCAAACGGTTCAAGGTCCAAATGCCAGTGTCCAAATCAAAAATAAACTCGTTCATCAAAATGAACAAATCTTTTTTCGAGTCATTTCAATCGTTGAATGAACCAAACGACTCGAAAAAAGATTCACTCATTTTGATGGACGAGTTCGAACAGGAGAGTTACGAACGAATCACAGAACAAAGCAAGGCGAGAATTTGTGCTTATAAAACTTAAACTATGTTATTTATTTTTAAAATGACCAATCGTTTCGCTAGATAAGACCCTTATTCATCGTCTGGTGTCGTTTAAAGCCCATTGAAGCTGCAATGAAACTCTCATTTGGAACTTGAACCGTTTGGTACCCATTGAAGTTCATTATATGGAGAAAAATCCCGGAATGTTTTCATCAAAAACCTTAATTTCTCATCGACTGAAGAAAGAAAGACATGGACATCTTGGCTGACATGGGGGTGAGTAAATTATCAGCAAAAGTTTTTTTAAAAGTGAACTACTCCTTTAAGAACTGTTCGCTGAAGGTTTCCTACACTGTGAGTGTATACAGTGTATATATATAAGAACCTTGAAAGGTTCCATGGATGTTAAAGATTATACATGGAACCATGACTTCAATAAATAACCTTTATTTCATTGAGATTGCACATGAAATTAAAACTAAGTCTATTTTAATTTCTTATACTTCATAGTTTTTCCTTTCTATTCTAATTACAAATGATTCATTGCATGTCATTTCAAACCTAGGCCACCGACTCTTCCATTCAGTTCCCATCGGATTCCCATCGGTACACCGTACGTCACATTAGAGTTGTGTATCCATGAATACACCACAAGCTGAGGGCCAAAACCATAACAACAGGCCTAAATGATTACATAAGAGAACATAAGCTGTGTCCGAAATCAAATACGTTCCTACTAGTAGTATGTCCAAATTCATTGTATTTGGGGGGCGGGGGAACAGTCACTGTTAAAAGTGATTAGTTGACATAACTAAAAAAAATTAAGTTAAGTCAACTGATCACTTTTTATAGGCAAAAAAAATCCCTGGATGCGCATTCGATGGACACTACTATCCCATGAGGCCATTGGAAAAGATTTATGACTGGTAGATCACATGATACCAACAACATGGCGGATGTGGTACATCATGATTACATTTACAGTACACACATTATGTACTTTTTTAGTCGTGAAGTAAACTCAAATTCAAGTAAGTACCTACTCAGAGAGTACGCCATTGAGTCATTGATAGATAAAATAAGCAAAATGCACATATCTGATCAAATTTCCATTTAATGGAAAATGCGTTTGAAGGGTTGTAGACGTGAATGAGAATTACAGCAGCAGGACAGGAAAAGAAAAATAATCCTCGGATAATAATTCATCACACACATTCCCTGCCATCCCAACCTGGAGATAAGATAAGAGTGACGCATATACATAACGGTCACCTGATGCTCTGTCATATCGAAACCAAAAAAAAAAAAAAAAGAAGAAAAAAGAGATCCATTTCCATATTTACACTGAAAATAAGATGCAATATTATTAATCACATTCTGGAATTCTCTGAAGATAGATACACATTTACATATTAACACCCATACTCTGCATAGTGCTCTAAATATCACAAGAAACATATGAAGAGTTCAGATGCAAAAGCCTCTAAGTGCCATTTGAAATTTTCTTCTAAAATGATCATTTTTATCAAGCGTGTATATTTAAGTTCAGTAATTTCACTTAAATGGCAATGAAGATTACCTATTAATTGTCATTTAAGTGAAATTACTGAACTTAAATATATAAGCTTGATAAAAATGTTAATTTTAGAAGAAAATTTCAAATGGCATTTAGAGGCTTTTGCATCTGAACTCTTCATATTCTTTCTCGGTCTAATACGTCTGTGTGCAATAAAAGATGCCGGCTAACATTACACACCAAAACAAAAAAAGGAAAAAATTGGGCTTTTGACACCCTGACACTGCAGACTAAAAGTAAATCGCTGAAAGCCTTAACTGGAATATTATTTCACTGCAAGCCATTACCACCAAGGTATATTGTTTTGTTGTATGTCCCTAATTCATAATTAGCACTCACAAACAGTCAGGGAACAAATATCTGCAGTCTTTTAGCAGATATTACGCAAGAGGAACACAAGAGGATCACTTTTGGTCTGGTTACACTGGATATCTAATGGAACATGATTGATTCAAACTCATTTAGGCATCGGACTAGTCAGGTATCACCGAGATGCAACTGGAATAACAGATGTTCACGTTATTGCACATATGGGGGGTTACATATTAGAAAAGGCTTCTTTGATGGCCACAGACATAGAAAGACACACACTTCTCCTCGGAAGCATCCGTACATCTTTCCACGGCGATGAAGTGCTTCTTTCTCCGGGCTTTTTATCTTTCTTTTTTTTACTTTTTGGCTCTTGATTTTTGGAGTTCTGCCTTCAGACCCACATCTACAGACTAATGATGAGGGGTGTTTGAGCAGGTCTTTCTGCTTGCCCCGGGCCCAAAGGAAAAATATGCTCAACAAAAAAAAGAAGAAGAAGAGGAGGAGGAGGAGGAGTAGCAGAGGGGGACAGGATAGACCGTCTGGAGTAGGTGCGCATGTCCTAATCGGCGTATATAATAAACCCAGAGAAGGTGCTGTACTTGTTGTTGTTTCCCCCGTGGGCTTTTCCCCCGTCTAGTTTGATGTAGACCTCGTCTCCGGGCTCCAGGTGAAGAACGGCGCTGTTGCTGGCGTAGTCGTAGTTTTGATCTGCGTCCTGGGCGATGGCACTGGCACGGACCTGCGGGAGGAGAGGAACAGTTAGTGCAACGTTTCAGCTGTCAGATGCCCAAACAATTGCTTGTGAGATACAGGCTTTCCATGCGTATACTGTGTATTTATGTCTCAAGTCTTTAGACCTGAGGAGACCCAGCAAAAATAGGATTGGGTAAGGTTTGAGTGTTTAGTAAGGAAATATATTACAATTTATTATTACATTATGGTGACAATTGTATAAATAAGTTCATCAAACACATGGGCCTATATATGTGTGTTTGTAAATATGATCATATTGGCCACACCCACAAACCTTTAGTATCAATGGAAAGTGCCTAATTGTTTCTTTAAGATACACCAGGACTTAAAACAGTGGCTGGCATGTAACTTTTGTATTTTATTGTAATATGCAAATGAGATATTTGCATTTTATGTAATTGTATTGCATATTATTACACATTACATATTTACTATATGTGCAATATACTGTATATATATATATATATATATATATATATATATATATATATATATATATATATATATATGGGGGGGGGTTGTTATGTGAGTAAATTATATATTGTGGGTTGTTATGTGATCAAAAAAATTCATGATGCATGTAAAATTGCTTTGACTCACTCAAGCTGTTGCATCTTTTAACACATTTTATTTAAGTTTTTAACTTAGGTGTGAATACATTTGAATTAATTAATTTTCACCTTGTGAAACCGTTCAACGCAATATTATTTTTAAGCACTCTATGAAAACCCAATCATGAACTCAAATAAAGATGTTGATTAATTCCATTAGGCACATGCATTTTTCTCTTCTTGATTAAATTAGTTAAAACATAAATGTTGTGGGGGGAAACAAGCAGGATATCAGGAAGAAAATTACTTTTCTTTTAATTTCTCCATTTAAAACCATAATGTGACATGAAAACTTCAGCAGTTGTTTAATGAAATTGTTTAACAAGATAATAACAATTATAATACGACTATATTATTATTATTTGTATTAGTATAATAATAATTATTATAATTAATAATTAATTAACATAATAATAATTAATTAATTAATTTACTAACAGTGGTCAATAATAAATTTAATTAATAATGAATTACTGTTCATGGTTTAAAGGTGTGATACTTTTATCCCATGTATATTTAAATAGTCACTTTGGAAAATGATTTTATCCATATATAGGTCAGAAATTATATATATTCATGAGAATACCATTTCATTTTTTTCTCCAAAATACAAATATTTTACTGCGATTTTTGTAAATCTAAAAGAACCCTTCATTTAATGAACAGAACATTTTTAAGAGTGATTTTCTGAGGATAGAAACAAACTTTTACGCTAATAGATGAATCAATAAAAGAAAGAAAGAAAGAAAGAAAGAAAGAAAGAAAGAAAGAAAGAAAGAAAGAAAGAAAGAAAGAAAGAAAGAAAGAAAGAAAGAAAGAAAGAAAGAAAGAAAGAAAGAAAGAAAGAAAGAAAGATCTTTGAATCTTTTATGTCATATTTTAGACGTAAGTTGCGCGCGTGTGTGAGTGCGCGCTCACCTGGTTGTTCTTACACAGATCAGCCCACATGCTGGTTCCGTCTCCTCCTCGCATGAGCACATGGTAGGTAAAGAAGTATATTCCCGGTATGGAGCAGGTGAATTTTCCCGTGGTGGGGTCGTAATGATTCCCGAGATTCGTGACCACGTCGTCAAACTTCAGCAGCTCGTAGCCCTCGTGCTGCTTTTTAAGCCCTGCGTAAAAGGCGATTTTGGGCACGGTGCTGTAGGTGGCCGCGCTGATGGCACCGGTGGCCATGTTTGGTCCCGGCTGCCCGGGTAATCCAGGTCGTCCCGGTTGCCCCATCTCTCCGGGAGGTCCAGGGTGTCCGGGTGGTCCGGGTTCACCGGGAGGCCCCCTCGGCCCCGCTTTCCCCGGGCGTCCCGGTTCACCTTTCGGTCCTTGTATAAAAGTTGGTAAAGACTGCATGAGGTTGCTGTCCCGGACTGTTTCTGCTGAGACCGTGCTGGTCGGGGATTTGGTACCATAAGGATCGCAAACCATCCTGCAGGTGCCGAGCATCTCGTAGTGCGCGGCGGATGTCCCGGCAGAGCTCACCAAAACCGGGATCAGTATCACCAGCACCAGGACCATGACCACACCAAGCACCCCAGCCGCGATCAGCCGCTTCCTGCCGACGAGTCTCGTCAGCACCGGCCGATCCTCCTGTCTGCTTTTGGGCGAAATTTTGAAGGTTGGCGAGGCACCACTACAGATGAGAAAAAAAGTCCGATTGGTTTTGTTAAAGAACTTTTGGCGTGGGCCCCAACAGCCTCTCTCTTTTTTCTTTTTTTTCTTGTCCTCTTCTCTCAGTTAACTTCTTTTCTGCTGATGTTGGCTCACTCACAGCCCCGCTTCAGCATCAGCATGTCTCCAGAAGCGCATCGGCGTCAGCGTCTCTCCACATGTGGAGGCGCAAAGAAAAACTCCACTGATGCACGAGAAAAGCTGCCTGAGATCCTGGAACACACCCGGTATCCTTTCCTCGCTTTAAAGTCTTTCCTCAGTGCACAAACACAGAATGAGCTGGATAAAGGTGGATGTCATGAAAATGTGGAGAACTGAGACGCTCTGCGTGAGTGTGAGCCAAGCGCAGGACACGAGAGAAAAGAGGGAGGGAGAGATCCAGCGCTGGCTTATAACACCAAAACGCAAAATCACAGACATCTAAATCAAACAACTACTCAGGACAGACAGAAAGACATAACAATTAAACAAGAAGTCTAGACTGTTATTGAGAAAAAAAATTCTTTTCTTTTTTTTGTCAAATCAGCTTAGATAATTATTGTGGTTCAGATAACATCATATTTCGAGTTTCTGTCGATTAAAACGATCTCCTTTGCATTAGCTCAAATTTTGTATTTAAATAATTTAATTATTAATTATTTTAAGTTAAACCAATAATTTCTAAAGTTTAAAAAAGCCATTCATTATATTACAAACATAAAGGATTTTCACCAACATCAAGCCAGCATTTACATTTATATATATATATATATATATATATATATATATATATATATATATATATATATATATATATATATATATATATATATATACTTAAATAAAAACAATTTTATAATCATAATAACAGTATAAAAATGTTGTTTTGGGAAATAGAAATTGTAATCGATGAAGAGTGTAGATCAATATATAATAATTTAAATTATTATCTTTAAGTATAGCCTATATATATATATATATATATATACATATATACATATATATACATATATATATATATATATATATATATATATATATATATATACATATATATATATATATACATATATATATATATATATATACACACACACTCTAAAAATTGCTGGGTTGTTTTAACCCAACTTTGGGTCAAATATGGACTAACCCATCCATTGGGTTAAATTTTATTATTACATTTTTAACCCAACGTTTGGGTTTGTCCATACTTGACCCAAAGTTGGGTTAAAACAAGCCATCATGTTTAGAGTGTAGGCAGTGTGTGTGTGTGTGTGTAAGTGTGTGTAGCATATATACTTGTATACTTTCTTGTAAATTTACTGTTTTAACCCAATTTTGAGTCATATATGGACAAACTCAAACATTAGGTTAAAAATGTAAGTTAAAAAAGTAACCCAATGGCTGGGTTTGTCCATATCTGACCCAAAATTGGGTTAAAACAACCCAGCATTTTTTAGAGTGCCGTATATGTATATGTATGTACACAAACACACACCCAAATTATGTTACAAAAATGTTAAGTTTTATGTCAAAAGATGAAAATTTGGATGGAAAGTTAGGATGGATAACCACCATGGAGAAAACGAGCATCAACGCTTTTGGAATTTGACGTTTCCATCCCTTGAAAAACTTTTCGATGCGCAACCCAAACTTCTGCACTCGTACAGTCCCCTTTTTAGTCAAGCTTATGGTTCTAGGTCACTGCACAGTGAAAAATGAAGCTATTGGAAATGTTTATTCACATATCCCTGAGAATGAGCTTTGAAGGTAACGGCGCAAACCACAAACCGACACGTATGCCAATACTATAGACCTGCCAGTGATGCAATGCCACTACCAGATGCAAGAACAAATCATTCATTTAACTCCAATCTGGGAATCGACCACCTTGCAGTTGCATGACTGTGTGCTACTGAACGCTTGAGGTGGTGCATCTCTCGAACTCAACAGGTTTCGCAGGGTTATTGGTTAGACGGACTGGTTGCCGAGTTTTGACTCAGCGAGGTCTTCAACACACCCAATTATCTTCGGACAACACAATGGACCACTATCCATACCGCTTACCCTGGGCGCTTGATGAAAGTCTAGGTTCAACAGCGTCTCCGACGACGCCGGCATGGGACCTGCTCTCCAGAGGAGTTTCCCTCGCCCCATAAATCAAGCGGCAAAAATCAATGACCTCGGTTAGCGAGGGCCGTAATGCCCTTCAGCGTATGAGCTGCATAGAGAGTACGCCTCGAGAAATCATTTTAAACAGGGTGATAAAACAAACTAAACAAACAAAAAAACTAATCAAGCTGAGCAAAATTGCTACAAGTCTGTAACTCAAGCGAGGGAAAAAGACGTTCAAGGATTTCTCTGAAAGGTCAGTGAGTAATTGTCGGCCGTGCCGCGTGCGCGGTGATCCATCGCCATTCGGACTCATTTTTAAACTTCAACGTCCCACTTCCTATCGACACTGGCAGAAGGATGGGACATGCTCGGGTCGGGATCTAAAGAACCGCTTCTCCGCGGAGCAAGAGATTGATCGCCTAAGACTTCGAGGCCGTAATGAATGTCCAACAGTTTGTGGAAAACTTTTCCAAACCACACCTCTCTCCAAGACTCATCAGTTTGAAATGCAAAGGAAACTTTCGGAAGCGGATGAAGAATTCAGAGGGGCGAGAGACAGTCGAAGAGGTTCGGGACGCGGTGTGGACTTTGCCATTGACAGATGTTCCTGCTGAGCGCAAGAGGAAAGTGTATTGGGCCAAGGTGCGCTGGACAGATGTGCCTGCTGAGAGCGTTCGAGAGAACAGAGAGTGTGAACGAGGAGGACAGGGCGACGCACAGACGGCGTCTGGACGGGGTAATAATAATAATAATAATGTGAGCAGACAATTTGCAAAGAGAGACAGGAAATCCCACACGGGCATCATGGACCTATCAACATCATCTGACTCACAGCACTGAAAGGTCATCTCCTTTACCCCTGATCTCCTGTCATGGAGGTGGTCTGGACCAAGACAGGGCCTCCAATGGGAAAATCAAGTTTTAGATGTGATGATCCTCTTTAGCCGTTTCAGATCACACCCTGTAAATCAAGCATTCTGCTTCAGAACTTTAAAGGAGTAGTTCACTTAAAAAAAAAAAAATACTTTTGCTGATAATTTACTCACCCCCATGTCATCCAAGATATCCATGTCTTTCTTTCTTCAGTCGAAAAGAAACTAAGGTTTTTGATGAAAACGTTCCAGGATTTTTCTCCATATAATGGACTTCAATGGGAACCAAACGGTTCAAGGTCCAAATGAGAGTTTCAGTGCAAACTGCAAACTGTTCAAAGGGATTTAAACGAGTCCAGACGATGAATAAGGGTCTTATCAAGTGAAACGATCGCTCATTTAATAATAAACTAACAAAGTTTAAGTTTTATAAGCTCAAATGGTCAAAATGAACGAATCTTTTTCTTTCGTTCCTTTCGTTCGTTGAATGAACCAAATGACACGAAAAAAAGATTTGTTAAATGAGCGACCGTTTCGCTTAATAACACCCTTATTCATCGTCTGGAATCGTTTAAAGCCCTTTGAACAGTTTGCAGTTTCCACTGAAACTGCCTTTTGGACCTCGAACCGTTTGGTTCCCATTGAAGTCCATTATATGGAGAAAAATCCTGGAAAGTTTTCATCAAAAACCTTAATTTCTTTTCAACTGAAGAAAGAAAGACATGGACATCTTGGATGACAGGGGGGTGAGTAAATTATCAGCAAACTTTTTTTAAAAGTGAACTACTCCTTTAACTTTAACTTATTTTTCAAACACTTATGATGGTTGCAAATTCCCAAAATAGCAAATGCATGGTTCTGATTTATAGAGGCAACAAAAACGAGATGTAGAATACCTGGAGGAAGCCATCTCATCTCAGTGGTTGGTGCAGGACTTTCCTGGAACGGGCGTCAAAGAAGAAAGATGCTTTTAGGGTTCAGATAGTGAGGTCACAACATCTACCAGTGGGAGATTAAAAGGCCATGCTAAGAAACACTCATGCACTGTCTAAAGGTGTGGTCACATTTACCTTTGTTCGGCGAATTTTCGTCTTCGAAACCCAGTCATTTCAATAGAAGTCTACGTAATCCCATATTTAGCGTGAGGGCGAAAGATTTCCAAGCAGAATTCACAACGGGTTCAAATTGGTTTCTTGAATTTGCTGCATTGACCAATAGAAAGTTGGTTAGTTTGTGACTGTGAATAAAAAGAAAGTGACTGTGTGAGCTGTGCTTCTACACTTTTGACAATCGAGTGCATTAGTGCCTGCCCACGAGTGCTTTTTCTGCGGCGCTGGTTCCGGAAGTATTTTTTTTTTACATTCATTTCTCCCACAGGGATTTCCAAAAAAAAAAAAAAAATGAAGTCATGGTTAAAGCATTTTAGCTATGAATCAGGCCAACCAGCTAAGAGGAGAATCACAGCACTACAAAGCTTGATTTAAAGCAAAAAAAAACGCATAAAAAGATAAGGGTACAAGACTGTACTTCACAGCTTTAGTGATAGAAAGAACTACAATCCCATGAAGCATTGCGAACAGCTCAATTGAATTAAAAAGATGGAGGAATATAAAAATGTTGATTATAAATATACATTTTTTGAGAGTGTAGGGAAACCGACTCAATTACGTCAATGGCAGTGCTTCGTGAGAGTGGGCGGAGTTAGCGATATCT
Source organism: Cyprinella venusta (assembly GCA_038021265.1). Classification (NCBI taxonomy): domain Eukaryota; kingdom Metazoa; phylum Chordata; class Actinopteri; order Cypriniformes; family Leuciscidae; genus Cyprinella; species Cyprinella venusta. Next base: position 24,014,778 of record CM075884.1, read on the forward strand.
TTTGGCGTGTTTAGCTTGATTCGACTCTCTGATTGGTTATGTAGTTTCACCACAAAATCAGCTGTTAAAGGGATACTCCACTTTTTTTGGAAATAGGCTCATTTTACCACTCCCCCAGAGTTAAACAGTTGAGTTTTACCGTTTTCGAATGTATTCAGCCGATTTTCTGATATTTAGAAGTAACCAGACAGTTTCTGGTCTCATTGACTTCCATAGTATATTTTTTTCCTACAATGGATGTCAATGAGACCAGAAACTCTCTGGTTACTGATATTCTTCTAAATATCAGAAAATCGGCTGAATGCATTCGAAAACAGTAAAACTAAACTGTTTAACTTCGGGGAAGTGGTAAAATGAGCCTATTTCCAAAAATTGGAGTATCCCTTTAAACAATTATTTAATATAATACTTACTGACTGCTTTAAAAGAAGCAAATACCACCCATTAACAACCTCGTAGCTCACAGTAGGGCTGACTTTAATTGGTTATAATTTATTATTAAAAATCATTTTCCTTGAAGGAGTTTTTCTACTTCCAAAACCCAACTGTTGCACTCTAGACAATGGACCTTTTTTGACCAATCGGCTTTTTCCCACACCTTTACATTGATTACACTCGATAAGGTGACAATTAATGTTCGAGATTAACTAAAAGTGACAGTTGTCTGTTTATTCGGTTGCACAATTTTCTGTGTATGTTGTAAATCTATTCTTATGTAAATTGTCAAATTAAATTAAACACAATTTACACAATTTATGTTCTTTATAGAACAACTTAGTTTAACATCATGTGGTCATACCAGTATACAGTTCAAAAGTTAGGGGTCAATAAGATTTTTATTGTCAAAGAAATGTACACTTTTATTCATTAAGGATGCATTAATTTAAAAGTGACAGAAAAGACTTTTGTAATCTAATATTTTTCAACATTGATAAGAAATGTTTCTAGAACCGCAAATCAGCACATTAGAATGATTTCCGAAGGATCATGTGACACTGAACGAAGACCGAGAATGAAAAACCGAATCGTCCAACAAAACGGTGACTTTATTTCAATGTCAAAAATTCAGTAAAAGATACGAAAATATTAAAACGTGATTGCAATGAAACAGCTTGTGACCTTTTTTTAAAATAAACAAATAACACATCCGTAAAAAAGTAAAACTTAAAATCAGCCAAGCTTTGCAGAATTACATGATGTTAGTGTACGCAATCTGTAGTGAACGACGACATTGTTGAATGATTAACCCCAAACGCTACTCTACATGGTTCTGTAAAAAAGTTGCACTGTCATGTTAACTTGAATACACAGTAAGAAACAATGGCCAACCGCTTCAAAGAACACCATCTGTGGTTTGTTACGATATCTTGTTGACCCTCTCAAATGGCCACCGGGGTGTTTGTGTCTGCTATCTGTACCATCCGAAACTCCCGTTTGCAGCCATTCATATCTGTCATTAAGAGGCAGAGGAAGCAGTCCCGCCGGAGACCCGACACAATCCTGCTCAGACTCCAATAAGACCCCCAAACTCCTGCTAAATCCCTCTTCGGTTACAAAACACTCGACTCGTCACCACCTCCCAAAATTCCCCGCTCCCCTCATCTGGATGGTTGACTAGGACAACACTCAAGAGACGCAACAGACACGTGTTCAGAAATCAGATTAGCACCCGGCGCAGGTCTGAATTGACACTTTGAAGGCAAAAAGTGGCGTCGGACAAGAAGGACACTTCTTAAACACGGACGAAATGATTGGAAACGATTAACGTAATACTGAAGCAATAAAAAAAACATACTTCATGAATAAATATCAAACGGAGAAGGCACATGCATGGTTCATCTCGGATCAGCTCTTCTTCACTTGTTCTTGGCCGCCAGCGGCTTGCGGCTGATCTTCTTCGATTTGTCGGCGTTCTTTTTGGGCGCCTCGGGGTTGGCCTGCATGTGTCGCCCGTAAAGACTGCAAAACACAAACAGACATTGTGTGATCACACCTGTTTCGCTCGTAGGTTCTGCAAACGGCTTGAATACAGAGTGGCGAGGAAGAGGAGTTATATTTTTAGTGTTAACCAGCGGAAAGAGGATTAATTGAGTCCAACACACTGACGGGTCCCCCACTGGGACACTGAACTCTCTGTGCTGTCCAACACCCCTCGGCTACAGCTGTGTATGGCACAGAGAGACAATTATCCGCAACCACCCTACACACAGAGCAGAGAGAGAGAGGAGGACATGTAGGGAGAGCAATTTCCAGTCCAGTGGTCCCTCTCTATTTCAGAAGCACTCAAAGGCTGGGTTCAGTGATACAAGGGAGAAGACGAAGAGAAAGAGAGTAAAAAACAGACTTGAAGTGAATGAGAGCGACAATGTTGTTTTTTTTACAGAGGCAGGATTCATTGGTTCGGTACCAAAACCTGCTGAGCTGCTTTGCTCTACACTGCCTACATAGGCAACAACCTGAGAGAAAACGATTTTGGACGCTTTACCGAAGTCTCTCATGCCAATTTATGTAGCTGTCATTTTGGTGACGCCACCAGCCAGCTACATTTTAGGCAAACTAGTAAAGCTCCTATCGACTTGAATGGAGAAAGAGCAACAAAACAACAATGGCATCATAAATTTCGCTTCTTTTTCTAAAATCTCGCACGCACAATTTATCACACTGGATCCTTTAAAATGAAAAGCGGGACTTTCGGATCTTGAAAAGGAAATTGCGACCGACTTTTCTTCCCTATTGTCGTCCCTGTGTGGCTGACTTTCTTCTGTGAAACACAAAACAAGATATATGTATAATAGAAGGATATAATGTATACCCACCACATACAATTAAATTCATGGTATGAAAGCTTAGTTCTGCCACAAAAAAAAACATAATTATGACGCAAGTGTAAATAATGAAATACTAAATCATAATGCGAAAAAAAGCTTATCACAAGAGTCATAATTATGGCCAATTTCTGTCTATCAATGCTTTGGTAAATGTCATAATTATTAGGAAAAGTCAGATTCAGATTTTTATTTCATGCCATGTCAGCAGTCAAAGCTATTTTCATGGCAAGAATTCATTTACAAAAATACAAATATCATATAAATACAACAAAAATGAAACAAATATAAACAAGTAGTCATATTATACAATATATATATTTTTAATTAACATATGACAAAATCCAGAACCTTTACAGGCATAATCTCATTAAATATGTCCTTCAAACAAGTAACTTCATAAAAGAGCTAGGAAAAGTTAGAATTATGACACGTCAAAATTATGAGATGAAAAAATCGATCATTTAAAGTCGAAATTATGAAATAATTATGAGAGTTGAGATTATGAAAATAGTTATGTCAATTATGACTTGTATATTGTAAAAATAATATTGACTTGTCTTAAAAACAGTTATGAAGTCACATGTCTAAAATGTATACTTTTTATGTCATAATTCCGACTTTTTATCACATAATCATGCTTTAGTATCTTCCTTATTTTGCGGAAATGGTCTTCCATATTTTTTAATTCAAAATTCTGCAGAAATAAACAAGTCAGACAGGATTGAACTAATGTGACGTCACTTCCAACAAAGTCAGGCCAAAACAAAGTTCGTTTGGGGTTCGTTTTGGGGTAACTTTCCAGAAAAGTTAGCTCCAGAGGCCAAACACCTTCGCACCACCTTCAGACGTCCAAGAACGAAAACATGAACACACTGGATAGTTGCTTTACAGTAGCAAATGAAGTTGTACTTCTGATGAAACGAAACACTGACACTGTTTTTTATTTTTAACACGGTAAAGCTGCTTGACTTTAAGCTATCTGTTGAAAGTGCTATAATAAAGTCTGTAGAGCAGTTCCACTGCTTCCATTACCTCATTAATACTTCTCCCTGATTGGATGTTGACATAGTGGCTGGTGATTGCAGGGCTGGCGGCTCTACACCAAGCAGATCTGGACCATGAAAATGACATTCCCAAGTGTAATTAAGAATACTATTTGAGTTTGAATTCTAATTGCAGTGCAGTGAAATGTCAAGCGGCAGCTCAGATTCATGACTAAAGTTCATATCAAATATTTACGAAGGACCACACACGGCCCGAGCGGAGAGAGAGCAGACGTTCTCAGCGTTTAAACCATTTTAATCACATTGCAAGAGGAAATCGCTAAATATTCTAACTGTAAGCAATCATTCAGCAGTTTATGCAAAGTGACCTACTTAAGCATATACTTATGACAGACTCCTGAGGTAAGGAAAACGGGAAATAATAGCTCAGATATCAATGACAAAGACAACAACACTTAAATATTTTTTCCTTTAAAGGAGTAGTTCACTTTAAAAAAAAAAACTTTTGCTGATCATTTACTCACCCCCATGTCATCCAAGATGTCCACGTCTTTCTTTCTTCAGTCGAAAAGAAATTGAGGTTTTTGATGAAAACATTCCAGGATTTTCTCCATATAATGGACTTCAATGGGGTCCAAACAGTTCAAGGTCCAAAAGAGAGTTTCAGTGCAGCTTCAAAGGGCTTTAAACGACACCAGACGATGAATAAGGGTCTTATCAAGCGAAAAGATCGCTCATTTAAAAAATAAATTAAAAAGTTTAAGTTTTAGAAGCAAACAAATGCACACCTTGCTCTGTCCCTGTTCGAACTCAATCATTAAAATGAACAAATCTTTTTTCGAGTCATGACTCGAAGGGTCCTAGATAAGACCCTTATTCATCGTCTGGTGTCCTTTAAAGCCCTTCGAAGCTGCACTGAAACTCTCATTTGGACTTCGAACCGTTTGGTTCCCATTGAAGTCCATTATATGGAGAAAATCCTGGAATGTTTTCATCAAAAATCTTCATTTCGAACCATGAGATGATTTCCCGGGTTGGTCACGTGACGCTCGGCATAAAGCCTATTGAATGTATAGGTGTATCATGCAGTAGTCGTATCAACTATTAACTGCACGAAATTTTATTTCGCACTACTAGAAGAAATAAATTATTACATGAGAATTACAGAATTTTAGGTGAAATATTTCTTTGGTGACAGCTCATTGAATGCTCTTCAGACATATTGAACATACAACCTACAAACTCAATTCTTCAACCAATACACCACAATCCCAGAACAGAGCAAAGCAGCTTTTCTCCCCCCACATATGTACATATCAAGTATGTTCATGATCTGTTTTTGTCTTCTATAGTTGTGACTTGCCAGTGAGCCCTCCTCTCATCAACAAGTCAGTCTCTCTTGTTCATTCGGTCCCCTTGTAACTCTCTTAAGCTCCAAGCTGCCTGTCCGACTGCGTAGTCCTGTCTGAGGCTCTTCCCTTGGGACCCGGAGGTTCCCGTTCTGCCCAGCCAGGCGCAGAGGCAAGAGCCCAGCAGGGAGGCGCTACTCAAACCCCTGCGGACCTTCAGACTCGCAGAGTATCAGAGACCTCCAATACAGCCTCATATCTCACACATCCAATGGAAAAACACACACGGTGTGTTTTCATGATTTATGGGGACTTTCAATAGATTTGAGATTTTGGGGATTTTCATCATACCATTGATCAGCTCTGCCAAACTTGGATGTCTTTTTGTCCAGTAATAAACAAACACTGTTAAGTTGTTTCGATTGATACTGTGAAGCAGCTTTAATACAATCTGTATCGTGAAAAGCGCTATATAAATATATTTGACTTTTTAATTTTCAATAAACATCACTTAGTATGGAAAATGGACCAAAACATTTGTCTGCAAGCACAAGGATTACAGATATTGGTATCTTTGTTGGGACATTTTGACCCCATAATGTAGCTTTTACCAGCACACGTACACATAAACACAAAACAGATGCATTTTATATGTGTTTTTGCTCTTTTTGCCATTTTAATTGATTAAACTTGTGGCGAATTACTTCAATATCTCCTTGGGCTTTAAACATGTTGCCGAGTCTCAAATGTAAACATTTAAAATGCATTTTAATTGAGTATTTAGTGAAGTATTTCAAATTAAACATTTGTAACTACCAGAACCAAATGACAAGGTAATTTAAAGTCAGATCATGTGACTTTAAAAGGGTTCATGTTTGATTCTCTTGACGTGATCGCACGGGCAGAAGCCGAGGGCATATTAGTGAGCTCATACGTCCATGTAAGAAAGAAAGTTGTGTATGTGCGAGCCGTTTCGGAGCGAACTGAAGGAATCAGTGTTGACAGATGCACGTAGATGTTTGCGCTTGTGTCAGGGCTAAATTGGGCTGTTTTACAGGAGGCTGATATGCAGGGGTGTGTGATCTGAATCTGAAAGCCGTTCTCTCTCTGTCAGTGTCCCGCAGGCTTGACGGACCCTCTGCCAGCGATGAGAGGAACTCCCACCACATCTAACACAATGTCTAAAGATCAACCCATGAAGGCTTCACAATGCTGTCATCAGCTAAGACTGCATCAGAATCCTGTCCGATCTCAACTACTCGTCTCAAAGCCTTTTTAAATGACTGGTGTCTGATTCACAAGTCATTATTTTGAATGAACTGGTCAAATTGACCACCAAAGCAATTAAAAATGACTCTACTGTCAACATGCGAGATGGCTGACAACATAAATGCAATCTATATGAGCTAAATCAAAAACAGTGATAAACCACATGATAAAACATTTCTTCTACCTTTTTGGTCAACTGACCAAGGCAACTGTTTTTTTTTTTTTGTTTTTTTTTTAATATCTTTAATGGTTTGTCTCATCTCACACTGCGGATTTACTAAAAAAAAGTTAAAAAATAAAAATAAAAAAAGCAATCATTTTGATAATGAATTGTCCAGTATGCATTTGATTCTTTTTGAATCATTGTGTCTGTCGAATCATTTTGTGAAAACGACCCGCTGTACATTATGTATGCCATAATCAATTAATAATATATATATATTTTATGCCAAAAATGAAAGGGAAAAAAATACAATGATCTCTAAACACTTTTGAGAACTGATTCAAATGAAAAATGAACCATTCAAACGAATCAGTTCGCTACATAATTGAACTTTCCAGTACTTCTCAGCAACAAAAAGTGACAATAATGACATATTGGTATTCAAAAAACAAAAAGAGAGGGGGTAATGATAGCAGGAGAATTGTAGCATGTTGCATCAGCTGGAGAGAGAACAAAGATATCACCTGATAAACGCAAAGCTAATGTCACAACTACATCTTTAAAAGGGAAACTGTCATATAAAGCTGTGATTTCACTCTTTATATCTTCATATAACAGCATACGTGTAGTCCGGTAAGGATGGGAAAATCTGGCCCTGGTCTAAGAAAACATGTTACCACAGCAGCATTGCAGTGCTGAGCGGCTACAGAGTAAACATACAGATTTATTCCCCATTTATCTGCTTTCCTCATCATTTACAGCCAATTAAAAGTGGACCGGGACAGCAAAATCTACAGAAGCTGCTCCCAGACGCAGCCAGAGACTGTCCTTTTCTTACGAGTGTTCCAGTTCCACATGGGATAATTAATCTCAGTTACAGTCAAGAGTGTCTAACACAGTCAGGGTGGCCAGCTATAAGTGTGTGTTAGTGTGTGTGTGTCAGAGACGGTGTTTTTCACAGAGTGGCTCCCAAAGCATGTTCAGGTGAGTCAGAGGTGAGAGGGAATGAATTAATGATAAATGTGTGGCTGACTTGTGGATCATTGATCGGTCATTGAGGTTGGAGGTCATTTGTAAATGACGTTCCAGCTGCCATTGCATTACACGAGATCTGAGATTAGAGAATGAGATCGGGTAAACAAGGCTCAAACTCAAAGATTACAAAACAGCAGTGGCAAACACTAAACTGAAATAGCTTGAACCCGAGCGGTAAATGCCACGCCTGCGGCTTTTTTTTAATTTGTGATAATTAAACATGGCAAATTATGTGGAAATACTTTTAGGCCAGGCTGTAATACAAAAAAATATGAATGTATGCAAAAACAAGAGAATGTATGCTTTTTGTTTTTCCATCTTTTTTTTTCTTTTGCATAGTACAATAAAACCAGTAGCTGTAGTTTGCCTTTTTTGCCAAATAATTGTCAGAAAAAAACCTTGACCAAGTTTAGTTTTTTTCTAAACTTAAAAAAAAACATATATATATATATATGTTTTTTTTTTAAGTTTAGAAAAAAACTAAACTTGGTTAAGGTTTTTTTCTGACAATTATTTGGCAAAAAAAGGCAAACTACAGCTACTGGTTTTATTGTACTAAGCAAAAGAAAAAAAAAAGATGGAAAAAAAATATTAAATATATATATTTTTAATTTTATTTTTTGTATATATATATATATAGTTTATATATATTGTTTATATATATAGTTTATATATAAACAATATATAAACTATATATATATATATATATATACAAAAAATAAAACTAAAAATATATACATTTAATATTTTTTTTCCTCGTGAAGAACAGGGGCAAAAAAAAAAACAAAATTCTGTACTTTAAAAAAAGTTTATAATTTTGTTTAGTTTGTTTGTTTGTTTACTTTTGTTTATTTTATATTTTTAAAATAAAATTTAAAAAATATATTTAATATTTTTTTATTTTATTATATTTTTTTGTGTCCTTCATGTGTCCTCGTGAAGAACAGGGGCAAAAAACCTCCAAAATTTTGTTTTTGTTTTTGTTTAAAAAAAAAAGTTTATAATTTTGTTTAGTGTGTATTATGTTTACTTATATATAATATTATGTATATTTATCATATTTTTATTGTAATTTATAAATTATATATGCATTTAAATGATCAACAATTTAAGTAAAGTAAGATCTTAACAAATTTAAGATCTCAACAATTTAAGTAAAATTTTACAATTGTTGTACATTTTAGTATAAAAGCAATGCATGCCTAAATCTCAAATGACAATTTGCTAAAATTGATCAGACTTTTCTGATTCATTTACGTATCAGTTCAAACAAAACAATACACTAAAGCAAATCAGACTTTCTGATTCAATAAATTAACAAACTGTCCCGATCCACGCACATTCAAATTCCTTTAAGCAATATTTATTTAATTACTCTCCAACACTGATACTCTGCAACTAAAGAGCAGGATTGAGGGAGATAAGTGTGAAAAGTGTTCAAGAAAAAGTGCTTTTAAAAGATGAAGAGAGAGAGAGAATTTGTGTACCCATAACTACGGTAAAGCAACTCGCAGCTAAACTTCTTTCAGCACAAATACACAATCACTAGACTCATCTCAGTATAAAACACTATCCGCGCTGACAGGACCAACGGAAATCCATGCACTAGCTAAATGAGAGTAAATGACAATAATGAAGACGGATGGCGAACGAGCGGCTCATAACTGATCTCTCCCCTGACGCCCCCATTATCAACAAGATCTGCAGGACCGAGCGACCCCATTACTGAACAGGACATGAGACAGCCAATCACAGCAGGCTTCACCACCCGGTTTGTATACGTACAGTCATGCTACATTAGATCATCTACAAGATGAATGTTTTATGAAACATTCATTGTTCGGCTGAGAGTTACTAAGCCGGTGTGAACAGTAAACAGAAAGGCTGCTGAGTTTGGGCTGTTAACGTGGCCTTTTATTGATAAACTCTAGCAGGAGTTCCTGTCTGAGTTCAGACTAATGAGGAGTGATGGAACTGCTCTCAACCTTTAAAACCTCCAGAACCAAGAGATGAAGAACACAAATACAGACTATGCGCAACACACACACACACTCAGACCCAACTAATCTCTTCAGTTAGTCACGGGACTGTTGGTTCCTAATAGGCATCCCAATGAAAGATTATCAGGAGGATCAAATGAACTTCACTGATGTGCACTGAAAAAAACTAACAAAAAAAAAAAAAAAAACAAGTCAATTTTTTCTTAATTTTTTTTCCATGCAAAGTAGTTAAATGTTATATAAGTAACTTTAAATTGGCCATAAAGTTTGTTGAGTAATTTCTGATTTCTACTAAGTTTACTTTGCAATACTTATTTCAATAAGTAGATGTTGCAGACACTCAAAAAAATGTAAGCCTTTTTTAAAGGTTTAAGCAATTGAATTAATAGTAAAATTCCACCAAATTAAATTGAATAATATTTACATATTTTATTTGAATAAATTATTAAGGATTATTCAATTATTCTATTAAAATACGTAAGGATTATTCTATTCAATTTGATGGAATTTTACCATAAATCCAATAGCATAAATTACAAAAAATAAATAAATAAAATATCTTTTTTTGAGTGTATACAACATATCTACATTTAAGTAATGTGGCACCACCCCAACAAAGAGAAGTCAATACTTGGTACACAATAACAGTAACATTCGTTGGATCATTTGAGTCTGAATGTGTCATTTTTAGTAGAAAATTAACTCAGATGTCACAAAACAGGAAGTTCCTAAACCTAAGAACAAAATCACTGATAAAACAGTGTAAATACAGCTGGAAAACAGTGAAAAAAAAATGCAACCTTATTAATTACGCATGCCCCAGTGCATAATAGACACACCAGTATTAGAAAGTTGGGTTATGTTATTTACTGCAATGAATGAATCAAGATTTTCTGATTCGTTTATAAAACCAATTGAACAAGCCAATTTCCTGAAACGACAGCTTTTTAAATTCATTAACATTAGCACTAACGAACAGATTTACTAAAAAATCTACTTTCCAAATATTTCAATGAACAAACCGATTCACTTCCATCAATCGGGCGTTTCTTGGTTTAATTCAATAAAAACCCTTAAGCCGTGTGTCCACCAAAGCGTTTTTCCACGCGCCGGGCGTATGTTTTCAATTGTTTTCAATGGGAGCTCCGCATTTTTTAAACGCCATGAGCGTAACGAAGCGCTGAACGTTTTTTTTTCACGCCGAATGTGCTCGGTGTTTATTTACTTGTCGTTGAGAGTTGAAAAATGTTCAACTTTGGATAAAACGCAGCACTCATTACTGTCACTTTTTACCCAGCCGTCCAATCAGAGTGGAGGAGGGGCGGGACTAATACCACACCGACCAACTGTCACAACATTCTTTCTGTACGACGACATCAACCAGCAAAGCTAACCGAACAAAATGGATGTTTTTTGTTTGGTTTTTTTTGGATGTTCAATGCAAAATTGTATCTGCGAAATCAGTTACAAGTAAACTGTGCTGCGGATATTCTGTATCATAGCAACAAAATGTCTCAACTGAAAAAAACACTGCGCTGCCAGAACGCTCTCAAGCGCCCACAGCTAGGCGTTTACAGCAGGACGTCTAGCGTTTTCAGCTTGCTAAAAACGCTTTGGTGGACACACGGCCTTTAGAGAGGAAAAAAAAACACTGCTCAGATTCTTTCCACATTTAGTTAATTACTCTCCTCCAACTCTTCAGCAACTGAAGGGTTATGAGAGATTATAGACATTGAAATGCGTGCGAGTAAATGTACTTTTAAGGATGTAGGGAGGACAAGACAGAAAAAGAGGATATGAGAAATGATATAGGAGAAATGAGCATGCACAACTCAACATCAATAGCGGCCATAGATCTAGCTAATATCTAGTAGCTAGTCGTCATCTATGTACAGACTAGAACTAGAACTCATGTTGATGACACGATCAAACAAACAGAGATTCAGAAGATAAACGGCAACACACCTTGTGTCCGTTTCATCTGAAAATAAACTTTTTTCATAGAGATCCACATATGAGCCCAGTTTCACTGGTCATTTTGGACACACAAACACAACATAAAAGAAAAACCCATGCTGACTCTTTTCCTCTTTAAACTGCAGGAGTGGAAGGGGCATTATGGGAAAGCTGGTGTCAGTTCTTTTGCAGCGGGGCTCGGCCTGAGGAAGCAGCAATGCATGAATATAATTAGAGAGAATATGGAAAGGAACGAGTCTGTCTGTGGAAACATGCACAGTGGATTTAACTTACAGAAACTCATTGCATTAGTGTTCCCAATCGACCTTTCTTCCATATTCAAACTAACTGTATTTGAGATTTTAGAGCTAGATTTCAGTGAATAATGGATTAAATGTTGGTCTGCTTCTCACACAAAGCAATTGTAAGGCACTTGCAGTGTGTGTGTCATATGGATGACTATTCACAAACACAATTGACAAATTCTTTCGTCTTCATAAAATATTTTTAAGCGCAGTCCCTATCAACACAAAGTCACTGTACAAACCATGAGGCATCTACTGCAGTTTCACTAATACAGACAGTAACTCTCATAATCAGTCCATCTCGAGAGTATATCAGTATTGATATCATCTTTAATCCTGTTATGCAAACTGATCTTTTACATCACATTACTGGCACTATGCTGTCATGTTCTCTGTTTGTACTCTGAGTAAATTATCAGCGCTTTCAGCAGAGTTAATCTCATCAATAAAATTACGAAAAAGTCAGGTGACCACTTTATTATAACAAAAACATGATGATAAAAATAACTCTGCAAGATATTAATGCACTAACAATGTTTTAAATCATGATTCACGCAATCAGTTTGTTGGGATGGTCTCAAGATGGCACAGTCACAGCCAGTGTTTGTCTCCCAAGGCTTTGCAAGTTATTATAGAGCCAAAAGCGCTCAACACCAATAATAACAAACACTTTCATAAGCTCACAAATGTAGCCTATTTAGATCATTTAGTATCATTAACATTTTTGTTTTAAATCTCAATAAAATAAAATATTAGATTAAAAAAAAAACAAAAAAGCTACTTAAAAATCATATTTTTTTAGGGCTGTCAAACGATTAATCACGATTAAATCGCATCCAAAATAAAAGTTTACATAATATATGTGGGCGCACTGTGTATAACTATTTTATATATATTTATATAAATACACACACATGCTTGTATATCTTTAAGAAATATATTAATGTATATAGATTTATATATAATTTATATTATATATAAATATAATTATATTTTACATATAATTAATATTTTTTTCTTAAATATACATGCATGTGTGTGTATTTATATAAATACAAAATAATTATACACAGTACACACTCCTATTATGTAAACACAAACTTTTATTTTGGATGCGATTAATCGTTTGACATCACTATTTTTTTTTTTTTTTTTGCCTTGTCCACTAACTGACAAAATAAGTTGAAATTGAAGAACTTAAAATATAAAAACTGTTTGATGCTGCAAAATTGATGCTGTAATAGTGTAATACTACTAAAATAACACTGAGTTAAATGAGGCAGGTAAATACACAATTAAAACATTATATTTCAACTTACATTTGTGCAAACAATGAACGGATTGAAGTGCTAGTCATTGTCAAAAATGCTGAAACTTCCAAAAAGCAGCCAATACTTTTTACGTTTTCTAGTGCGTTTGTTTCATTTTGTTTATGTTGACAAATCTTTTATTTGTTTGTTACAATTCATTTTGGAAATGTCCAACGACTAAAATGTTATTATTATTGACTAAATTATGTCATTACATCGCATTATATAATAGAATGATGCGTCATTTCAGTCAGAGAAAATGAATGAATATAACAAATCATGTTAAAAGAAAATTGTCAAACACTGAAAATGCGCACTCGAAAAAATGATGGGTTGTTTCAACCCAAATTTGGGTCAAATATAGACAAACTAAATGAAAAAAAATTACGGTTGAAAGTGAATGCTGAAGTTGGGTTAAAATTTTAAATGACATTTTAACCCAACATTTGGGTTTGTCCATATCTGACCCAAATTAGGGTTAAAACAACCCAGCATTGTTTAGAGTGAGGCTTTTGACCCAATCCGTCTCCGAATGAGGTGTCTCTGTATCTCTTTATCAAAAACACACATGCAACAATTCCCGATCTGCGACCTTTCCTTCCCGCTGACTCATAGCACTGGTCCACGAGCAGATAGATGCGGGACTTCCTATATGTGTGCATGTCAGGGTCTGTGCCGCTGGGAAGTTAATTGCGGTTGGTTTTATCAGTCAGCCCTGGACAGCTGTGAAGAGAGCTGTGGCGGTTGTACCGCGGTCAACAAGCGTTTAGAGTTAGCGATGAATAAAAGATGGCGGGAAGACGGCTTTACGATATGTTAATGCATTATGAGCACGAAGACTCTCCCCAATGCTGTCAGTCAGATATAAGATCCTTCTGTCAGGTTAACAAGCCGCCCCATGAAATATGCATGACAGGTTACCCCCCCTCCTCCTCCACTCCAGATATATTGTTCATGCTACGACCAAACCTACTGACAGAAGAGCAGGAAACGAGAGGAGGGTTAGGACTCATTGTCAACAGTTTTAATTCCAGACATCTGCGTGAATTCAAGATAAATGACTAGAATATTCGACAAAACGTCAGCACTCAAAGAAGCAACATGACTCGTGATCTTAACGGCCATCAAATTGAACATCGCTTACAACAAAACTAGAAAATAATATCCTAAAACCAGGGGTGGATCTGGGAAGAAAAATCAGGCTTGGCAAATGAGCTTGGCTCATGAATATTAAATTAAGTGTGGTGACGTTTGCCGACTAGTACCGGATTGGTTCAGTAGGTATACCTGATTTGCCAAAAAGCACAGCAAATTTTGGTTTTATTATATACACACATTTATATATACACTAGGGATGTGTCTAAAGCCTAATTCCGCATTCGGAAAGGCACAGAAAATGAATAACGCATTTTACGGAGGCCCTAAATGGACATGGTAAGGCTTGCTGCGGGGGCTGGTTACATTACATTACATCAGATATCACTTACCACGTGAAGATGGTGAAGACAGACAGGACGATGTCAGAGAATTTGGTGCTTCATTGACATATCTTATCTTGTAAAATGTGTGGTCAGTACCGCCGCTCCTTATGCACATGTGTGAATGCGAATTGGAAAGTGAAAAAGCGATTTCAATAACTCGCATATTGATTGACAAACTCCATGAAGCAATAGAATTACCCAACTATATTGAACTCAAACGCATTGAAATGTACTTTTTTCCTCTCATATCATATTTTTCCCCATCCATATGTCCCTTTAGGGGCTCCGTAGAATGCGTCGGTTTTTAAACTAAAAAAAAAATAAGCCCGCCAATGAGCCAATGCCAAATGTTGGTTTCAATGGTCTCTGATGAGATTACATATTAGATTAAAATACAATACTAATGCACAATACTGGTCGACATTAATATTGGCCAAATGGGATCGATATATTGTGCTCACCCACTTAAAATAGATGGAGCATGCCTGGGTAAATTGTTACGCCCCCGCCAATTAAAAATGAAAGAAGCCTGGATGTGTCTGTCTTCCGCCGTTTCAACATACTGGTATTTCGAAACGCCGGATCAGTGATCTTAAATGAGAAAATGTCCATCAGGAGTGAAAACTGGATGAGGAATGGCGAAGAGAGAGGGACAGAGGTGTGAGTATCGTGATTTCTAAGCTGAAGGACATCTAGGCAGGTGAGAATGAAACTGTTGAACCGTGGACACACACCTACTGAGAATTACACACCGTTAACACTTGTCTAATGCGAGACAACCTACTTGTCTCTCTCGAGCACATTCGCAAAGCAAGGCACATAAACAGACACTTGTGCACTTGCATTCTGTGTCCAAATCCTCAAAAACTTAGTCCAGAACCGATAAAAGATATTTTTTATGATCAGTCAACATGACCTTTGCATATTTACCTGGGAAATAGCCATTGTTTTAGTTAACTGTTTAACTAATAGTTACTGTTCTAATATACATTAATAATAGCAAATGAATTGAACAAAAAAAAATTGGTTATCACTTGCCATTTACAGTATGTATGAAGAGTTCAGATGCAAAAGCCTCTTGAAATTTTCTTCTAAAATGACCATTTTTATCAAGCTTGTATATTTAAGTTCAGTAATTTCACTTAAATGACAATTAATAGGTAATCTTCATTGCCATTTAAGTGAAATTACTGAACTTAATTAAACAAGCTTGATAAAAATGATCATTCTAGAAGAAAATTTCAAATGGCACTTAGAGGCTTTTGCATCTGAACTCTTCGTATATTATAATAAAATTTCCAGTGGATAAAATCCAACCTGATATTTTTTCTCAAAACGTGTCACATTAGCCAAGTAAAATTAATAGGGGTGTCACAATACATCGCAATACAAAAATGCAAAAATATGTATCGTGGATAGTGACAATATATAGTTCACCTAAAATGAAAATTACAGTGTGAGAAAAAAATCAAGTTTTCAGAGTTCTAGTGTCATTAAACTACTATCTAATGTTGAATTTAATGTATAATAACGCAATGGGGGAATATTTGTGGGTCTTGATAGTGTCAGATATCTTATGTTACCAATAAAAAGTAGCCAACATTATTTTAAATATTTCTCAGAGTGCAAGCATATTTGTAAAAAATAATTGTTTTCCAGCTTCAGAATCATCAATACCAGTATTTTTATTCTGGTGTCACTATTGTCCTGTGCATTGGGTTACCAGCACCAAATCCAAGCCCATTTTAATATATCACATTGTGCATCTTAAATCAATTTTAAATGCATTCTGCATTTTATAAAAAAATGTAGTGTTGATCTTAAATGCATTTTAAATCAACACTACATTTTTTGTTAACATTTTACCATACGTCTTGGAGTATTGCAATAATATCGTATCGTGAGTTCAGCATCGTGATATCGAATTGTGACTTGAGGGTAGCGTTAAGTTTTATTTTTAATGCTTTTTCTTGACTTGGCCATGTAAAACCTCCCAATGATACATACATTAGGTAAACATGATGATAGTTCACTTCATGGATCAACCCTGGTGGGCTTCAAACCTGCAACCTTTGGGTTTCGTTCACCACTACCCTTCTGGATGTCGCTCCTCTCCAAGATCTCCTCTCTAAAACTTGAGGAGTAATTCTGACTAAATGGCACAAACAAAGTACAAAAGATAACTAGAGAAAGATAAATGGTGCTCAAAACTGCTTAGACTCAGATATCGGACTCTAAAATCTAACGCATATGGCAGTTTTGACGACTGCTTGACACAAAATGGATGACAGCTCCAGACTGCATTGATTCACTCAAAAATTCCCATTTATCAAAGCGAATCTGCAATGTCAGCTCTCAGCGACGTGACCTTCAAACCTCGTGGACTTCGATACAAAGCAGCGTACAGAAAGTGTCCGATGCGATATATTGAGATTTGTGCATTAGAACGGATGATATGCAGTCAACATATCCAAACTATTCAAAACATTTCAAGCAGCGGTATCTGATTATTACGCAGACGTGCACACACACGCGCGGTCACGGTGTCAGCACACACTGAGATGCGTGGTGGTTCTGACTGTGCCCGTAGGGGAAGATCAGTTCCGGTAAGTGGGTTACGACGGTCCTCTCCAGACAGCGGCACAGCGGCACAGCTAAATGATCAAACAGAGGGGGATTTGCCTCTCCTGTTCAGGGGGATTGGTAAGTGGAACAGGGCCATGAAAGATACACTACAATTAGTCTGGAAACTTCCTTCCCCCAGGTCAAAGGGATTACATCAGGTTGTGTCAGGTTTGAGCCATATTTGTTTAGTAACATACGACTGAAATACTGCAATTACATTTACTTTTATAAAATATAAAAATAGTGTATATTATAGTATAACTATAAAACATACACAAACACACATATACATATACCTATAATTTAATAGGGCTGTCAAATGATTAATAACATCCAAAATAAAAGTTTGTGTTTACATGGGTGTGCGTATGATTATTTTGTGTATATATATATTTATATATACACACATACATATATATATATACACACACACACACACACACATG
This sequence comes from Cyprinella venusta, assembly GCA_038021265.1. Taxonomy (NCBI): domain Eukaryota; kingdom Metazoa; phylum Chordata; class Actinopteri; order Cypriniformes; family Leuciscidae; genus Cyprinella; species Cyprinella venusta. The sequence goes on from CM075884.1 coordinate 24,032,549, forward strand.
CATGTATATTTGATATAATATAATACAATATAATATTTCTATTATATAAAAAATATACTATATTATATTAATAAGAAAAAATATTATTTATATATAAAATATTTATATTTAAATATAATATAAATTATATATAAATCTATATACAGTATATACATAAAAAAATAGAAAAAATATTTCTTAAATATATACAAGCATGTGTGTGTATTTATATGTATAAAATAATTATACACAGTGCACCCACATATATTATGTAAGCAAAAACTTTTATTTTAGATGTTATTAATCACAATTAATCATTTGACAGCCCTAATATATATATATATATATATATATATATATATATATATATTATATAAATATAAAATTTATCCTAGCATTTTCTTTTATACTAGCATATGTTCAATTTAATATTTTTTTATATTTTATATTTTATAACGTAATATACAGTATGGACACTTGATATGTTGCAATTACTGTTATATACAATATATACATAATAACTAATAAATATTTTAAAAATGTTTGTCCACATAAAAACTCATACATTTTTTTGGTTCCACTACTAGATTAGTGAGACCAAAAAGCTGCGCTGTATGGCCACTTTCCCTTATGGCCAATGCGATGCAAATAGTCACTGTTTCAAACTAATGCAAATAAATCTTTTTTTTTTTTTGCAGAATATTTTGTAGTATGTAAGAGGAATGAGAGAGATAACGAAAGAGAGAGAGAGAGAGAGCGGCAAGACTTTTAGGGTAACGCCTCGAGCTTTCATTTTAATTAGTTTGATTGTGCATTAAATCATCAGATCCTGAAATAATAAGAGAACTGCACCTTTCCTCTCTTTCATCACCGTCCTAAGGGTTGTTCCAGAAAAATATGTGCCACAATAAAACTGGCCTGTATAGAGGGACTAAATTTATACTTTGCATTTAGCAAGACATTTCAGGACATTTCTCTTAGTTAAAGACCCATCGAGTCTAAATCAAGGTCTGCTGATGTGCGTTTGATCTAATACGAGTTCCACGACCAGCATCGTGTTTTACAGACTGGAGCTGTGGCGTCCGAAGCATCAAGAGCTGAACAGGGCTGCCCGCTGGCCTTTAGGCTGTTAAAATGAACACTGCTGAGCAATACGTCAAGCAAACACCCCAAAGACTCTTTAGTGAATGATGCAGGTGTTGAAGACTTTTTAAACCTGGAGGTCGGCAAGATGATCAGTCTCGGTCACTACTTTTGGGGACCGAACCTTCAACCTTTCCCTTGCCATCGAGATACCATCTCTTCTGTGTCACTCAGATTCACTGCACATGCTTCTGGATGTTTGACAGCACAGAGGGATGGAGAGATTCACTTACTACTTGTAGGTCTCAGAGCGGATGTACTCAAAGACATGAGAGATGCCCAACTGGAACTGGTCTGCTATGGGAATCACCCAGGAGTTATTCTCAGCCTTAAACACCTGCTTTGGGCCTGTCAGGTCCAGGTTACCTACAGACAGACAGAGAGGAGGAGGAATTAGAAATTTACCAAAAGGGAAAGTGAGAGAGAAGGTAAAAATTAGAGCCAAACCGATATATTGGCAGGCCGATATTATCGGCCAATATCAGGCATTTTCCAGACTATCGAATCGGTCGTTAGATTCAAAATCAGATTATTTTATTTTATGCCATGTCAGCAGTCAGAGCTATTTTCATGGAAAAAATTCAGTTACAAAAATACAAACATCATATACAGTAAATACAACAAAAACAAAACAAATATAAACAAGAATATTATACAATATATATTTTTTTTTAATTAACATATGATAAAAAAAAATCCAGAACCTTTTCAGGCATTATCTCATTAAATATGTCCTTCAAAGAAGTAACTTCATAAAAGAGCCTTCTGCTTGCGTTAAGTCCAGGACAATCTAATAAAAAATGTTTGACGGATAACGGAATTGTACAAAACATACATAAAGTTGGGTCTTCACCTTTAAGCAAAAAAGCATGGGTCGTATCGGCCGTTATAATGGCCGATAAATGAATATTTCAAAACTAAGAAAAAATATTAATAAACATAATAGCTATGTTACGTTGTTACAGTGTAGTTGACTGGCTGTGCTTTTAACTTTTGACAATGTGACTGAAGTATTTCTTTAATAGCGCGTGACAATTATAGCAATGAGACGTATCATCTCTCCTTGGCCTGTTATATTGAAAACGTATGTTTTACAATTTGCAGTATGACGTTATCCATCGCTAAATTATGGCTCATCATAGACTAGCTAACCACAAACCTAGCTAATGCCACTATCATCAGTCTGTTCTGTTGTGACAATGAAAGAAACAAGTTTCTTTTTAAAAGGCATTATCATGCGAAGGGGGATTAATTTGAGGTTTGTTAGATTAGCTCTTTTAGCAGCAATAAAATGCATAACTTTGAAGTGGAAGGACTCTAAACCACCCACTACTTCTATGTGGACTACAGAAGTATACCTCTTGAAAAAATTGCATTCTGTTTGAAGAAACGTCAAGATCTGTTTGTAAAACACTGGGGCAGTTTCCTCTCTTATATGGGTATAACAATAGCAGGACTAAAAAAACTAATTTAATATGACTTTAAATGCCTTTTTCTTGTTTATTCTGTTTATGGTATTAGTGGCACTGTGGGAGGGAGGTTTGGGTTGTGATATGGAAGAATTTTTCAATTTGTATTTTGTATTGTTTATCCTTTTTTTTGTTTTTTGAAGAAAAAAAAGAAAAAACCCAATAAATACAATGTTAAAAAAAAGGCATTATCATATTATTTTAGTTAAAACTCATAAATAACTATAAATAACTAATGTTAGGGAAATCTGTTAATGTTTTGTTGCGCGTTTGAAATAAAAAAAAATAAATAAAAAATATCGTCCGATATATCGGAATATCGGATTTTAAAACCAACAAATATTTGTATCGGTATCGGCCTTCAAAATCCTTTATCGGTCGAGCTCTAGTGAAAATCAAACAAGGAGAGGAGACAAGACAAGAAAAGAGAAGATACACAAAGATATAAGACAATAAAATGGAAAATGAGGAGAGGAGACTAGATGAGACAAGACAAGAGGAGAGGAGATGAGACTAGATGAAAGAAGAATCCAGACAAAAACAAGAAAAGAAACAAAAAAATTAGAAAAGGGATGAGACAAGAAGAGACCTGACAAAAGAGGACCAGAAGTGAGGAGAAGATAGGAGAAGAAAAGAGACGAGAAGACAAAGACCAGTAAAGAACCGGTTCACAGTGTGCCGATGGAACAGTACAGGTCAAAGTGCTAATATGGCTCATCTCAGCTCACAGGGGGGCTAATTAAATAGTTTCTGATTAGCAAGTGTTCAGCGGCCTGTCAAAGAGGGGCTGAAATTAAACCTGGACCCACACCTCACAAATGCACTCAGACAAGACTGTTAGTGTAAATCAGCCCTGAACCTAAAAAACCTAGACGACAGTCCTATATAATCCTATAACCATTTCATATCTCATTGGTCGAGCAGACATCTGGTCCAGGTTCAATTCACAACCTCCTCTTCCTCTTTTCATTTCAACATTTTAGCATCAGTAAAGCATCTTTACACATGAGATGCTCTGAATGGTAAAGACTGTCTATCTGTCCTCTTTGCACACTCTCGTTCACATCCCTCACTGTTCCTCCTCTCCTTTTACTTTCCTGCTCTCGGCATGTGCGCTTGGTTGCTCCTTGTTAGCTGTGCTCCCCTCTCACACACACATACACACATCTTAACGAGGCTGGACTGTGGAGTGGGATTACAGGGACATGACAGAGGGGTCCTAATAAGCTACACACGGGAAGAGTCTCCCCTACAGAGTGCACAGGACAAAGACCTGCTGACCAGAGCGTTCACACACACCTAGAATGGCAATAAACAACTGCCAATTGCTAAAACGCTATATAGGTCCTAAAACAAAAATTTGAAGCCAATTTGAGTGCCGTGTGCAGAACTCTCAATCCTGTGCTACTGAGTGGTTGAGAGTGTTGGTATCCAGTTGCTAGTGTCAATTTTGCTATTTGTAGCTTGTTTCACACACCTCACAAATTCAAGCCGACAATGGCCGATTCTTTAAATGTTTAAAAAATAATTGCGAACTTGCAAGCCGCTTAGTCTACTTACCCTTCACACGACATTTATATGACACTTGAGGTGAGTGCTGACATAATGCTGGAATACCGGTACACTGGAATCATAAATTAAACTGTTGGAATGGAACAAGCCAGGAGGAAAAACTACTGTCAAAAGGGCAGTTGCGGTGTGTGGAGGTTTTCCCAAAGTGAAGTCACTCAGGTAGAGAGCAGTTCGACCTGGGTTGACCTCAGAGCTTCCACCCAACACTCTTAGAAGAAATGGTTCTATTTTAGGGCTGTCAAACGATTAATCGCGATTAATCGCATTCAAAATAAAAGTTTGTGTTTACGTAATATATGTGGGTGTAGTGTGTATAATTATTTAGTATATATAAATACACACACATGCATGTATATATTTAAGAAAAATCTGAAAGTATATACTTTATATATATTTATACATAATTAATATTATGTATAAATATAAATATTTGATATATTAAGAACACATTTTTCTTAAATATATACATGCATGTGTATGTATTTATATATACTAAATAATTATACACAGTGCACCCACATATATTACGTAAACACAAACTTTTATTTTGAATGCGATTAATCGCGATTAATCGTTTGACAGCCCTATTCTATTTAGAACCAGAAATGGTTCCATCCCCCCGCTTCATATATGGAACTCCAAAATAGTTCTATATAGAACCATTTTTTTGGTAAAAGGTTCTATTGGCCAAGTATGGGACCCCAGGGTTCTATATAGAACCCAGAGGAACCCTTTTTTAAGAGTGTATAGAACCTTTTAGGGGTTCCAAATACGTACTGCTGATAGAACCTTTTAAGGTTCTATATAGAACCTTTTCTTTTAAGAGTGAATCACATAAGAGATGACAAATCTGTAGCCAATTAGAATGTACAGGGGGGTGACCACCTGGTCACTGCTCTGTTGTTGTTGATGTGATTGTTATTTCAGAGAAAAAAAAAACAATAAAAACATCTTTTAAATATGGAACAGCTGTGTCTGGAAGTGTAAGTGTGGATGTTTTATAGGTTGAGGAGGGTGTGTGTTAGTTTGCATATCTATCTATCAGCCACTACAGTCCAGTTTTAAGGCCAGGCTTTGATTGGTTAATGGGAATATATAAAGGATGTTGGTCCAGGAGCATGTGTTACGCACATGGACAATGTTCATGTCTTACCAAGTTCAGGAGGCAGTACAGTGAGTCTGTTTCCTTGAATGTGAAGTTCCTTCAGCTGAGTCAGATCCCCGATCTCTTTGGGTAGAGAGATGAGGTCATTGTCCCTCAAACTCAACTGAAAAAAGAGAGTGAGGAATTATACAGTGAGAAAGGGACAAAAAGTTTATAATTTATCTTTGTTGTTTTCTTAAACGTCCCTGGTCTTACAGAGCATGATTTATATATATATAGCTATACTTTTGAAACAGGCTGTGTTTCCCATTGGCTTCCATTGTACTGTACACTGCGATAAACTGCAGGACAAGTCAAAATTATTCTCCGTGGTAACTGACAGCATCTCACATGAGTGCACCATTTAATATACTAACACTTGCATCATAAAAAACACGGGTGTAATTACACCCATATTTTCACGCAACATCTGACCAAAATAGTTGAATTTTATTTTTAAGTTTAAAGTTGTAATTATTAGCTGTTTTATGTGACTGTGACCCTGCATTGAGTCTGATCGGTCTGATCCTAGCGAGCACAGGGGTGAAGATCAGCCTCTAAATCACCTCTTACCACGTCTGATAAAGAACACACACTGCGGAGAATAAATCCAACACACACGGCACAGAGCGCCGCCACAAAAGCAATTGATTTCAGAGGGAATTTAGATAAATTACTCACTATCTGTAGCTTGGCCAGCTTGCCGATGTCTGGGGGCAAAATCTCAAAATCGTTGTCACTGAGATAGAGCGCCCGCAGGGTGGCTGAAATGAGAGAGAGAGAAGTGTAAGTTTAAGTGTGTATGTGTGTGTGTGTGTTAGAGGAGTATTGCAAACATTGATCAATAGAAATGGTCATCTTTGATTGATACAGCATTGCTACAATCTTACACCCAAGCACACACACAACATCAACAGTTCGACAAAAAGCATCAAATACACACTGCAAATGTTCAGAAAAGCAATAACCAATTAAATAAACATGCAAATAATTTTCATTTTTTAAATCCTACACAAATATTACCACAACTAACAAGAAATTTGATAATCTATATCTAAGATTTTTTTTATTAGTGGCCCCACCCACTAATTGTTGTTAAAGCAACAGCATCACAATCAATTTTACACTCATGGGAACCACAATAAACATAACCGCAACAAACATAGAAAAAAACATAGAATAAAAGAGCAAAAAGTGACATAGAATTATCAATTCGACAACTCAAGGAATCAATAGATAAATATATTCAATAATACGCCTCTAAAATGTTCAACAGCTTAAAGGAATCAATACATAGATATTCAATAATGCACATAAAAATACATATAAGTGCCCATAGATGATCCATTTAGTAATTGAATGCTCCTCGGCACAAATCAAGTAACATCTTTTTATATGTCATATCATAGCCGATATGACAGCCACTCTCCAAACAGCACTTATAAATAGCAGTTTGGGAGTGAGTGTGTGTGTGTATGTGTGTTAGAGATCAGAGACCTTGATTAACGTTAAGAGGGTGCTTTCATTATGTGGCTGCCATTAAAATAACAGGTTATTAGAGCCCATCACTGCTCATCAGTATCCTCTGACGGGACCAGCTGATTGGACTGATGAGGATTAGATGATGAAGTTAACAGTTATTTTGTTAGCATATTGTTAGTAGGCAGTCTGGTCCTCCTTGCAGCTTATTCGGCTAAAGAACTACCTAAATTGACCGGAAACCGTATTATTTCAGCGACCAACCACTCTGAAATCAATAATCTCACAAAAATAATCGAGAATGCAAGTGGAAATTACTAAAAACCTGTTGACATGGTAGTCAAAAAAGGTAACTTTGGTCAAAGAAAAAGAAAAAAGAAAGGTAATCAAGTAAAATAAAGTTATAGATTTCACTTGATGGCATTTTCTTTCCTTATAATTTAATGGGGAAGGACTGAAATCACCAACACTGTTTGTCAACATTGTTTTTTTTATATCTCTAAGCATAATTTAAATCTGATCATAAATGAATATCATAAATGTTGCTTCTTTTGATTAAATCACACAAAAAAGGTGAGACTTAAAATTCCCTGATACAGTATACTTCAAGCTCAATCAAGAAACAAACTGGTTTGATATAATAGAGTGCCGAAGTTATCACGTCACTTTGTAGGCCAAAGCGCGGAAGCGAGTTAGCATTTTAGCACTTCCGGTTCCCTCGCTCTGGGATTTTTGAATGGGTTTTTGCTCACAAAATGAGAATAAAAAAAATAAAAAAATCCCGCTTACACTTGAGTTGGATTCGTGAGCACTTGCACAGGTATTTTTTTTTAGACTAACACTTGTAAATTGCCAGCCAATAAGAATGTAGCTTTCCCCTTTCTACATTTCTTTTTATTTTAGCTTGTAATATGCATCAAGTGGTCTATGAACAGTCAGTCCTTTGATATAAATTAGTAAGATTGATGCAGGTTATACTGCTAATACATTGTGTGTGTGTGTGTGTTGCAGACTTACTGAGGTAAAAGAAATTTCCAGGCAGTGAGGACTCGTTCAGATTGTTGTACGTCAGATCCAGAACCTCCAGAGCCGGAAGAGATCCGAACCCTCGTGGAAGAGTGCTCAACCGGTTCATCCTACACATGAAGACCATAAAATGCCATTTTAACCAAATCATCAGCTTTAAAAAAAATAAAAAACAGACACAAGCAGATACACACTTATAAAACACCCGTCAATTCTTGACAGGGAATCCATTGAAAATCCTTAGCCGACCTACTCGAAGACATGAGAAAGAGACATGCATTGCGCACAGATCCATCTCACTGATTTTGATTGATATTTCAGGTTTATAACGCAACTCAACAGATCTTCTCACATTTATAACCAAAAGTCTGAGATCACTAGTGAAGGTGTGACACCAATTCCATTTTTAATTTTACTTAATTTATACAATATTTTCAATTACCAATTATATTATCAGCATAACAATTGGGGTAAAAACAAACAAACAAATAATACAGATTTAAGAACGTCTGTTTTTCATTTGTCCCCCTTTTGCATTAATAACTGAAATGTATTATTGATTTTATGTCATAAAACTTTGTTTTTAATTGGTCAAATTCCTAAAACATGCATATATGTATATGCATATGCATATGTATATGCATATTATGAAATCAGTCACTTTTGAACAATTGACTGCATACTAAGTAAAAGTATTAATTTCTTTTTAAAATTTCTTTTTAAATAATTATGTATGTGTATATATATATATATATATATATATACACACACACACACATATATATATATATATATATACAGTATATATATACCGTATATATATATATATATATATATATATATATATATTGCACACTTATCAAATTTAGAGATTTAAATTACACTAACATTCAAAAGTTCAGGGTCTGAATTATTTAAAAAGAAATTAATATATTTATTCAGCAAGTATGCATTCAATTGTTCAAAAGTGACTGATTTCAAAATATGCATATACATATGCTTACACATATATGCATGTTTTAGGAATTTGACCAATTGAAAACGAAGATTTCAAAAGATTTCTATTTCAAATAAACGCTGTTCTCTTGAACTATCTATTTATCAAAGAATCCTGAAAAGATGATAATAATCAGAATCAAATCAACAAATTAGAATGATTTCTGAAGGATCATGTGACTGAAGACGGGAGTAATGATCCTGAAAATTCAGCTTTGCCAACTGAGAAATAAATTATATATTTTTTTAATATTCTCATAAAGAAAGCATTTTTATTATCGTAAAAATACTTCACAATATTACTGTATTTTTGATCAAATAAATGCATCCTTGGTGAGTAAAGGACTCATTTCAAAATCAACACTTGAACAGTAGTGTATATGTGAAAACCAGATTTTCAATGGTTTCAGACGACACCACTTTTTATACATATAAAAACTCAATTTCTTAATGAAAGTTGAAAGTTCAGTTAGCTCACCAATATTAAAAAAAATAAGTTGAGTCTGTAAACGTTAAAATCCTATTTGCCCTTGAAAGGTAGCGAATTAAATTTTGGCTGAAAACTTCCGACAGAGAACATGGAATCTGAAATTAGAAAGGCTCAAGGTGCCCGACGACGTGGATAAAACACGGGAGAGAGAGCAAGACAGAGAAAAAGAGAGAGAGAGAGAGAGAGAGAGAGAAAGGGGGGCGTCCAAATCAGATGCTGATTAACTCTTGCTTATTTAAGCGTCTGTGCTCCGTCTCTTTCATTCTCGCTTTCAAATGGCACTGGGTTGCCATGAAGACAATGAAACTTTAGCAACGGATTTTAAAGAAACAAACAAATTGATCCAGCACATGTTTGCGAAGCAATTACACAAGATGGGGAATTGTTTTGACAAATGAGATCAGGATAACGGGCGGCCGCGCGCTCACACACACACACACACACACACGTTTGAGTCGAGAGTAGCGGCCGGGAATACAACAAGCCGGCTTATGTTTTCAAGATTATGTGTAGAAATGGTGCGTCTGACAGCAAATCGATGAAAATGTGCGGTGTCAGACGCGGGGCAGATTGTGCCGCGCTTTAATCCTGCGTGACATTGAGGAGGCTCCGCCCTCGGAGGAGAAGGAGAGCCCTTGGGATTCGGGTGGGGCTCAGGTGGGCTTTAAACACCAGGGGATGACCAGGGATGAAGAGGAAGAAGAACAGAGGCACTGCCAGTGTCAAGGATTCTTAACCTCACAAAAAAGGATTGACAACCATTCCTAAACACGACACGCTTTGATAACCAGTGTGTCTGATCAACAACATATCGTCGCTGCCCGATGAAAACCACGTACGTCCAAAACGGTTACTTTTCAGGAAGTGAAAAAAACATGTTATTTCAAAAACAGCTGAACGCAGCTTTGTCATGCTTGGCACAACATCTTTAAATGTAACCATATTCTTGCCAGTGTCATGACATAATCCATATTTGACCCAAAATCGAGTTTAAATGGACATACGTGCATATTGTATAGTAACAGTGGTCGATACGCGTTCTTCCGTTCATTAATTAGAATGACCAAATCGCGTTTCTTATTGACAGATGAATAGGCTACGCTCAGTTTATTAAATGTCTCTTGCAAACTATGACGAGACAATGAATCATACAATGACATGGCGATGCTAGACTGATACTTTATTTACACAATCTTACCGTAATTTTGTCGGATATGAACAGCATTTTATTACAGATATGAGCTGAATTTTATCATTAGCTAATTTCAAAATCAAAGACATAGGCTACGAGCTCGGCAACAGCCTGCCCTGGTAAGATCACTTCGTTTCTTTACTTGAAGATGATTGTGTGTGTGAGATGATTGTGTGATTGTGAAGATGATTGCGTCCGTGACTTACTTTCAGTTTCGCTTTCTGCTCATCTGCGGTGATGCGTGTCGCAGTAGCGCCGTCATCTGACTATAACGTGTCATATAGCCTATATAACACGCTCTCGCTCGTTTATTTTTTTTAGCATTTTTGGGAAATGTAAAATATAGGCCTACATATGTGGTTTCAACAACCAGATTGCGTTTACTAGTAAAGATCCGAACACAATGCGAGCCAGACTACCTCCAGATGGTCAGGCAGATCCGATCACAATTCGATCATAACGTATTTATACCTTGCCTTAACATGGCTTTTTTATTATCCGGATAACTTATCTGGATACAGATCGCATTTTAATACCAGGTGTAGGGGTCTCAGAGACAAGACCGGTGAGAAACTTCACGAGACTGGCGATCTGCCTCCACAGGGCGGGGAGATACTATTCTGCCTATGGGAGATACGCTGCGTGATGGACAGCTTTGACAGCAAATGGAAATACGTGGAAATCAGATGACATGATTTCACAACTTTTCATTGGTCATTTAGATCATGTGACGCATGCAGTACACGGAAATGAACCTGGACATTCTATCTGTCAAAAAATCTCAAAATCGCCAAAAATGGACATACGCGGTTTTCATCGGACAGCGACGATATACAAAAACGATCCTCCTCAATATGAAATTATTATCACCGTTAATGCAGACATGATCTTTGGGAACGATTTCTAACCCAGAAATTAGCAGATTTATGGTTCGGAAAACCAGAAGAGACGGGAGGAGAAAATACAATATTCGAGGAGAGGGGGCAAAACAAGACGAGAAGATAAAAGAGGAAGGGAAAGGAAGGAAAGAAAGGACGAAATATACGAGAGGAGACGAGACAACAAAATAAGAGAGATCAGGGAAAAAAAGTCAAGAAGAAAAATGGACATGGACACAAGAGAAGGGATAAGAAGAGTCGAGACGAGACAAGAAAAGAGAGTATATGAGAGGAGAAGATATGAAATTATAAGAGACAAGAGGGAAAGAAAATAGGGGAAAGAGAGGTGATACAAAAGAAAGAAAAAGTAAAATGAGGGAAAAATAAAGAAGAGGCCAGACGAGAAGAGGCAAAACACGTTGAGAGATAAGACAAGAAGTGAACAAGAGACACGAGAAGAAAAGATAAGGATACAAAAGCAGAATAGGTGAAAGTATGAGACAAAAGAAGAAATGAAAATAGATGAGAGGAAGGAGAGGAGATAGAAGAAGAGACAGAAAAGTAGAAAAGAGACGAGACAAGAAGTATGGAAGCTTGTTTCCGCCATAGAATGAAAAATATAAAAGGTAATTGCGACTTTTTATCTCACAATTCTGACTTTTTTTCTCACAATTGCGAGTTTACTTCTCGCAATTCTGACATTATTTCTCAGAATTGCGAGATATAAAGTCAGAATTGCGTGATATCAAGTCGCAATTGCGAGAAATAAAGTCAGAATTGCGTGATATAAAGTCAGAATTGCGAGTTATAAAGACAGAATTGCGAGTTATAAAGACAGAATTGCGAGATATAAAGTCGCAATTGCATGTTATAAAGTCAGAATTGCGAGTTATAAAGACAGAATTGCGAGTTATAAAGACAGAATTGCGAGATATAAAGTCGCAATTGCATGTTATAAAGTCAGAATTGCGAGTTATAAAGACAGAATTGCGAGATATGAAGTCGCAATTGCGTGATATAAGTCAGAATTGTGAGATTTAAACTAGTATTTTTTTCCCCTTAGAATTGGCCTGATAAGTCGCAATTGCGAGTTTATATCTCACAATTCTGAGAAAAGATGTCAGAATTTCGACATATAAACTCACAATAATGTGTTATAAAGTCAGAATTGCGAGATGTAAACTCGCAATTGTGAGAAAAAAAGTCAGAATTGTGAGATAAAAAGTCGCACTTCTGTCTTTTTTTCTCAGAATTTCGACTTTATATCACGCAATTCTGACTTTATATCTCGCAATTGTGAGAAAAAAAGTCCGAATTGTGAGATAAAAAGTCACAATTGTTTATTTATTTATTTTTTTCAGTGGCGGAAACAAGCTTCCATAAAGAAGAGACTGAACAAGTTGAGAAGAGATGAAAACATGAGAAGCAATGAGACGACGAGAGAAGAGAGACGAGGAAAAAAAGATAAGAGGAGGAACACGAGAGAAGAGACAGATTTAAAGAAAAGAGACAAGTGGATACAAGAGGAGAAGAAATTAAAGTATAATAGACAACAGACGAAACAAATAAAAATAAACAAAGAGGGAAAAGTAACTGAGAAACGATGGCACATCAGACTAACCCAAGGTTCAGATGTTTCAGTTTCTGAAGGCTACTGATCTGAGTTGGAAGCTCCTCAATCTGGTTATTAAACATGTTCAACACCTCCAAGTTCTTCAGGTCTGCAATGTTAGGAGGCACACCTGAAAAAGAGAGAGAGAAACTAATAAACAACTTCAATTCTGCAGGTATCATCAATCTAAATCAATCAAAGCGTTTCAATTGACTGTATTATAATCACCAATACAATCCTCAAGGTAAAGCATTCCCAAACGAGAGACGATGAGAGGCCGAAGGTTTAACGGCTAATTATCAGAGTCAGCAGACAGATGTCCCGTCTTTGATGGCTCAATTATGGGTCCCTCCCCCAGCGATAGATTTGACACTTTAATGATGGAGGCCTTAGCATAACGGCTCATCGGCAGCACCCCTCCTGCCCCCTCCTGCTGTCGACAGAGATCGATGGGCCGAACAGGCGCTCTATCCGATTACTGGCTGATCAATGGCCCCTCATTACGGAGGAGGGGAGGTGGGAGAGGTTTACACAAACAGCATGACACGAATACCTCCAGAGAGATCAACGAGAGCCGCCCCGCGCCAGACACCGAGGAACAAATGATTCAGCCGTCACACAAACAATTCACAAATCCAACAAGGAAACGCAAGCATGAACGCACATGCTCTCACAGCCCTCTGAAGAAACATCGCATGATAAACATTCACTATTAGCAGATTCATTTAATACTACACTGTGTAACTCTTTTAGTTTATTCTTAGCTAAAAACACTTATTAGTGTGCTCATTAATGTATATTTATTTCGTTCAAGTAATAAAGTATTCTCCTGAGTGTATAATATATGCCATTGAAAATACATACGGGTAAGGGGTTCTAATGTGGGTAGCCATGTTGCCCCTCCTTTTGAAAGTACATAAGCCAAAGAGGGACACACCCGTTAATTCAAGCTTCGCCTTTCGCGTTTACGTTTGAGTTAACAATCATGGACGAGGTCGAACTGGAAGACATGTTAATCTTGGACTACATTGGCCACCGTAGGAGTTAAAACGAAATCGGAATTGCAACAGAAACTATTCACTGGATGGTCATATACCTCTTCACCACTAGATGGGGGTAAAAATCACACAGTGTAGCTTTAATACAACTACTACTATTTAATATTATAATTAATAAATACATTTGTTATTAGTGAGTGTTTATTGTAAAGTGATACCTATGTTTCTTTTAAACAATGTAATATTAATAATTAATACATCAATAGAGCCCGACCGATAGAGGATTTTGAAGGCCGATACTGATACGAATATTTGTTGGTTTTAAAATTCGATATTCCGATATATCGGCCGATATTATTATTATTATTATTTTTTATTTCAGTAACGCACAACAAAATATTAACAGATTTCCCTAACATTAGTTGTTTTTAGTTAATTATGAGTTTTAACTAAAATATGATAATTCATAACTGGTTCTCTTTGCCCGACTCCGGCTGGATCAGCAGGTTGCAGGATGTGAGGCGCGTTATACACGAGTGTTGCCAACAGGGAGGGTTTAGAGTGCCCTCTGGTGGACAAACTATACAACTCCAACACTCATGACATGGTTGAAGCGTGATTTGTCCGTTTTTGTTTTATTTTTGAAATATTCATTTATCGGCCATTATAACTGCCGACACCGATGTTTTAGAAAATGCCTAATATCGGCCGATAAAATCGGCCTGCCGATATATCGGTCTGGCTCTAATAATAAATGTTCCAAATGTTGAGTTATCAGTACATTGTGTACATTCTCACAGCCCTATTCAGTACATGTGCATGTTATTTAAGAATTAAAGAGTTAATTTTTTAATATTATTATTATGTACATACAAATTAGAGACTAATTACTTGATTTTTGGTCATTTTGAAATATCGCATTTAAATAATAGCCAATTTATTATATAGACACAAAAATCAATACCAGCGAATGAAAAATCTATTTTGGTCTGTCAAATATAAATATCCAAATAAATATTAAAATAAATATTAAAATATTTTAATATTTATTTTCAATATTAAAATAAATATAAAAATAATAATAAATATTAAAAAAGTTCTTAAACATCCACACGCATACATTCATGCATACATATGCAATACATACTCTCTCTCAAAAATACATTTATACATATAAACACACACACACACACACACACACATAATATATGATTGTGTTTAATGACTTTTCAAACTCTTGTGTGTTTGGAAGCTACAACAGTAAAAGTGTTATAGAAATGTACATTTTAGACATAAAAAAATAGTGTCCATGCTAGTTGAGTAAGTTTCAGTTGGACCCTTCAATACCCAATTTTTGCATCAATCCTCTGACCTTTTCGCTTATAAACGAAACGATTTATTTCCCAGTGTCTCATTGGAAATGTAAACGTACCAAGAGACACTGCAGGACACTGACCTCTGCACCCATGTCAGGGTCCCTCTACTCCTCTCCAAATGACACACAAGATCGATCTGTTCGGCCTTTTCCATCTCTAAGACACATGCCTCTACCAGACGTCTACACTTTATCTTCTTAAACCACAGACAGGGCTCTAGATCTGCTTTTCTTGCTTGAAAATATCTTTTTATGTACAAGACTGCTTGTTAACACAAGTTTAATGTATGCGTGTGTGAGTGTGTGTGTGTGTACGCGCTCGCACCCTATCGGAGCCTTTAGAAACAGGCAGAAATGCTGATGGTAATAGGACAAAGAGTACACGGCTATATGGAGCAGAAAGGTTTCCCCCTCTCTCCTCTCGGTCTCATTACCTGAGCTGATGCCTGACCGGGCCGAACAGCAGCCCTGCTTTACTCATGAGCCACTAATGAAAGGGTTCCAAATGTCACTGTAATTCCTGACTACCCTGAAAAGTTCAAAAGATGGCAGATTCCCTGTCTCTGCTCTTTAAGTAGGCAGGATGAGAGAGAGGAGAGGAACAGAGGAGAAAATGCAGAGTGGTGTGGAACACACAGGGGGAAAGGGTATAAAAATACACTCTATCACCTACTGGGTGACGATAGCAATTTATTTATTTTTTTAAATATTGTCAAATCATTTATTCTTATTTATGACTGCACAGATTATTCAGATTAATAGATTTTGATAATATAATAATTTTCTTAATATGTATTTTATTTCATTTTGGCTATTGGATCGCACTTTTATCTCCATAAAGTTTAATTTTCTCCCTCATTTTATCCAGCTAAAGTCAAGCGACGTGACCTGTGACCGAAGGAGTCATTTTCTCTTCAAATCATAACCACCATATTAAAAGGCTTTGATAATTTCTAGCAGTATAATTATAATATAACATAACATAATATTAAATAAATAAAACATTTTGCTTGTGGTCTCAACTCTCAAGCTTTTGGACCCCACTGTGCATCCATAAAGTTTCACTTTCTCCCTTATTTAATCAGCCTCAGACAAGCGGTGTGACCCGTAACGGGTCCTCATCTTCCAATCTTATAAATCATATTACACGGCTTTGATCATTACTTCAGACGGTACCTGACAGAAATGTGCATTATCACACTGGGATCTTCATGGAGATTAAGGGAAACGATTCCCTGCATAAACAAACAAATCCCCAACCAAACACTTCCTGTTCAGATCAGATGAGAGTAAACATGGCTTAGGGCGATTACCATGGACCCAAAGATTATGTGGGTGGGGAAAGCAAGATACAAACATATTATTTCTCCTAATAACTCTCAGCTTTCAAAGATTATTATTAAACTCACATTTAAAAGAGAAAAAGATAAGAAATGTTCACAAATTACAGGGAAGATTTCATATACTACTGTTGTTCACTATCTATTATTGTACTTAAACTGAGCAGAACCTAAAATCAAACATTAAGTGATCAACAAAGACAAGACAGCCCTCTAGTGGAGTTTAACCATAGTTCTACATCCATCATGAACCTGCAATATAGTCTCAATGTAATAATATAAAAATAAAAATGCACTAAAAATCTAATCTAACTTAATGAAAGGCAATAAAAGCATATCAAATAAATCAAGAAAATACTAGTTTAACTCCAAAAAATCAACAAATCACATATACTCCCCTTTCATTTGGAACTTTATTAACTTCTACTTGGTTGTTTTCTATTGGATTTCTACTTGGGAAATAAGTTGCAAACCCAAACGAGCAGGAGATTTTCCTTAGTAACCATTACTCCAACTTAGAAACAGCCATGATGCTACAAAACTTACAGAACCGTTTTAACATCTCTCAAAAACGTAATGCATTACATTATCTTGAGACAAGAACTTACCACTCAGCTTATTGTGGCTCAGGACCAGTTGGGTTATGTTGGACAAGGTGACTACAAAATAAAAACAATTAAAAAAAGACACGTTTACTTGATGTCATTGCATGATGACGTCACCGTGATGACGCCACTAATCTCCTACTGCAATCATATTTTGTAAACAGACGCTACATACTGTGATTGACAGCCACATATTTGCAGTGTAAACAAAACTAATTAACATTAGCATAAAGTTTATGAACATTGGCACAATATAAAACTTGTAAAGAAACTGTCCAGACTGAATACAGGAGACTCACACAATCCGGGAATATCCAGCAGGTTTGATATCCCTCTGTCACACATGTCCACCTCCGGGATATTCTTATCACGACTCTCCTCCACTATCTTCTTTAGGGACTTTGACATTTTCTACAAGAAAAGATAAACCAATAAAAGAACGCAGAGAATCTTCCGAATAGAGTTTTGCCACTTTCGCCTCAAGTCGTGGCTCAAATCTAGTCATTAAAATCAGATAAAGAACTCGGCCAGTTTTTACCTAACTGTATGGAAAATACACAAGCATGAAGGAAAAACAGACAACAAATATCCAGGCCCTGCGGGCAGTAAAACCAGATATTTTTAAGCAAGACAGTCGCTCACACCCAACCGGAAGTTGATAGTATGTCTGTAAAAGTCTCGCATTCCTTCCTTAAAAGGGTATTTCCGGGGTCGAGAGAAAGGAAAAGAATGCCAAGCAGAATTCTGTCCCATTGTCCAATCAGCTGCTAGAGAGTCAGTGGAATCGTTGAAAAAAGGTACACGACTGTCCAATCAGAACGCGCGCCGCTGCAAGAGTGCGAATCAATCGATGAATATGTGAAGAGACAAGAAAAGTATTCTATCGACGCGCGCACATATATTATTGATGCAAAAATAATGTTTGATCTTGTATTATTTTAATATCGACCGAAAATTATTCACATTTGTATTCAAAGCAACATTATTATAAATAAAATTAGTAAGGCTATATTCAAATTAAGTGTTACAAAAGGGTAAATCTCACAAAAGCCTGTTAAGAACATATCCAAACACACTCCACATGTAATGTAACCCTGACATAAGGTATTATTTAATGCACTTCGTGTTTTTAGTAACAAAGAATAGAAAATATTTTCTTTCTCTCTCTATGTATATATATATAAATTATCAAAATATAAATGTTGAATGTATATAGGCTATATACAATGTTGAATTTATATATACATTTGTAAACAAGTTGAATTTTCTGAATGATATAATAGTGAATATATATATATATATATATATATATATATATATATATATATATATATATATATTAATTACTTTTTTTAAAAGAAAATCAAAAGTATATATATATTTACTTTTTAAAAAAAAAAAGTAATTAATTAACAGAGAAAATCCAATGTGTATAAATACTTAAATAAATACATTAATACTTTACAATTATATAAATATGGAACTCTGTTACAAAGAGCACTTTCCATCCATCTGAATAATATATATATAGTGAATCCAGCAGGTGTCTTGGAGAGGCAGATCTCAGATCCCCGGCTATCACCTACCTTCCAAGGGAGACACATTGTTTAGACGTCTACACAAGATGGAAGAGCAATATGAGTCTTCTCTGTCTCCTCCTCCTACAGAACCCTAGCATGAGGCAAAGGTATGGATACACAACTCTTTTCCTTTGGGTTCCTGTGGTCCCAGGTGGAACCATCAACAGACTGGATCTTGGTCTGGTCTCGGTCCTTCCTTTGCCTGTCTCTCAGTCTGTGTCTGGTTCTTGCAGGGTTGATCATTTCTATTGGGGACTGACAAACAGTGGCTCTATTTATAGGCTTGATTATATTTGGTGAGTGGCAACAGATGCTTCAGCATGTTTGAACTTTGCTTTGCAGAGCGGGAGTTCTGGATTCCAGGGGCAAAGCTTGTTTATGTTGTAAAATCTTTAACCAACACCCTCGGCCAGAAGCCAACGGAGAGCGGACGCATTCAGACATGGCATGAGGGCACGGGGAGGTGTGTATTTTATTAGAATCTACATAAAGGAGCAATAAGCACTGACACTTGACCAAAGTGGGCAGTGAGGTGGGAATGTGTGGATGTCTGAGTGATCTGCTCTTTGATTTATGAGGTGGTCTCAAATTATGTGCCTGAGGAACTGTAAACAGCAGAGCAGACCACCAGCAGATTAGCTGTTGTGTGTAGAGAATGAATGTGGATTTTATGGGTTGTCAATTATTTGTGTGTGTGTGTGTATATACATATATATATATATATATATATATACTGTATATATATATATATATATATATATATATATATATATACATATACTGTATATATATTAAAACAGGGAACATATTTTTTTGTCATAATATAAAATGAATACACATTATTTTATCCATCTGCATTATTCGGATATAGGACCTATCACTCATTTTGATACCATCATAAATCACCTTTTATCATATTGAAAATGTAATTATTCTAAATAAAATTAGTAATAAATAAGTAGTAAAATTAGTAAGAACATGTACAAACACTTTATTTTTATTCACTTTATAATTATAATAATAATATTAAATATATATATATATATTAATGATTTTAAAACACAACATTCAGAAAATCACCAAACATTCAAGATGTATACAAATATACATGTATTCAAATACTTATTTAACATTTTATATCTATATTTTTTTTATATTTTATATCTGTACATTTTATATCTAACCACATATATCACACACACACACACACACACACACATATATATATATATATGTGTGTGTGTGTGTGTGTGTATATATAGAATATGTCATCTTAATGGTCCTTAAAATATGCTTCATTTGATTTTATTATAATCTTTATAATTTTTATCTGCGGTAACATAATGAGAAAATATAAATCCCTCATTGCAGTAAAGATCTCCTGAGGCCATTTTCGTGCACTATTTCCCAAGTCAACACATTTTTTTAACACAGAGCTTCTCATGAACTTTGACCTTGTTAGGTTAAGGGAAAACTATTATAAAATGTTTGTGAAAATCGTGAGAAAGGTCTTAATACCAGATGGTAATGTCTCAAAGCACTGTTTTTCTATTGATCAGACACTCTTCTTTGACCATGATGGGTGTATTTTACCACGTTCAGAAGGAAGAAATGAAAGATTAGATGAAATGTTGGTTTGCTTTCTCTATATAGAAGCACTGCATGAAGAAAGCTGAAGTCTGTCTCCCTCTACCGAGCAGACAGCACTGAAGTCTGTTTCTTCCTCAGACAGCTTCATCATCACCCTTAGCCTCTCTCAGTGTTGGGTGTGTAAAGTATAATGCGTCAGGCTTGAGATGTCAGAGTGGGCTGTGTGGATGAAGTCCAGAGAGAAGCTGAGGATATCAGACAGTGAAAACAATATATAACACTGCCACACATTCACAGCTTGTGAAACGAGTGCAAGAATTGGCTTATTTTTTATGTTTAAAAACACAGAAGAGATATTTTTAAAGCCTCAGTTGACAGCAAAGAGATAAAATGATTTAAAACATCTTTACCGACTGTCAAAAAAAAGCTGCCTTCACCACACAATTACACAAGAACTACATTAAACATCTTTATTTTCCAAAAAAAGCATAAAAAATACATACAGTACATAAATTCAATTATCTACAAATGAGGATTCATTATATATTATTTATGTTTGATTCGCATATTTCTGTGTGAATTTTTCTTTTTCATTTCTTCTCAGCTGCTCCATGTGAGTCTGAACCCAGACGGGAGAACGGCGGACTGGGCCGAGAATTTCACAAACACAAGGTTTGAAGATGCTCTGAAAGGGGCGATATTTGTCTCCTATAAAAGAACAAAGAACAATTATGTATCCATAGAAAAAGTGTGTATGAAGAGTTCAGATGCAAAAGCCTCTAAATGCCATTTGAAATTTTCTTCTAAAATGATCATTTTTATCAAACTTGTATATTTAAGTTCAGTAATTTCACTTAAATGACAATTAATAGGTAATCTTCATTGCCATTTAAGTGAAATTACTGAACTTAAATATACAAGCTTGATAAAAATGATCATTTTAGAAGAAAATTTCAAATGGCACTTAGAGGCTTTTGCATCTGAACTCTTCGTATATACACTAGCATTAAAAATTTGGGGTTACGTTTTTTTTTTTTTAATTCTTTTTTATAGAAATCTCTAATGCATAGTCTGCATTTATTTGATCAAAAATGCAGTAAAACTCTAATATTGTAAAATATTATAACAATTTAAAATCACTATATGAATATAGTGTAAATGTAATTTAGTCCATTATTTAATTAAAGTTGAATTTTCAGCATCATTACTCCAGTCTTCAGAGTCACATTATCCTTAAGAAATCATTCTAATATGATGATTTGCAAGAAACATTCCATATTATCACCAATGTTGTTAATTTTGTGTATTTTATTTCTCTGGATTCTTTGAAGAAAATAAAGTTCAGCATTTAGCTGAATATTAAATATCTTTACTGTCACTTTTGATCAATTTAAAGTGTCCTGAATACAAGAATTTATTAAAAAAAAGATGAAAAAAAAGAATCAGGTTGACCCCAAATGTTTTAATGGTAGTATCTATCTAGCCTCGTGAGACCATCCTGATCTCGCGAGCTTTCAAGGTTTCACTCGCAGATCAGTCTGGATACTTTCCGTTAAAGAAAATTTGGGAGCAGTTCACCAAACGAACGTCCAATCAGCGTTGGCTTTGAGGCGGGTTGAGGTGTGACGCAACGAGAAGCGCGACAGTTCAGTCTAAAGAACATGGCGGCTTCAGCGGATGAAACTAGCATCAGCGTGGCTATCGAGCAAGTTTTATCGGAATTACAGAGTATTTCTTCACTGAAAGAAGAGCAAAACACTGCTCTGGAGGCTTTTCTCAGAGGAAAAGATGTTTTTGCTCTTCTCCCGACTGGTTTCTGCAAGAGTTACGGTACGTCATATGCTTCGTTGATCTGATTGGTTGATTTGGCCCGTCTATCACCAACATAGGCCAATCAGCTAACCAGTATTTTCGCCCCTTACCAAAACTACTTCAACGGAAGGTTTCCAGATGGATATGCGGAGCAAATCCATCTGGCGGAGTCAGGTTAGTATATATCTGCTTAACAGAAGTGTTATGTTTTTGCAATCACCACAGTAAGAGTTCACACATACCGATCCACAGTACGGCCCAACAACAGGCGAATTGGCATCTGGTCCGTCATATATCCTCAAGTAGTTGTTCTCGCAGTCTCCTGGGTCGTCAATGCTGATCTGGTTGAATGTGATGATCACTATTCTGCCACTAGGAGCCCTGATTCCCCACTCACAAGAGGTGCCGTTTGCGTAAGTGCCAGGGTAGTTTGGACTGGCGAAAGAGCCGTGGTCTCCATACAACACACCTCCACATCCTGGACACACACACATGAGTTAGGACTCTCAGCAGCAGCATTGAAGGACTGAGGATAGCATTGCAAATATAAATTAGCGGTGTGTTTCTCACCCTGTGAAGAGGAAGTCCAGGTGATCTCAAAGCCGTTGCGGGATGTACTAAAATCACTCTTGAAATGTAGGAAGAGCTGGTTGGTTCCCGGGAAGACAGGATTTGGCAGTGTGCTTCCACAGTACTTTCCTAACAGAGGCGATGTGGCGGTACTGCCGTTTCTGACCTACATCAGCAGAAAGAAATATACATTAGACAGCTACAGTAAAATCATCATCATCATCAGAAGGGCTAGCATAGCATAGTATCATATGCAAGTTTTCTGGATGATCTGTATCTGCACTGGGTACTGTATCCCATAATGCAATGTACTCGGCATGAAACGGAAGTTGCGATTGTTCTTTTTTTCCATATTGTGAGGTATATCCGAGCGAAACGGCTCCTGAAATGAGAATAAAATGTAGGGTGGGGCTTGATTTCGTCCTTCAGGAGTTGATTGGATCGTTGGAGGTTGGGCGGTGCTAACAAAATGGATACAGAGCCTGATAGCCCCGCCCTCGCGCCATATCACATGACAGGAAGTTTCCAGGGGGAAGGGAAGTTAAGGTTTTTGATTAAACCTTTGGGCACATGAAAGTGCACAGATACATTAATTTATAATAAACACTGCAATATTACATAAATAATAAGAATTGTCCATTTTTATTTCATGGTAACTTTATACAAAACTGGATCATTTTTATTTACAAACATTTTTTTAAGATGATATCTAGACAGATTGCTGAATTAAAAATTAAATGTTATTTTAGTATTATTTATTTATTTATTTTTATATTTTCCATGTTTATATTTCTATTTAGCTTTAATTTCTATTTGTTTTAGTTTTGTAATTTTATTACTTCCACTTATTTTATTTCAGTTCTACTCATATATATACGACCTTTCCAAAATGAATTGAATGCAAAAACATTTCTTTTATTTCTTAACATTTTTTTTATATGGTGATTGTTCTGTGTATTTATGCTCACCTCGAGATAGTCGAAGTTGCAGGAAGGATGAGTCTCCACATCAAAACTAGAGAAGAACAGAGAGATGGCACTGTTCTGAGGGGCCTGCAGTATGATGTTGCATTCAAGATTATGAGGATATATGTCAGGCCAGCCTGGGCTCTTAAGGTAACCGTATTCCTGTTCATAAACCCTGCTGCAACCTGCAGAAAGATCATACAGACATATACACACACATGACAATATAATCACACCTAAAATCCTTTGTTTTTCGAATCGTAGTGGAAAACACACCTGCCACCTGATAGGTAAGACTGAATCCATTCCCAGTCATGAAGGCTTCTGATTTGAAGGTGATGTGCATGGTGCGGCCGTAACTGTAGAAATCTGGCACATGTGAGTCTACGCCACAGAACTTATGAGACTGTCCATAATCTCCCTGAGACATCAAACAAATATGGTTTTCAATTATTTTAAACATGCTGTAAGAATACAACATATAAGTGAAGGCAGCAAACTTTAATAAAGCAGTAAGCCACTTGAGGATACATCTTGTAACCTAAAAGTAATATTTATTAAAAA
Organism: Cyprinella venusta; assembly: GCA_038021265.1. NCBI lineage: Eukaryota > Metazoa > Chordata > Actinopteri > Cypriniformes > Leuciscidae > Cyprinella > Cyprinella venusta. The sequence continues at coordinate 24,056,928 of CM075884.1, forward strand.
AAAAAAATATATATATATATTATATATATATATATACTGTATATATATATATATATACACACACACACACATATATATATATATATATATATATATATATATATATATATATATATATACTAAAAATTCAACTAAAATTCACATGGAAAGTAATATATAAAAAAATAAAAAATAAAAATATATATAAAAGCCAATTCAAAATATTAATAAAACTACAACAAAACTAGAAATAACCCTGTGACTTGTGAAGAGATTCTAAATTGCTTTAGTTAGCTGGTAGGACAATTTTAGGGGCGATTGGGATTTACCACAGGGAAGTCCTTAAACTCCAGGAAGTTGCTGGTGCAGCTCTGGCTGGACTCCAGTTGAAACTGTTGAACAGACACTTTCACCGCCTCCTGAGAAGGAGCATCCAGCACCCAGCGGCAATTACTGAACGGCGGGTAGGCACTGGGATAAAACGGGGATGTGATGGTCTGAGGCGATGCTGTGGCATTGAATGTTCCTCCGCAAATACCTAAAACAGTGAAAAAGCACTTTAGCATGACTGATTCAACATCCGATAAAGCCATTGGGACAAAAAGCCCAATCTTACTGTCCACTCTGCTGTAGGAGGCATTAAAGCCGCGGCGTGAAACGGAGCCGTCCGAGATGAAGTGCACGGTCAGGAAGTTACTGGACGAGACGAAGGGGGCAGGAACCACATCTCCACAGAACGTGCCAATCAATGGATAATTAGCACTGTCACCATCATAGATCTATAAATAGGAATACATATTTAGTGTAGTGCAAATGACTCTGTAATTATAATGGTATAAAATATGTTATACAGTTATTACCGAGACATAATCATATCTGCAGAGGGTTCCAGAGGGGCCTTCAAGCTCAAAGGAGGTGAATGTGAGGTTAATGCCTTTATTGACCTCGACAGCAATGATCCACAAACAGTCCATTCGTGGCTCGTACTGCCCATTAAAGTCAATATCAGGAGAACCAAACATTCCAGTGGGGGACGACAGGTAGCCGCCACAACCCTGCTGAGGACCTGGAGAAAACGAGGGATGAGGAAGAGATTGAAAGACACAGTGAGAGAAAGATGTACTTTCAAGAAACCCCCTGCAAGAGGCAGTAGAGTCCACAAAACTGACAAAATGTGAGTTTTTGTCTTTGTTTGTTAGCTTTGAATTCATCTATATGCTAATCTTAAATGTTGGACAGATCAACTACTGGCAGATGTGTTTAAAATGTCAAGGCTGTCTCTTCCAGGAAAGCAGACTAAAGTCATTTTAAAGAGTAATATTGTTCTCGGTGAGAACCCATTTTTGTCCAAATCAAATAATCTTTGAATAAGAATGTCCCTCCACATAACAGATATATCGGTCTATATACTGTATTTGTTTGTGTGTGCATTTCTATATATAATATATGAAGAGTTCAGATGCAAAAGTCTCTAAGTGCCATTTGAAATTTTCTTCTGGAATGATCATTTTTATCAAGATATATTTAAGTTCAGTAATTTCACCTAAAAGACAATTAATAGGTCATCTTCATTGCCATTTAAGTGAAATTACTGGACTTAAATATACAAGCTTGATAAAAATGATCATTTTAGAAGAAAATTTCAAAATGGCACTTAGAGGCTTTTGCATCTGAATACTTTATATATATATATATATATATATATATATATATATGTGTGTGTGTGTGTATATGTATACATTTATAAAAACCAAAATATTATAATAAAATATATAAATTACAAATGTTAAAAAAAAGTTAAAATTAAGATAAAACAGTTATTTTTTCTGCCAAATAAATAAATGTAAACAAAAAAATGTAATGAATGAATGAAATGTATTTAACATAAATTGCACATAAATTGTAGGACAATTGGGAGTACTTCATTGGCTAAGGCTCTTTGACTCTTTGACAGCACTGGCCAAGAGATAAAGACGTATGTCTTGTTTTCTGTCTTGGTGAGGGGACAGACTTTTGTGGTCTGAATGAGTTGTCTTGTTCACGAAGAACAACAGTGGTAGTTGTAGTACGGGGCGGTTCACTCACACAGCCCTAGACGAGCTACAAAAGTGTTTACAACTCAGTTCTTAAAGAGCCTGGTCATCCTGAAGGGATTGGGTCATCAGAAGCTTTAAAGCACAAAGCTGTTATGACCCCTGAACACTTTGTTCAGTCCTCAATGAGATCTTTGTCTTTGTGATTCACTCATTCCCTCATTATTCATTCTATTCCAAAATGAGAACCATAAAGGAACAAGCTCAAAGTATCACACATCTTAGTATGTGAGTAACATGTCAGATATTGTTTTTTGCAGATTTGTTGTTTTGGAAAAGAGCAGAATCATGCATGAGACGTGACTTCTTTACCGAGAAGATAAACATTACCTAAAGTCTCACTGTAGGTTGCTCTCCAACCCTCCGCCACAACTGATGAATCTGTAACGAACTCGAGAAACAGCTGATTGGATGAGGACCTGAGGTTGGGCGGCAGCTCAGATCCACAAAACTTCCCCATTAGTGGGGCCAGAGTGTTCCCTCCATCATACACCGCCACATAGTCAAAGCGACAGTTCGAGGAAGCTTCTAGACTGAAAGAGTTGAACCTATAGGACAGGGACAAACACATTACAGTAGATGATCACTATGGAAATGCTGCAGAACAATCTAGTTTCTCAGAAAGTGATACCAATAATGGGAGAGAGGGTTTGCCCTGATTGAAAGCCTCTAGGGACAGAATATAAGTGAAGGGGCTTCCTGTCTGGCATCAATACAACATCTCAGTGGGGTTTACAGCAAAAAGCAAAAGACAGAAGATCAATAGCATCTGAGCATCTGTCTCTCTGGTAGAACAGCTGGCATGATGGACGCCTAGCAGGATTTTTAAATGTTATTGCCGCTCCTATAGAGTGCCAAAGTGATGACATCACTCAGAAGTTAGCATCGCATGGGTTCCCTCGATCGAAAAGTTATGCATTTTCCCCATTGACTTTTGGAAAATTGCAAAAAATAAAATCTGTGTTCAACAAAGAGTTGTGACCCTTACACGTTTCGTCTATCAAGATAGTCTGTACAAGTTAATCCAAAATGTATACATTTTGAAGCCTAGATAAAGTTAAAAAAAGACAAGCAGACACAATAAAGTTTAAAAAAACAAAAGCAGGTTATAACTGGTGTGTTTTACAGTATGTCATAGATCAAAATGTGAAAATATTTAGAGCCTTTGTTCACCACAGACCTTACTGTATTTCAGGCGATTTAGCGAAAACCCATTCAAAAATCCCATAGACTTTAGAGCGAGGGAACCGGGAGTGCTAAAATGCTAACTCACTTCCGCGTTTTGGCCTACAAAGTTACAAACTGACTCAGAGAGACTTGATCACGAAAAATCTTGGTTACAGCATGCATTCAGGACGTTTTACCATTTACCATTTTCCACCCTCTTTCTGATTCTTAGAAAGAGGTGCATTTATTGCTGCTGTACCTTTAAGAAATAAAGCAGGACGTGCTACACATAGCCAGGAGCAACACAAGCTTTGACAGACTTTTCTTTTGTTCTGAAATGTTTTCATAGTCTGCATTATACTGTAAAAAATATTGTTGGTTTAACTTAAAAAAAAAAGTAACCTGGTTGCCTTAAAATTTTAAGTAGATTGAACTGGAAAAAGTGAGTTAATACAATGAAGGAGATTGATTTAATCATCAGAATAATAAGTTATCTGAACTAAATAAATGATTTAAGTGTATTTGACAAAAGAAAAATGTTGTGATAAAAAATCTTAAAAATATTTTTTTTACAGTAACTCACTTGAGATCGATGACACGGTTGTCACGGACATAAATGTGGTAAGTGCAGTTGATATTGTGATGGTAGTCGGTGATAGAATGAGACGGACTGCTGATTGTCCCTGCAGTGCCATTAAACACACCACCACATGCTGTTGAAAACACATAATACACATATTTTACGTGCACAATATACACTGGATTCATACAAACCAACATGTATATTACCAACACTGTATAACCAACACTGTATATTAAGTAAAATGCCTTTTTCATGTGTTTCCTTTGAGAAATATGGACTGTCTTCCCATATAGCACCAAGTCAAAGAGCACTTGACTGTGCATTTCTATTGAGCACCCTTTACAGTGAATGAGTTTGTTTGTGGAAGTAAGAGTGGAATCTGCAATGGAATTCTCTTGCATATTTGCATATTCTCCCAAATCCCCACATATTGTTTGAAAAGTGCAGCGTCCACTCATTCCACATTTCTGGGCTCAGTGAATCAGATCTGCATTACTGCCATAATCTAGGATCTACATCCAAGCCACACCCACATCCCCCACACCTCCATCTAAGCCACACCCACATCAGCAGAAATGCATCAAACTACATTATAACACACATTATAGTATAGAGAACCAAAAAGTATTGCATTCATGGTTGAAGCTTACGTATGGTTCTGTATTCAGCCAGGAAGCCGTTGTCATTGACTATAAAATCAGAGTAGAAGTTGATGAGCATTGGTCCAAATGTGGTGAAGACACCTGGGATGGTATTTCCACAAAGAGTGGCCAATGGAGTGCTACTGGTGGTCATGCCACTGTAGATCTTCACACCATCGTAGGTACATGTGGAGTGTGCTAGAGGAGATGGAAAGGCATGATTGTTCAACTTATGAAACTACTTATAGATGTATGACACTGTGTCTTTTGAAATAGTGCATACCCTCTAACTGGAAAGTTTTAAAAGTGAGCACAATCACGGTCTGATCTCCAGCATCGATGATGTAATTACAATTGGAGCTTGAAGGGTAGTGGTCTGGGTAGTTTGGAGAAACTACACGACCAGTTGGGGCTGTGAAATTGGCCCCACAACCTAAAAGATGATGTGAAGTAGATACATTACATTACTTGAATTATGGATGGGGGAAGAAAAAACTGTTAAGAAAAAACCAAGCATATGATACACACTTATGTAGAATGAGGCAGAGAAGCCTTTGCCAGGTGTTTCTGAGGACTGGAAACGAGCCGTGATAACATTTCGGGGTGCAATGACTACAGCAGGGGCTGTAGTACCACAACCAGTGGCCAAGAGATTCTCATCATTCTGTACGTTGTCAGACCACATCTGTCAGACAAACATAGGAAGAAAATAAACCACCAGATCCATGTGGAATACAACATCAGAGAAGATCTCTTATTAAAATGTTATCTTGTTACCTTGATATAACTGTTTTGACATTGTCCACTTGAGTCTGGGATCTGGAAGTCACTGGCAAAACCCATTTCCAGATGGTTTCCATCATGGGCGATGATGGTCCAGGAACATTCGATATTGGCTGGGAAATTCTGAGGATAATTGGGAGATTTGATGGTGCCTGCATCAGCATGGATGATTCCTCCACATCCTGAAGAAGAGAAAGTAAAAAAATGTAACACGTCTACAGAAAGTATACACGGTGCATCTTTTTTGTACTGTATACCTGATGAGTCTGTTGACCAGGTGGCAGTAAATCCTCCCTTGGACACTGAATGATCAGCAAGGAACACCACAACTAATTTGTTGGAGCCTGATTGGATAGTTCCCGGAGAGTTGTTGCCACAGTATTGACCAATAATGGGGGATCCTGAAGATGCTCCGTTGAAGATTGTTACTGAGTCCCAGGTACACTGGGTATGCTGCTCCACTTCAAAGTATGTAAAAGTGAGCTAGACAAGAATATATGGAAATTATGTCATATGAGTGAGGAATTCCAGTGTTAAGGTTAAAAGAAAAAGACCCAAGAAGCAATCGTGCCTTACAATGATAGTGTGGCCCACTGGAGCCTCGAGAAGCCAAGAACAGCGGCTTGGGCTGGGGTAGATGTTGGGATATCCAGGGCTGGAGATGACACCTCCCTCTCCACTTTGTGACCCTCCACATTCTGAGAAGTCAAAGTCAGGTGAGCTTAAGCAGAATTTTAAAGAGTTGAGATCCATCTGTTTAAGTGCCACTGATTAGAGGACGATACCTGAAAAGTAATACGTGGCTTTGAAGCCCAGATCACCCACAGCTTCATCCGACAGGAAGTGAACCCAGAGTTCAGGGGTGGACACTACTATGGGGACTGTAGGAGGGGACTGACCACATAAACGAGTCAAAAGCTCCCCATTTGGACCTCCTACATTAGAGGAACAGGCAAAACATGGCATACATGTTTGCTTATCAGCCGCATCTTACTAGTGTAAATGGAAAATTGGACATTGTATAGAGTGTTGTGTCTCTTTTTGGAAAATCTTACCCAATCTGAACTCCAAGTAGTCCCACTCACAGGTTTGGTGATGCTCTAGATGGAGCTCGTCTATAATAACCACAATGGAGGAATTCATATGATGCGGGTTCTGGATCAGCCATTCACAGTTCAGGTCGTTGCTGTAGTTTCCATTGCCAAAATCAGGTGAGGTGAAGTTTCCAGGCTCAGTGAGTATCCCACCACACACTAGCAAAAAAGCAAATATAAACCAATCAAATCAGGTCCCCAAAACAAACAAACAAACAAAATCGTCTCTCTCACCTGCTGCCTCCTCTGAGGAGTAATCTGCCGTGAATCCACCATTAGATACAGATGAATCGGTGCTGAAAATTACAGTCATAGTATTCCCGGAAGATTTCAGCTGGGTACCAGCTGGGACTGTACCACATAAACGACCCAAATGTGGGGCACTGGGTGTCAGACCATTTAGGACCTATCAACCCGAGAGTCAAAACAGCGTGTTACGGTATTTTGCATGATCCAACTTTGGCACCTCTAAAACATATACATTGCCTCACCTCCACAAAGTCAAACAAACAGGTCCCATGGTCCTCCAGCCTCAAGTCATTGATTGTAAGAGTGACCCTACGACCTTGAGGAACAGTGATTCTCCAGCGGCAAATTCGGCTGTGGGGGTACAGATTGGGGTAGTTGGGAGATGATATGGTCCCAAATGGTGCGTTCAGATCCCCTCCACACTCTACAGGAGAAACAATGCCACCAGTTACCCATTGAACTGCATCATCTTTTATCCAAAAAAAAACTTATTTAACAATTAAGTGTCACGATTTTTTCATAGATTTCACCTTCTAGGGATTGAACCAACAACATTCTGGTAACCAGTCCTGATCTTCAACCACTAAACTACTGTACATGACCCTAACCAGACACTGTAAGGATTTAAACACACTTGCCTTCAACACTGGCTTCAAATGATAAACTAAACCCTGGAGCATTCCCACTGCCATCACTGACAAACTTCACATAGGCAAAACTGTCTGCAGTATCCAGAGGAGATGGAAGGCTGTTTCCACAGTGTTTCCCCAACAGGCGACCTGGTGACAAGAAAAAGTACGATTAATACCCTCGACATTAAAAAAAAACCCTCAACTCTCATTTGTGTAAGGAGAACCCAAACCTGAAGCATTGTATTCACGTATTTCCACATAGTCATTGTTACAATTGGAGGAGCTCTGCAGGTCAAGGGCGGTGTAGGAAAGGGTGAGGTAGTGTCCAGTGGGACCTTCCAGGTACCATTCGCAGTTAGCATTGTCTGGATAATTTAAGTCCGGATAACCGGGGCTTCTGATGACACCACTCTGACCGAAGTAGGTACCTCCACATGTGGCTGAGGAGAGAAAGAATCCTCTTTTGAGTCATTGAAACACTGAGATCAGAAAAATGGTTGGAATGTTATGGGGATTCAGAATGGATTACCAATGGAGTACTTGGCTTTGAAACCGATATGTGTGACGCTGCCATCAGTTCGGAATCGTATATACATGGTAGTGCCAGATGAGTGCTGTGTAGATGGGCGGGTGTTGCCACAAAGTCTGCCTATCAAAGCAGCGTCTGATGTGGGACCATCACGGACCTCAACGTAGTCATACAAGCATCTAGGAGAGCAGATTGTAATCACTTCAAATTAGGGCTGTCAAACGATTAATCGCATCCAAAAATAAAAGTTTGTGTTTACATAATATATGTGGGTGCACTGTGTACAATTATTTTATATACTATATAAATACACACACATGCTTGTGTATATTTAAGAAATATTTTCATGTATATTCTGTATATAGATTTATATATAACCTATATTATATATAAATATGAATATTTTATATATAAATAATATTTTTTTCTTAAATATACATGCATGTGTGTGTGTTATTTATATATACAAAATAATTATACACAGTGCACCCACATTATGTAAACGCAAACTTTTATTTTGGATCCGATTAATCGTGATTAATCGTTTGACAGCCCTACTTCAAATGGTTAAATGTACCAAAAATTTGATTGTTCAAAACATATAAAACATACCCTGTATGAGGCTCGATGTAGAAATCATCCTCAAAGTCGAGTTGTACAGCCTCCCCATTGGGAACAGTGATTATCCACACACAGTCGATATTTGTGGGGTAGTTTGATGGATAATTAGGAGACGTGATGTATCCTGGTGGATCTCCATCATTAAGCTCAATGAGACCACCACAAGCTGGAAACAAACAGGATTTACTTTCAAAATGAATCTAAAATAATTGGTATATTATAGATATCAGCTAAAGTATTCACCTGTACTGTGGGCCTCGAATATCAATTTAAAGCCATTCCCCTCATTGGAATGATCAGAGACAAAGTGGGCATATAGGCCATTGTCTGTGGTCTGAAATGTGGATGGAGCACTGGACCCACAGAGACGCCCTGATAGAGTCGGCGAGTTGCCATCAGGTCCATTTCGTAACTAAACAAAATAATCAAACTAGTTAAACTTGGCCCTTTAAATACAAAAAGGACTCTTAGTATAATGGACTGGGGCCAGTTGCATAAACATAAGAATAGTAGTATGACCAACTAGCAGTTAGTTAGGGCTAATCAGTCTTATTGTTCGGTATCAAATTAGACCAATGTACATTTTTATGTAAATAACTCATGAACTAAGTTATGAACAGTCTTGAAGACAAAAATTGGACGACTAACTTGTAAGACTAGTCTTAGCAGTTTATGCAACTCACCCCTGGTTCTGTTTTGGAAAAGTGCCTTCTCCTATGGTCACTCACCTCCAAGTAGTCACCAGTGCTGCACTGATTACCATAACCCTGTATTTGGAAGGGACTTTGGAAAGTTACGGACACTCTAAACCCTGGGGTGACCAAAATCTGCCAGTTGCAATTCAGGTTGGGCTTGTAGTTCTGTGGATACTGAGGAGAATTAAGAACTCCTCTGTCTGCATGGAGGAAACCACCACAACCTGATGGAGAAGGCAAGAGATTAATGTACAACAAAACGTATAATGGGCTTCCAACATATTTTGATTTTATTAATGGACTTGCCGCTCACCTCTGGAAAAGGTTGCATTGAACCCCCTGCCATTAATGCTGCTGTCAGAGCTGAATTGCAGGAACATGGCATCACCAGTAGAATGGAAAGAGCCAGGCAGTTGTCGCCCACAAACTCTTGCAATCAGTGGAGACAAGTTGGTGTCACCTTAGGAGAAAAACATACCTTTGATTGAGTATTGAAAGTCAGCTTCAAGTTGAGATTGATGTTCATTTGACAAAAGCATTACCATCTCTGATGACCAGACTGTCATGGAGACATGAAACCTCATCTTCCATGTCCAGAAAGAGCAGATTAAACTCAATGATGGAGCTTAATCCGGGAGACCGGATTACCCATGAACACTCAAGGTTATTCTGATACAGCTCGGGCCAACCAGGAGAGAATAAGAACTTGGGAGTGTCTCCTGTCGTCAATGTTCCTCCACATGCTCCTGAAAAGACAAAAAAAAGTGTCCAATTGTGAATAGAGATCTTACAGTAAGGTTTTTACTAAGATCTGAGAGGAAGAATCCTTGAGGAACTAACCTGGTTCTAGAGTCGGCAAGGGACCAGAGCCCTGAACCGCCAACCAATCGACGAGGAAGCCTTTCCCTCCAATCACATTATCAGATTTAAACTCAAGAGTTATAGTGCTGCCTGAACTTCTCACTGGGTCGGGCAGAGTCAGACCACAGAACTCACCCAGAAGTAAAGCACTGGTGCTAGGACCATCATATATCTAGGGAATGGAAAACATTCACTTCAACTTAATCTACATCATATACCTGCATATTAAATGACTATATTTTAGATAAGGGTGCAGACCTTGAGCTTGTCATAATAGCAATTGAACAAGTCCTCAATGTCGATGTCCTGGAAGTGTATCTCTATGTGAGAGTCTGAATTCACTGTGATGGTCCAGCGGTAATCTGCGTTGTTTGGGTAGGTGCGTGGGTAAAGAGGGGAGGCTATCTGTCCTGAACTGCCTGTGATCTCATTCCCATACACTGAGAAAGCAGAAAAATAGGGCAGATATTCATTTAGACCCATGCCAGATTTCCTAACTTCAGGGGCCAGTTGTTCAAAGGTAAACTGATCGGATTTTGGTTATCGGATTGGATCAAATCTTGAAAATGGGTTGAAGGAATCTGAAATCAGATTAGATCAGGGAATCCAATCCTAGTTTTAATCTGGATCAAACCTTCAGTTTGTGTTGTTCAAAACTTGTCAGTGGGATTTGGATAACTTTGATCCAAAAAAAACAGGATTATCCTGATCCCAACAGGGGGTAGGATTTCAAGGTGGATTACAGGAAGAAAATGTTGTAAAACTTTAAAATTGGTCAAATAATACATTTGTATCATTTAGTGGATATACTTTTATTTATATTTTGCACTTGACTTGTGTAACCGTCGTAACAGTGATAAAGTAGACATAGGCTAACAATTAATCTATTCAGTAGGCTATAGTAAAGTAAAAGTAAAATAAAAATGATCTTGTCCCCATTTGTGTTTTGTCTCAAAACAAGAAACACTTACAGTGACCCCATGTTGGCTCTTCTACCTGTTCTTTACATAGCTGGTAGCCCACATTGTGATATGTTGTCCCATTAAGAGCACTGGTACTCCGGATTTGCTAATCTTGAAAACTGTGTATCTGGATCAGGGTGATCCAGTCTAATATTGCTTTGAAAAACCGTCATAAAAAAGTAAGACGGATTACCTGATCCTGGATAGGAAAAAATGGGATTTCCAAATCCGGATCATTTTGATCCAGTTTAAATGTTTTGAACAACTGGCCCCAGAAGATTTCAACCAGCAAGACTTCCTTGTACAACCAGAGTAAAGGTTTTTGCTCAACAGAATGACTATTTAGCTCCAACAAACCAGCATTAACCAATTTAACCCCCTGTATCAGCATAAAAACTCTGGATAGTGTTAGCTAGTCATTTCAGTAGGGTCCACACCAATCGGCCTGACTTACAGTGAGAGAATACTGCTCTGAATCCAGATCCGCTGACCGAGGAGTCCGAGATAAACTTAATCCAAAGAATGTGGCCTGTGATGGAGGTGTAGTTGGAAGGAAGAGAGTCACCACAGAAGCGATCAACCAGAGTGCCATTGGAGTGTCCTTCACGAATCTCCAGGTAGTCATTACTGCAATCTGAACTTTGTTGCAGCTGAAACGTTCTGCATCACAAAAAGTACAGTTGTTTGTTTTGATGACTCCATTACATTGGTGAGATCCACGTAACATCCTGATATGCTTACATAAAGGACAGTTGTACACGATTCCCAGGGGAACTGGTGATGGTCCACACACACTCCACATTAGGTGGGTATACATCAGGATAGTTTGGACTGTTAAACGCACCTGACTCCATAAACAGACGTCCACCACAGCCTGGAAAAACAGGTAACAGACTCCAATAAGTTCATAGTTCAAAAATTCATATGTATTTTGAACTAAATACTGCAATCTAACCTGAGGTTGAGGCCATGTAGGTTGCTCTAAAACCTTTCATTCCAACTGAAGCATCTGAGACGAAGTTTACCACAAGGGCATTGCTGAATGAAGTGACTGGGTGTGGCAACTCATTCCCACAGTAACGACCTGGGAAAAATTTACTAGTTACCACTAACTATTATTGCATTTCCGTGTCCCAAACCAAGCATAATGCTATAAAAGCCATTTCTTTCATAAAATGTCTCATTTATAATATCTAATGTGAGTGATAATCCCCTAAATAAGTCACAGATGGTTCCTTGATGAACAAATGTAGTCTTTACCAACAGATGGGGCTTGATAATTGTCTCCATCCAAGATCTCCACACTATCATGAGAGCAGTCACTGTACACCATTTCTACCTCGAAGTCGGTGAAGGAGAGAGTCACGTGGTTGACTGAAGGAAATACAGAATGGTGCATTTTAGAGAATCTGCATTAGAGACACAGCAAGGGATTAAAGTTGGGTCTGGGCTTTGACTTTGAGAGCATGGATGGACTTACATGGCTCCTGTGCCCGTATGATCCAACTACAGTTCTGATTAGGTGGGTAAGTGTATGGATAGCGAGGAGATGAAATCTCCCCTCCCACATCATCAGATATTATATCGGATCCACATGCTAGAAATCATAAGAGTAATGAATTAGGCTTAACGATGAAACAAAACCATGACAAAATGAACGAAGATGGGACTCACCTTCTGAGAACTGGGCACTGAAGCCTTTACGGTTCTGACTGTGATCTGACCTGAAGCGGACATAGATGACGTTCGTTGAGGATGTAATGGGAGGAGGTCTGGATACTCCACAGACTCTACCCAGGAGTGGAGATGACTCATGTGGACCATCATGGATCTAGAGAGACGAACATGATTTTCTGTGATGGTCCGTAACATCAAGAAATCCCAAACGTTGGGCATGAAATAGAAAGGTCAGTTACTCACAATCACGTAGTCAAAAGCACATGAGATCTGATTTTCTAGATCCAGATCAGTGAAGTTGAAGAAGACCCGATGCCCTACATCCACTGTGATGACCCAGGAGCAGTCCACATTGTCAGGATAGTTGTTGGGATACAGCGGAGAGTGGATCTCTCCACTGGGGGCATTGACAATCCCTCCACATCCTGCATTATCAAAGAGAAGATTTTAAGAAGGTCATTAGCAGGAAACTCAAATAATATAATTGATTAGTATTCTGTAACAGACAGATAACTAACCTCCTGGGACCTCTATCCAGGTTGCGTTGAAGCCTCTGCCACTCACGTAGGCGTCGGATGTGAATCGGACGGTGACCGCATTACCTGTACTGGCCACCTGTAGGGGGTTACTGGGAGGGCGTGTGGTGCAAAGCTGGGCCAATCGTGGGGCGGAGAGGTCAGGCCCTCCATACACCTGAACAAAGGTGGGGAAAATATTTAAATGCCAATGCATAAGATAGCAAAATACCAAACCAATTGGGTTCGAAAATCAAATGATACTAGAGCTTTCCTTAGACCCTTTTATCAAACTTGATTTTTTTTCACCCACTTGTCCCAGAATTGTATGTAATTCAATTACTATTTGGCTATTGACAGTTTTCACTTGCTTTCTAACGACCAGCAAGTGTCAAAATATCGAATTGGATCAAAGTTTTGAACAGTATCATATATCAATATATTTGTATTGTAAAATGTTTGCATGACAATGCTTTCCCTTTCCTTTTTATACAGTCATACTTACATTTCTAACTGCTGCTTAAATGTTTAAATATTGATGAAAATTGCATTTGCAGACACCATCAGATATTTAAAAAGTTTGTGATGAACAGTGATGTAATGAACTATATGCCACTGCCTAAAACAATGTCTGGTTTTTAAAGGAGTAGTTCACTTTTAAAAAAACGTTTGCTGATAATTTACTCCAAGATGTCCATGTCTTTCTTTCTTCAGTCGAAAAGAAATTAAGGTTTTTGATGAAAACATTCCAGGATTTTTCTCCATATAATGGACTTCAATGGGAACCAAACGGTTCAAGGTCCAAAAGACAGTTTCACTGCAAACTGCAATCTGTTCAAAGGGCTTTAAACGATTTTAGGCGATGAATAAGGGTCTTATCAATCGAAACGATCGCTCATTTAAAAAAAAATAACAAAGTTTAAGTTTTATAAGCTCAAATGTTTGCCTTGCTCTGTTCTGTGATGCCCGTTCGTGACTCTCCTGTTCGAACTCGTTCATCAAAATGAACAAATCTTTCGTTGGTTCGTTGAATGGTTCGTTGAATGAACCAAATGACTCGAAAAAAGATTTGTTAATTTTCGCTTAATAAGACCCTTATTCATCGTCAGGAATCGTTTAAAGCCCTTTCAACAGTTTGCAGTTTGCACTGAAACTGTCTTTTGGACCTTGAACCGTTTGGACCCCATTGAAGTCCATTATATGGAGAAAAATCCTGGAATGTTTTCATCAAAAACCTTAATTTCTTTTCGACTGAAGAAAGAAAGACGTGGACATCTTGGATGACATGGGGGTGAGTAAATTATCAGCAAAAGTTTTTTTAAAAGTGAACTACTCCTATAACAGGCATCTGTGTGGCACAGAAAGTGTGTGTGTGAGACTGTCCCTAAGCCCTCTCTCTAAGCTCTGATTTCCAGTTAATTTCTGCCCTGTTGGCTCTATTCAGTGCGACAGTGGAGGTCAGCATTCCACAGGTCTACGCTACAAAACATACAGTACACCCACAGAGCCCAGCAGATGCCGACGGGGCACGAGCAGGCACACACCCACATAAACACACACACACTTGTTATTATTTTGATAATGAACAAGTGAGCCATTTTGACTGCAGGGGACATAATAACCGAATATGCATCACCTAATATTTAAATATAATAATAGTACTTTAATACTTAAAATACTTGAGCATACTTCTTGCAGGGCAGTATACACTGTGCACTGTCAATTGCTTTTTATGCAGCATCTATCTATGAGCACAGCAGTATCTTACATGATATTGATTTTTCCAGTTTTTCATCAAACTGGGAACTAAAGGTAGCTGAGTGTACTGCATTGTGGGATACAGTACATCATTAAGTGAGCTCAGTGTAAATGCGCACAGAAATTTAGCATACAAGTTTTTGCATACCTCCAGCTTGTCATAATTGCAGTCAGGATGATACTCCACGTCAAACTCGAGGATAGTGATGGAGATGCTACTGCCAGGGCTGGTATGGATGTGCCAGATGCATTCACGGTTTTCTGGGTATTTGTCAGGATAGCCTGGGCTGTTGAAGGAACCAGCAGGCCCGAAGAGTTCTCCACCACAACCTGCAGGGGGTGACAGTGAGGCACTTTGACTTTTTCTTTCCCAGATTTTGATCAGGGATACACAACGTTCAATCTTTGCAAAACAGAACATGTAACACAGTCTTTTGCATAAATTTCAATCAGACAGCCAAAGAGCAAATATGGCACTACATTTTATTTTTCTAGCATGTATCATGGTTATAATCACCTTACCGTGGTATTTCCATCTGGTATAACAAATGTATATTTTTCGTTTGAGAAGTCTGGCAGTGTCTGCACTACTATGCAAATTTAGTTTCAAGACACTCTGTAAATGTGGTCTGAGATGCTGAAGACGGTGCATTACAGTGTCCAGACAGGAAAAATGTCTCACATCAAGCTTATCAGAGGAAATATGAAACCATATTGACCCTCACCGCAAGCAAAGCAGTAGCAACAAGACTAAAATGCGGTCAGTGTAATGTGATAGTCACCGAAGATCGGTCAGAACGGTTTCATTCTCTCCACCCCCCACCGTCTTAATCAATATGATCAATCTCAACAGCGTCCACAGGTCTGTGGCAGGACAAAGGAAGGGTGGAGCTACTTTTTACATTATCAAAACGGATCAATTGGCTTGTGGGTCATTAAATACTTTGTTGAATGAGCACTGGAAATTACTTCCTCTTATGATCGGGATGTTTTTTGTATGTGTTTTTACTCTTCGTTTGTCATTTCTCTCTCTCTCGGTAAGGTTTTTACAGTGCTGTGCACATTACAGTGTTATTGCATTACATTCTCTACACATTGTGTCCATGGAAACCAAGATCATTTCCTTCCAAATGATGACATCATCACACAGACAGGGGCGCATAAATGATTAAAAAGTTCCATATGATTTCAGTGTACCTCTGTTTCTCACTCTGACAGCAAAAATTACAGTCCACACCCTTCAGCACAAAGACAGGCTGCACACAAATATACATCTCAGAAATGTCTTGGTCATTTTTTTGTGATTTACGATTAGAATATGGATTGAATTAAAGGTTTGAGATCAAACTAATGTGAATGATTAATTTGTGTTGCCTTTAAATGTGACATAGACAGGGTCGTCTCCCTTTTTTCCAACACTGTCATTCTGGAAAAGATTTTTACAGGATATAAACTAATACATGTGAATAAAATCGTGAAGTTCTACAGCATCGGCAGTGGCTACACTTAATCTTTCCTTCCTTTCTTTGCTGGATTCATTCATCGCTCACTGGCAATCAGCTCTTTCCCTGCTGGCCAATCAGAGTGAAGCCTGCATAAGTGATGTCACTGGTTTGCCCATTAGGACTGCTATTTTTCCTTACAGATTCAGTGTCATCATCACTCAAGAGACTACAGGTCACTGACCCCTGGCTGCCCAACAGTGACTTCGCATATGTTATTTTCCTTCTATTCTGAGATCCTCATCTGTCTTTCCACTGTCATACACGTTTAGATGTTTCACACAATGCTTTGAGGCTGACACAGGTAATCTATGAATGCAGACTTCAAGAACAAATGGTTAAGCACTATTTTGTACTCTATACAACAAAAGTGCCCAATCAGCTTTGAATTGGATCTCACCATTCTGGTACCAGTCCATCTGAAAGCCTCTGTATGAAATGGACACGTCGGACCGGAACACAATGTGAAGGCTGGTACCGGTGGTGGTATTGGCTGGAGGAGGTGTGTTCCCACAGAATGTACCAATCAGAGGAGACTGTTCGTTTGGACCATCATATAGCTAGACAGGAACAGGAATAGAGATTATTTATACAATAGTATCTAGTTTGTTCATTTTCATATTATACATACTGTACTTCATCCATCTATCCATCCAGATATACACACACATACTGTATATATATTGTGTGTGTGTGAGAGACATTATTTTTGTATCTGGCTTATTTTGGAATTTAAATTTGGAAATAACACACATATATATTTAGTAGTGACCTTTCACAGGAAATACAACCAATAACCAACCCTCAGTAATTCAGACCATCTGTTCTACTGCCTCGGGAACAAAAGTGTGCTGAGCTTTTGTTGGCTTGCACACAAAATTTCGCATTCCATAAAGTAGCCATCATCAGATAATATCCAACACAACTGTCAATGTATTTACTCAAATGATGAAAGCCCATCTATGGAATGAGGTTTATGAAAACAGAGTGTAGGCTCTGAGCTAAGAAAATATCTTCCCCATGATGTCATCACTGTTTGGATTGCCATGGTGATGAGTGAACGAAGAGGAACTCAAAGGCCCATTGTATATTTGCAAAGGCTCTGTCGGTAAATCAGTGTAGTGCAATTGAATGGCAAACTGTCTAGCATGAATTAGGCTACTTGACCCCATGCGCAGAGAAATAATAAGGTAATACAAGCTTGAAAAGACTTGAGTCAGAAAGTCAGAAAGTTGAGTCAGAAAAACAAACTCAGTCTCTCAAAAGAGATCGAGAGATAAAATCGAAATATTGGTGATTCAACCAATTCTCGATGAACAAAGTCCCGTCCTACATTCTTTCTTGTTCGGATGTCCATCACAATAGTCAAGAAAGGACTTGGATTTCATGCACAACAAGAACCAGCATTCACAACCGATTTCATTTACACAAAGTCACATATTTCTTTTTTTTTGCCTTTTGCAAGATTGATTCTATTCATCAGGAACTGATTGGATCATGAATAGTGAGCGTTTCATATGAAAATAAAGCCGGACTGAATGTCAAATTCACCATTTAAAGCATCTCGACGCATCCTTTCCTTTTACAAATCTATCATTTTAGACAAGAATCAGCTTGAAATTTATGCTTAAATAACTATTTGGTTATTGGTATTGGTCCTTCAGAGGCAAAGCATGTTATTAATTTAATTTGATGATAGATTGCAAAAATAAACTTTTTTTAATTTAGAATAACAAGCCCTGATTAATCATTCTAAATAAAATCAGAAAGTCCACTTAGAAAGTCAATAAATTCCATTTAAGTTGACTTTATGTATCAGTGTTCCAGTATATTTTAAGATGTGGCCTAACCATGAACTGTGTTTTTAGGCTTGATAAAGCGTGTGCTGACCTTCACATAGTCAAAGGCACATCCAGAGGTTTGTTCCACCTCAAAGACTATAAAAGTGTAGTTGACGGTGTTGCCCATGGAGGCCTGGATGGTCCAGCTGCAGTCGGCACGAGACGGGTAGTTATTGGGGAAGTTCACACTCTCAATCCTTCCCCGGCTCCGATTGGCAGTCAGCACACCCTGGCAAACTACAGGAGAAAAGCCAGTCCTGATGAACATCATATCAATAACATGAGACTTGGAGAATATTAGTGGCATCTTGCCATAAGGGCTAGAGCTGGATTTGACCCTGCAGTAAAGTTTTAGTGTCTGGGAAACACAGTGGCATGTGGCCACTGACAGCCTAAGAAAAGGCAAACGACTAAGAGAATGCACAAAAGAAGATTCACTGAGTTCTAAATTGTGACATTTCACCTCCACAAACATAATTAAAACAAGACAAAAAAGCAGACATCCAAAAAGAGTCAGTGTCCTCTGGGTGAACTTAACCGCCAGGAGCATTGAAGTGCATTATTCATGGATTTAAAACCAAAATCGAAGCACTGCAGCAATCATTATTTATTAATTTACAAAAAAAAGTACCATGTTATTCCTATTTTTTGGGGAATGCACCATAGTAATACCAATGTATTCAAAGTATCATTTAAATATCATGGAATCCATTGTAAAACTTAGTCCCATTCAGTTTAATTGTCTTGTTTACCATCAACTCTACCAAGACCTTAATATGTGGCCCTGTTAGTAGATGATCAACAAGATTCACTTGTTTTGGCTAATCAGTGTTTGTTCCAAAGTATAAATACATAAAACAATTTTATGTTAAAAAAAGAGTTTTGTAAGAGACTTTTGTAACAAAGTCAGGCTGTTTGGGTTGCTACAGGTGTTCGGGTGTCACTCACTGGTTTGG
Source organism: Cyprinella venusta (assembly GCA_038021265.1). Lineage (NCBI taxonomy): Eukaryota > Metazoa > Chordata > Actinopteri > Cypriniformes > Leuciscidae > Cyprinella > Cyprinella venusta. Next base: position 24,076,066 of record CM075884.1, read on the forward strand.
TAGTTAGCCAGAAATCCTCCTGTGTGGATGATGCTGTCTGTACGTAGTTTCACATACATGTTCTCTAAGGAGGAATTGATGGGAGGTGGAATCTCATTTCCACACAGCTTGGCAAGCTGAACAGCATTGGTGCTGTCGCCATCATACACCTGGTAAAACATATACACATCAGAGACGGATTTAAACTTAATATCTTTAATAGAGAACTCTACCGTGTAGTAAGTTGTCTAATTCATTGTTCTCTAACCGCCAAGTAGTCGTAGAAGCAGTCGATGGCGTCCTCCAGGTGAAAGTCTCCAAAGCTGAGCATGAGCCTGCTTCCAGCACTGGTTTTGATGTGCCAGTAGCATTCAGCGTTGGCGTGATAGGGCAGGGGGTAGTTGGGGGAGGTGAAACCTCCGACGCTTGTGGTCAATGTCCCACCACAACCTATAACAGAGATGGCATAATATAGTCCACTGACCATCTGGCGCATATCGCACATAAACTTACGTTCCAAACAATTTTCATTGCGATTTCTGACTATGCTATCTCACGACCAATTCGTAAGAATTTGTACGAGTGATTAAAAAGTGTCTAAACCCACGTGATGGGTAGGTTTAGGTTTAGGGGCGGGGTCAGGGGTAGGTGGCCAATTCGTAAAATATGTACCATTTAGCAAAAACCGAGTACGAATTGTTACGAATTAGCCACCTCGTACGAATTCTCGTGAGATCGGGTTGGTCCACCAGGAAACAAAATTGACTAAACCAGATAAGAAGGTTGATATTAGTGCTTGATATGAGGAAGAAATATGTGCTGGATTCACTAAATCTTTTAATGATATTCAGATTTTTTTTAACTTCAAGACCAGTACTTATACTTTTGGAACAGTGTTGTTATTGTTAACTTAACGTTTGCACAACAGCGAAGCGCTAAAGACTGAGACATTATTCATGTTCAGATGACAACATTTTCAAAACGATCCCTATTCACACGGATCCGTGAAAATGACTAAAACAGTGTATTATGCTGCCAGGCCACTAGTTGGCGATGTTACTTTGTAAAGAAACACTATGCATGCACATGACGTCACTACTTTCAAAAATTCATTTCGCTCAGTTTACACACAGATGGTGGTATTGTTTTCACTTTGAAACCCGATTCCAAAAGTTTGCGTTTTCAGGCTTACAAAACAGCGCTGTCGCAGTCAAAACGCATTAAAATGTTTTATGTTATGTTTCAATTGAAAACAGTGTCGTGCAAACGGCACCTGGAAATAATAAAAACATCTTTATTTAAAATAACGCCGGAAATAAAATATAAATATTACATGAAAAAACTAAAAAACAAGCGAAAACTACAAATGTTGCTTTGGCAACTAACTAACTTACACTATTATAAATATAATATAATATTATAAATATTATTCAATATTCAGAAGAGCACACAATTAGAAAAAGGAAATATTCAAAAACTAATAAAAATAACAAAAGCACAACAAAATTACTAAAACTATTAAAAAGCTTGTTCTTCGTTAAAATAAAGCTGAAATAAAATAAAAATGTTAAATTAAAAACTTAAAACAAAATGATAAATGCCTGGGCGCTAACTGAAAATAAGTTAACATCACAGACAAATTATATTACATTCAATATTATAAATTATTAACAAAAATATATATTTACCTGTCTGTGTGCCATCCCAGTGGGCTTTAAACCCCCTATAGGTGAGCGTATTGTCGGATCGGAATTTTAGCCACAGCCTGTTGCTATGGGATACTATTATGGGTGGACCATTTGTTCCACAGTAATGACCAATCAAAGGGGATGTTTCATAGCCTCCATCTCTGTAAAAGAAAGATAAGTGTTTTAAAGCCTCAAAGCGACCAAATCATTGACCCAAGACGCTGGAAGAGTCCCTCACCTGATCTCTAAATAGTCGAAACCGCAGGAACTGAATCCCTCCAGCTCGAAGTCTGTGACGTTAAGCATGATCTGCATGTTGACTTCCACAATGATTCTATAGACACACTCTCGACTGGTGGGGTAATTGTCAGGGTAGTTGGGTGAGCTGAACTCCCCGGTGGGTGTCCTAAACACCTCACTGCAATCTGCATGGGCAAAAACATAGATGTAATGACAATAAAATAAAATATTATACATATGTAGCAAATGATATTGCAATATGAAATATATGTAACACTCTGGTCTTGTGGAGCGCAACAATTAAGCTATGTTCACACATATCAGATTATTTGTGTATCCAATTGGAATCTGATTTAAATGAGTGACTGTGCATTACAACTCAGTGCATCCCGTCTTTCGTTTTCCAGAATATCTGCATTGGTTTATATGGAAATGGTGTTGCATTGGTAGGCATACGCCAAAAAATGGCATACATGGCATTTCATGTGATTTTTTTGCAATTCAGACTTGCCTAATATGATGGGATTCCAATTGCATATGCATAAAAATCTGATTTGGACTGAAAAATAAAGCTCACTTGGAAAAGGCCATCTAAACCCGAGCTTCCCAATGAGGCCTGTACTTTAATGGATTTTCAAATCCAGTTACTGCATTAAAATTATACCTGTGCTCGCATCGATGGAGACATAGCTGGCAGAAAAGCCTTCCGCAGACAGACTGGAGTCAGAGACCAGCAGGACGGTCATCAGACTATCAGTGCTGGTTAGAGATGGAGGAACTGACCGCCCACAGAACCTGAGCACAAAATAACCACCATTTTCCAGCATATTCATTTAGACATCTTTAATTAAGTGTCCTGAGACCTCAAGCTTTTCGGATTCTGACCTGCCTAGAAGAGTGCCAGTCAGCGCCGTGCCATTATCATAGACATCCACATAGTCATATGCGCAGTTAGTGTGATACTCCAGGTTGAAGGTTGTGAACGACAGGCGGATGATGTTGCCGGGCGGAACGGAGATGTACCAGGTACAATTGGCTCCGTGAGGGTAGTCCGTGGGATGACCTGGGCTGGTGAATGAACCCGTCGGTTCAGTGAGAGTCTCTCCACAACCTGTACAAATGATCAATTCATTTCAAAATAGTTCATATTTTTATTTTTTATGGGAATTAAATTAAACCCACAAACTTTCCTGTTCAACTGCCAAACATTAGCATTCACAGTTGATTAGCATGTTGCTAATCTAACAGCTAAATGCAAGCAAGCACAATGAGAGCCAACTTTTCAAATTAGATTGAACAACTTATTTTTCAAATTCATAATAGAGACAACTGCCATCTTGGATTTAGTTTTTGACTAAGTTTTTGGGATTGCCTCCTTTGCAAAGGATACATGCCAAACAAGTATTTCAGAAGGCAGCATAATATCGCCTATACTGTATAAAACTAACACTGTAACAATGGTAAAATTAAAACCTGTTAACTGGTTAACTTCAAGTTACATTACCATATACAGTGAAAACACTGTAAAATTGCAATATATGTAAGGTTATTAATTACTATTTAACTTATGGTGAAAAACAGTGAAAGGACTCCTTGCATTATCCATCACATACTTTTTTTTAAATAGTGTTGTTTCTTCTTATTTTTGTTATTAGTAATGTACATTACAGTGTTTTGTGTTATATTTTCTATTGCATTTTTTGTGTAATCTTACCCTGTCTTTTTGTACATGACCATGTGCACCATCTATACTGTAGAGGTATCTGAATATTGTCAATGTTTTATGGACTCGGATTCATAGTTTGGCTTTATACTGTTCCACCTGATATTTTAATATTAAATCACTTAAAATATATGGTATAGGAGTAAAATGTACATGCATCTGCAATACTGTAAACATTGCCACCACATTGTTTGAGATGCCTGCTTAGTCTAGAGAGGTTACTCATGTAGTGTATATACAATATATGTAATATACAATCTTTTTTCAAAAGAACAAAACTATAGTTTACCTTGCTCTGCGGACGCAAACTCAGCAGAGAAACCATGGTTGGAGAAACTTGAATCGGTTTTGAATTGGATGAACATGGACTTCTGGGTGGACTCCAGCATGGGAGGGACGTTAATTCCACAATATCGACCAATCAGAGGGGAGCTAGCGCTGGGACCATCTCTCACCTGAGCGAGCAGAAAGTGAAGTTTCAGAAGAAATTCTCAGTGAAATCTGTATTTTGACTGAATAGGATTAGCACAACGCTAACATTGTACCTCCACATAATCGAAGGCGCATGTGCTGCTTCCCTCGACGTCAAAAGTGAGGAAGTTGAGAGTGACCACAAAGCCCTCGGGTTGGTTAATGACCCACTCGCACACTTTGTTGTGGGGGTATGGGTCAGGGTACATGGGAGTGCGGATCTGACCGGTTCCAGAGAGCGTTCCTCCGCAACCTGGCAAAAACAGTTCAACTCTGAGATCATGTCTCTACTGGATGGGGTATTTCATTTATCATAGAAATAGTTTAATATTTATAACAGTTAATGTATATTTCTAACAATTTTAACATTTCAAATCCAATTTTGTGTTTATTCTTGGACTAGACACTACTCTGCACAAAGACACTGACAGGTTATGATGTTATGGTTTATGTCGATGTCATAACAAAGACATCTTAATGTCATATTTGCATTCAAAATGTCATTATTGAGCAAAAGACACTTAATGACATAGGTCATAAACTTGCATAAACCCTACTTCATATTCAAGACATATGTCATGGTTATGAAGGTGTCAGTCTTATCCACACCCCTTCAAGTAAAGTGTTACCCTAAAATGTATGTCACAATACGTGAGAAAAGATGTATTACTAAGTTTAATGGCAAACATTATAAATGTAATAAGGGACTGCATGCTTGCAATGTGTTAGCAAAGCATTTATGTTTGAGTTTGCTTGCATAGAGTATGTTTCTAGCCATACTGTTTTTATTCTTAGAAAAATTACATTTGACATTCAGTGGGTGACATATGCTTTACATAAAAAAGGATGTTTCATTGTCTTACTAATTTCATACGTGGCCCTGAAACCAGCACGGGACACAGAGCTGTCAGACTGGAAACGGATCCAGAGCCCATTAGTGGTGGACAATATCGGTGCTGGTAGGGTACTTCCACAGTACTTCCCAATGAGTGGGCCGGTTTCACCCGTCCCGTCTCGAACCTGAGAGATTTGATAGATAAGGCGACATGATGAGCTCAAAATGCTACTTTCTGTTCCTCTCATCCACATTAATTACACAGATCATACCTCCACAAAATCAAAAAGACAGCCAGTATGAGTCTCCAGGTCCATGTGGGTGAAGTTGAGCGCCACCAATTCACTGCGTGGCTGTCTGATGATATAAATGCACTGCCTATTGTGAGCATAGTTATTAGGCCAGTTAGGAGAGATGATGATGCCTTCGGTGTCTGTAAAGACGCCTCCGCAGCCTGGGTCAGCTGATGGTACACAGAGTAAATTGCATTACACTCAAGAAATTTGTCCCAATATTGCAAGACAGTTGGCTTTGCCTGTTTGAACCTAGCATTGGACTTAGGATCTGAGTTTACAACATTTAAAATGTGACTCCTGACTTTTAATAACTCCAATAAACTGCTTTATGAGCGTTTAAAAGGACAGTATTCGACTGATGGATCTGTTCAAATGAACCATAACTCAGTTACTGGAATTACCGCTAATGAATTACAAATACGACACATCATTTACATGCTGTAATAGTGTGGTAAAATTCAACTGTGGGTCCCGTTCAAAAGTTTGGGATCAACGCTTTTATTTAACAAGGAAACATTAAATGCAGGGAGTTAATGTTACCAAATATTTCCATTTCAAATGAATGTTGTTCTTTTGAACTTTCCATTCATCGAAGAATCCTGAAAAAATGCATCACGTTCTCTTGAAAACGAACTGTTTTCAACATTGATAATAATTTAGAGTGATTTATGAAGGATCATGTGACACCGAAGACAATGATGTTAAAAATTCATATATTTTGGCTTTGCCAAATCCAAATTTTTAAATGGTAGCATACAGGTGTATTATCCGGTGTGGACGGTCTGATAATGCCCCTGTCTTGTGTTTTGATGGATTGGACTTTACTTACATGGTGAGGTAGTGTATGTAATATGAAATCCCCGATCATTGATGATGAAATCAGAGTGAAAGTGGATCCAGGCAGATGGTCCCGTCGTCTGTATAGGTGGTGGCGATCCAGTACTGCAGTATTTTCCCAGAACTGCGTCCTCTGGAAGCAGTCCATCTCTGATCTATAAAATAAAGCAGGAAATTGAAGAATGTTAACACATAGACACGAAAAACAGTTCAAATTTTCATGTAAATCCAGGATGCGTACCTCCAGGTAGTCAAAGTCACAGTTATCATGGTGCTCCAGACTGAGGGTGCCAAAAGCGAATGTGATGAGCAGACCAGGGTTCACATTCACCGTCCAATAACAGTCCCGGCTAGGTGGATAGTTACCCGGGTAACCGGGTGACTTGATGTCACCATATGTATTGGTCAACTCCCCACCGCACACTGGAGAAAACAAAAGATCCGATTCATGCTAATGCAAATATTTGCTACTATTCCAAGGTCATTTGCACCAATCAGGTGAGGCCATATTCACAATTGTTTGGCAAATTTGTTCCAGTCATTCTAATAGAAAACCATGTGATTGGGGATTTTGCATAAAGATGAAAGATTTCCCTATGCAAATTTCACAATGGGATCTAGTTGAAAACCTAGACTCTGTCAGACTGTTGACTGACAGAAAGCTGCTTGGTTTGAAAGTGACTTCTGTCTGAGCTGTGCTTCATTCAATTGCTACATTACTGACTAACCCACAAAAATCTAGCAAACAATTCGCAAATTCCTCATTTAAATAATTCTAAACGCAAAAAAAGGCGAGGCCTGGTTGAGTTGCATTGGTAGTGTGTTGAAACTCTCAGTTATTATCCTTAAATTGACTGACCAATTACAACACAATGGTCCAGCCATCCAATCAGAGCACACTGCGCTTTTTGAAAGGAGGGGTGACAGACACCTAAATAAGAATGCGTTTCCCAAAGCCAACTATTGTCGCAAGCTCCATTATTACCAACACAACTCAAAAGAACTTGCGACCATAGATGCCTTCGGCAGAGAAGTGTGCTCTGATTTGTTGGCTGGACCAGTGTGTTGTGATTGGTCAATGATGCTTAGAGTAAACGCACCCCTGAGTATTACTGGCAGACTGGGAAGAGAAGTGCTGCAACAATGTCAAATTTGTGAAAAATAATGTTTGTTTGTTTGTTTGTTTTTTTGGAACTTTCAAGCATGAAAACCTATTCTAGTATACCCTAAAAACAAAATCAAGACTTTGTAAAAGATATGGCCTCTTTAAAGGGATACTACACTTTTTTTGGAAATAGGCTCATGTTACCACTCCCCCAGAGTTAAACAGTTGGGTTTTACCATTCTCGAATCCATTCAGTCGATTTTCTGATATTTAGAAGAATATCAGTAACCAGACAGTTTCTGGTCTCATTGACTTCCATAGTATATTTTTTTCCTACTATGGAAGTCCATGAGACCAGAAACTGTCTGGTTACTGATATTCTTCTAAATATCAGAAAATCGTCTGAATAGATTCGAGAATGGTAAAACTCAACTGTTTAACTCTGGGGGAGTGGTAAAATGAGCCTATTTCCAAAAAAAGTGGAGTATCCCTTTAAGGGGATTCTTTGTTTACCTGGTGCCTGGGATTCCCAGGCTACAGTGAAGCCGCGTCCACTGACTGAATGATCGGAGCGGAACCAGAAGTACAGAGAATTATGAGAGCTGAAGACTTCAGCTGGGGCGGCAGTGCCGCAGTATTTCCCAATCATGTAAGCGGAGGCAGTCTCGCCATCGTGGACCTGCAGGAAGTCGAAGTTGCAGGAGGCGCTGTTCTCGATGTCGAAGAACGGGAAGGTAATCCGAAGTATCTGGGAACAACAACCGAATATTGACCACAAGCACAAAACCAAGTAGCCCGGGTTTTGAAAAAGTCCACCGACAACTTTACTAACCATGCTAGGGTCGGTTCTGATGACCCATGCGCAGCTGACCTGGTGATCATAATCCCCCGTTCCAGGATTTGTAGGGTAACTGAAAGTGCCAGCTGGACTTTCCAAAACTCCTCCACACTCTGATGCACATAAAAGGTCATGATGTCACCATATGAAAAAACATATACCGTCACATATTACTCACTTGTGTAACAAACACACCTTGCTGAGGGGTTTGGCACTGCGGGCCCGTCCATTGGGAGGTGCAGGTGCAGGTGTAGCCGTTGATGCCATCAGTGCAGGTTCCTCCGTTTTGGCAGGGGTTGCTAGAGCACTCGTTCACGTTCTGATCGCAATTCTGACCCGCCCAGCCCGGGTCACAGCGACAGATGTAGCCACTGGCTGTATTCTGTAGATCAAGACAAAAAAAAAACAAAAACATGGGGTTGCTGCGTTGTGGGAAGTTATAAGAGATTGCTAGAGATGAACACTGACCTCGCATTGGCCATTTACACAAGGATTACTAGTGCCACAAACGTCGCTGATCTGAGTACAACCCGTAGGTCCATAACCATTACCCACGTAACCAGGAGGACAGGTGCATGATGGGATAATACTTCCTGGAAGGAGAGCAAAAATTAACCCATTTATGATGCAAATCATTCTTCTACTGAATTTTATTTTGCCTCAATATGTGGAAAGATTGATTTTGCCACTGATAGAGAAGATGAGACCAAACAAATGAGCATCCTGACCATATTTGAAGTATTTTAAATCATATATATATATATATTAGTGCTGTCAAATGATTAATTGCGATTAATCGCATCCAAAATAAAAGTTAGTGTTTACATAATATATGTGGATGCACTGTGTATAATTATTTTGTATATATAAAAATACACACAGTTGCATGTATATTTAAGAAAAAAAATATTATTTATATATAAAATATTTATATTTCTATATAATATAAATTATATATAAATCTACATACAGTATATACTTGAAAATATTTCTTAAATATATACAAGCATGTGTGTGTATTTATATATCTAAAATAATTATACACAGTGCACCCACATATATTATGTAAACACAAACTTTTATTTTGGATGCGATTAATCGTGATTAATCGTTTGACAGCCCTAATATATATATATATATATATATATATATATATATGGCTGATTAGTATATTAAGAGAAAACATTACAATATATTACACACAAATATTAACGTGTTTTCGAAGAAGAAAAAGTAGAAAGAATATGACCATTTCAAACAATATAATGAGATGTACGACAAATGTAGTTTTAAAATAATGTACAGTATATGTGTTGTGATGAATACATAATGCACTAAAATGTGAACAATGAATAAACTCGAAAACAAAGAATTCATAAGAATTCTATTAAAATAGTGAACATGATAAACTTTTCGGGGTCATGATAATGTTGTTTTTGATAAATATTGATGTTAAAAAAAATAAGTTAGTAATTTGTTTATTTTTATGTGTTAGTTTTGTTTTTTATGATTTGATTCTGTCATTAAAATTTTTAAATAATAAAGTTAAATGACAATGCTTTTACACTTTATTTTGATTTTAGACATTTTACTGTTTATAATTAACTTTGCAAGAAATGATAGTTAGTAGACATGTAGTTGCAAAGCTACTTATAGTTTTATAGATACTGGTACACTTTTTCGTCAACAAATAATGTTATCTACTAAAATTAAAAGCCTTTTACACAAATGAATGAAGATATTGACCAAAAAAAAAAAGTAAAAATGGACAGAGCTAGCAATAATGTCATTTATATCAGGAGGTGACATTGCAACAAAGTTTAACACCCTTTTTTATTGCACCTGTTATAACATAAACGCTACTGGTCATGCGCTGCTGTAAAGGATAACCACAGTAAAGTAGTGGATTTGTGTTTGCATGCATGTGTACCTGGAGTGGACGCACAGGTGGCCAGTGGATAACATCCTCCGTTGTTCGTGGAGCAGATGTTGGCTTGAGTGCAAGTCTTCCCGTCTCCCTCATAGCCTGAGGACACACACATGGGGTCAGCAGTCTCATCTTACATTTAATGGCTACTTCAGCTCGATCATTTCAGTGTGTCTGGTCTTTCTCTGCAATCTAGCGGTCAATTGAGACTTGTAAAGCTGAATGTATTAGCAGGACTAGCAGACAGTATTGTCCTCAATGAACCCAGTAAATGCATCTCTCCACCTCTAGCTGTCCATCTCCATCTCTCCCAGAGGGAATATACTGAAATTTCAGCTCACGCAAGCATCTGTCTCTTACTTGAAACATACTACAGTGAGCAAAAAACATGATTCAGCGGGATTTTACAAGCAGGCCTGTGCTGTAAGCAGGATTAGGGAACAACAAATATATGAGATGTACTAAAAATAGGCAGGTTACATTTTCCCAGCCATCTCTAGCGGGAAATTATGAAGCAAAAGTGAATTTAAGACCAAAAGAACAACCTCAAAAGTTTGATTCTAAATATTTAGATATTAAATGCATAGCTCACCAAAAACAATTTAAATTTCAGCACGTTTCGCACATAAAGCAATTATATGGCTTCGGAAGACTTGCAAATAAAGTGCACAAGACTATTTTTATGGTGAATTTTTTAAGAGTAACGCCCAATTCTCAAAAACAAAACAAAAAAAAGCACATTTTCAAAAGCATGGGGTCAAAAATTGAGCTTTTTTTGTGTGTGTTTGTGCATTATTGATCAAAAGTGACTACACTGAAAAAACAAATGTGCTTTATCTAATCAATAAAATTGTGTCAACATATTACAAGCAATATTATTAATTAAATTGTACAAATTAGAATTAAATTAGAATGTTAATTTGATTAACTATTACTCAATTCTAATTTGTTCAATTATGTTCATAAATAATATTGCTTGTAATCTGTTGCCACAATTTTATTGATTAGATAAAGCACATTCATTTTTACAGTGTATTAAAAGAAATAAAATGCAGTCTTGTTTTCAACATTATAAGAAAAGAAATGTTTCTTGGGCAACAAATCACCATATTAGAATGATTTCTGAAGGGTCATGTGACACTAAAGACTGGAGTAATGATGCTAAAAAAATCAGCTTTAAATCACAATAATAAATTACATTTTATAAATAACAGTTATATTAAATTGTACAAATATTTCTTAATTTTCTAATCAAATAAAAGCAGCCTTGATCAGCAGAAGAGACTTTCAGAAACATTGAGAGATCGTACCGGCGGTAGTGCAATAATTTTCATTATTTTCAACTATTCTCGTTTAGACAACAGGTCTTGTTTTAAATTGCATGAGAATGAGGATGTGAGCTAAACCTGGAGGACACTGTCCACAGTGGAAGGAGCCCATGGTGTTGAGACAAGGCACCAAAGGGGAAGTAGAGCAGCCGCCATTGTTTGTGGCACATTCATCGACATCCTGACAGCTGTAACCATTACCCTGCCATCCTGAGGAAAAGAAAAAATAGTCAGCTGAATGCCTTCAAATGTTAATGCATTCATAATCTTCTACATCATGGATCATCATGCATATTGACATCATTGTAATAATCCTATGTGATGTGGCTCAGCTGGGCCGAGTGGTCTAACCAGCGGGGCAGGCGCCGCAGTAGAACGAGCCCAGGGTGTTGAAGCACTGCACAGGGGGGTTCGTGGAGCAGGGCTTGTTCTGGAGACTGCACTCATCGATATCAGCTGTGCACGCTGACACCCCGGGTGGAGACATCCAACCAGCATCACAGATACACTTATACTTGGGCTGAAAAGAGGAGACAAAGACATGCACGTTGATCCAAAGCCATATGAAGTCGTTATGTAGAAGGAGATATTAAGCAGAAAGTTCACACTGCTCTTTAGCATACATTTAATGAAAGTGAATGGGGACCAAAATGCTAAAAAAACAACAACAAAAGTTTGTGTATAAATGACTTGTGTGCAGGATACCTAAGTCATATACATGACACTACTGTATGTTTGGAGTCAGTAAGATTTTATTATTATCATTATTTGCTTATATAATATTACTTATTATCATACATTTACAATAAATGTTGTTCTTTTGATCTTATAATGAAATCAAATTATCCTGATTTTTTTTTTTATCATAGTTTCATAAAAAGCAATACTTTTTTTATATCGATATTATAATATTGATAATATTAAGAAATGTTTCTTATCAGCATATTAGAATGATTTCTGATTTCTGGTGATAAAAATTCAGCTTTGCCATTACAGAAATAAATTACATTTAAAACTATATCAAAAAAGATATTTTAAATCGGAATATTATTTCACAATATTATGGTTTTTACTGTATTTTTTATCAAATAAATGCAGCCTTGGTGAGCATAACAGATTTCTTTCATGAACATTAATAAAATCTTACCGACCAAAAATTTTTTAATAATAGCTCGTACGATAACTTTTTTGTGAAGAACAGACTAAAATCGTAGTCTATTCCTCCAATTAAAGCTATTATGATAGTCAAATAAACTAATTTTATGATGCTCTTTGAAATTGTAAAAGGGTAACATGACCATCCTGCTAAACTGTCAGTGCCTTAAATTTTGGCATATAGAGTACATCACACAAAACTATTGTATGACTTTAGGAGACTTGGAATACAGAGCCCAAGTTGTAAGGACCACCTTCATGACGGTCTTTTTATGATAAACTTTTACAGGTACGACATGAGGGGGAGTGATTAATAAATGATGATTAATGATTAATACACATCATTTCGAATCACCTCATTGGGATTGACTCTGTCTGAATCAATGCACAAGCCGTGAACACACAGATCCTGACTTCCGCCGGCACAGTCATCATAGCGAGATGTACAGTGTGGGCCGTACCATTCTGGAGTACAGGTGCAACTGATAAACAAAAAGAAAAGAAAAATATGAACGTATAAGTCTTTATAAAACACTAAAATCTCCAAACAAGACAAACAATGGAGGATTACGTGTAAGATCCGGGTGTATTCACACATGTGGCCCCGTTCTGACAGCCCAGCGGCGTTCCTGCTAACACCTGACACTCATTCACATCCACAGCACATGTGGGACCCTGAGGAGACAATGATCCAAGTGTCAGTCAATCACATATGAACAGGACAGAAGCACAGATGCCTATCCGAGTGACTGACCTGCCAGTTATCAGGACAGAGACAGTGAAAGGCATCCAACAAGTTCAAGCAGGTTCCTGCGTTCTGACATGGATTACTGCTGCATGTCTTCCGCTGTACTGTCTATGAAATAAAGAATATCATACAAATGAAATGAAATCCTAAAGGCTGAAATGGAAGGCTTTTAATCACATAAGTAACGAGCCTCAAGTGAATTTGATGATTACAGCAATACCTGTTCTATTGTCTGAACTTTTGACTCAAGTGTAGTCACTCTGGTGTTGAGCTGATTGAGCTGGTTTGTCACTTCCTGAGACGGGCCGCTGTTCTTGATGGTATTGATGTCATCTTTGTTAATTTTGATCTGGAACAGAGTTGCACTTGATTAAGCTTTATTACAACTTTTTTTTTTTCGGATGCAAGGTGCTTCAATAACATACACGAAACGATTGATCTGTGCAGACTAGAATAAAGAAAATAGAATGTAAATGGAATGAAACACAACGCACTCTAAATACAAGTCAAAAACTAAAAAAAAATCAAACAAAATGAAAAAAAAAACGCATACGAAATACAAGTCAAAAAACTAAAAACATTCAAACAAAATGAAACAGAACAAAGCAACATTAACAAAAACAATTAAATATTAACAAAAAATAGACAAAACAAAAACAAACCAAACCAAAATGCACAACAAAAACAAAACACTAGTAAAAATAAAACAAAAAACTAAATGAAACAAAAATGAAACACAAAAGACAACAAAACAAAACAATAGTAAAAATAAAACAAAAAAAACATTTGAATAAATACTACAAATAATACAAAAACAAAACAACAAAATAATGAAATAAACAAAAAAATTAAACAAAACGAAACGAGCAAGAAAACAAACACAATTAAATATAAAAAAATCAAACAAAAAAAAAAACTAAAATACAACAAAGCAAAAAACATATACATATATATATATATATATATATATATATATACACACAAAACAAAGCAAACAGAAATACACACAAAAAGACAATGAAACAAAACAAAATAAGCAATACAAAATCAATTAATTGTCATAGGCATTTTGGAATGTTTTTTTTTATTTTTATCAAAAACCTAATTTCTGGTTATATTAGTGATACTGACATCACTATAGCATCACAACATGCTTGACCAACAGAAATATTCACTTGTATCTTGCAGTTATTAGCTCTATAATTAGCCATCATTTACCTGTAACAGAAAATATTTCAGTCAAACTCACCTGATTTATCTGCTGGACGAGGTCCTCTGCTCCCACCTTCAAACTTCCCGTCCCTGAGGTCGTGAAGCGAATGTCTTTGTTGTAGCCGGCAGAGAAGGTGAGGTGACCGTTCTCTGATATCATACGAGGCCTGAAAAAATCAATTACCAAGTAACCAAGCATGTCCTCATTTAATTTCTAACTCGCATTCAAATTTTAGGTGGTCTCAAACAAGGAAGTGTTCAAGTCCTTCAAGCAAAAAACGAATTAATTAAAAACATTTTTAAAACTCACTGGTCACTGCCGACGTCCCGTTTTTGTCGTTTGTGGGGTTGACCGCCACTGTCACACTGCAGTCCAGAGAGGAAGATGAGAAAGATGAAGGGCCAGGAGAAGCTCAGTGTCCAAGCCATGCTGAGAGAGCTCGTCCCAGGACGCTCATCAGACACTGTAGTGAACCTTCACACCAAGATCTGCCTAAAGCCCAACCAGCCAGAGATGCACTTTGGCCCTGAGAAGTCCTAACACCACTGCATTTCCCAAAATCATTTATAAAGAACATGGAAGTGTCTAGAGGGCATTTAACTCGGCTGCATGCAGGTAATTTGACTTTATTGTGTGAGTGTCAGGGGCTGTCACATGTGTTTAGGAGATCAGTAACCAAAGTTAAAGCTGTGAACCTGCGGCTTAGGGCTAATTTTCCCTTCACGGTAAATGACCGGCAGCATTAAAACTAATATAACCATTAAAATCATATAGCCTAACTGGTTTCTGTTGTGTGATCAAATGAGAGAATGCAGTAATAACAAATAAAAAATATTTTATTCAACAATATACAACTTTACAGAAAATGTAATAATTATATATATATATATATATATATATATATATATATATATATATATATATATATATAACATCTAATTTCCCAATGTTTTATTATGAGATCATGAGACGTATAAGATGTGAAAGCACATGGACATTCAGGCTGTTCCCTAGTACCCGGTACTGCTGCTTAATGGAAATGTGCTTTGGAAATGCTGAAACACAAAATACGTGTAATTGAACGACAATATTATTACATTTTCACATTGCTGTTTCTTATGAATATTCATTTACAGTATGAATCAGTGGGTCTGAGTTCTCTGAAAATGTGTTTTAAAATTGTACAGAAATCTTTCTAATCTTCCTTTTCTCCCTGTCTTCACCTTTGCTTTGTCTGTAAAGCATTTTTGCAAAAAAAAAAAAAAAAAACTAATTATGAATCCTGAAACAGTTAATTATCTAAATAGAAGCCAAAAGCCAATAATGGGAAAACTATTCATTAACTCTTTCACTGGACTTATAGTCTGAAATATAATTCCATACAACAATGTCTATGCACATAATATAGTTAAGAAGATTTCTGTTAATTTGTGTTTTTTTTCTGTGCAGTGTTGGTGAATGTTGTGCGATGCTGCTGTTTAGTGTCTGATGAACGTCTTACTGAAATCTGCAGGAAAGCCCATGAGGTTGGCGATCTCTCTGGGTGTGAAGTATCTCAGCTTTAACTGGAGAAGCTGCTTCAGTTTGTCCTCTTCAGAAAGGAGCTCCAGGCTCTTAAACACACTCTCTAGCTCTACATCCACACAGCACTGCAGGACAGAGCCCGTGCCTTCCACATAGTGACCATAACTACACAGAAAGAATCAACAGTTATATACACACACACACACATATATATATATATATATATATATATATATATATATATATATATATATATATATAATGATTCTTTTAATATAAAAATGCAAACAAAAAAAAATTCTAAATGCAAAAAAAAAATTCTAAATTTTTTAATGATTTTTTTTACATAATAAAAGGGGGGGGACGAATTTAATTGTCATATTTTGGTGTTCATAAAAAAATAAAATAAAATATACAATGACACTTTTATTTAAAAAATCAATTATACTGATGAAAAATAAATATATATACATTTTAGAGTGGCCTTTTATTGTGGCCAGCCTAAAGCACACCTGTGCAATAATCATGCTGTCTAATCAGCATCTTGAAATGCCACACCTGTGAGGTAGATGGATTATCTCAGCAAAGGAGAAGTGCTCACTAACACAGATTTAGAATTGTGAACAATAATTGAGAGAAATTATAGAAAAAGTCTTAGATCTTTGAGTTCAGCTCATGAAAAATAAAAGTGGTGCATTTATAATTTCGTTCAGTGTCCTGTATGTATGTGTGTGTATATATGAAGAGTTCAGATGCAAAAGCCTCTAAGTGCCATTTGAAATTTTCTTCTAAAATGATCATTTTTATCAAGCTTATATATTCAAGTTCAGTAATTTCACTTAAATGACAATTAATAGGTAATTTTCATTGCAATTTAAGTGAAATTACTGAACTTAAAAATACAAACTTGATAAAAATGATCATTTTAGAAGAAAAATTCAAATGGCACTTAGAGGCTTTTGCATCTGAACTCTTCATATATATATATATAGACCATTTCAAAATGATGTAAACAACACTGGCCCAGAAGCACTTCCTGTTTCAGTTTTTTAACACTACATAAAAGCTGGGATAAAATACAACCAACAGAACATTTAAAACTGAAACAATAAGTTAAACAAACATCTTTAAGAAGTTTCTTTACATGTAAAATAAAGAATACAGTTACAAATTGAAACAGGAAGTGCTTCTGGGCCAGTGTTGTTTACATCTTTTGAAATGGTCTATATATATGAAGAGTTCAGATGCAAAAGCCTCTAAGTGCCATTTGAAATTTCCTTCTAGAATGATTATTTTCATCAAGCTTGTATATTTAAATTCAGTAATTTCACTTAAATTGCAATGAAGATTACCTATTAATTGTCATTAATTTGTCAATATACAAGCTTGATAAAAATGATCATTTTAGAAGAAAATTTCAAATGGCAATTAGAGGCTTTTGCATCTGAACTCTTCATATACAAACAAACACACACACACACACACACACACACACATATATATATATATATATATACACACACTTGCACGTCACAATTTATTATACTTTTAAAAAAATGCAATTATAATGAGGAAAATATATTTGTGTGTTTTTTTCTTAAATAAACATATTTTAATTAGTTTATCATTATTATTTTTATATTTATATTTATACTAATTATAATTTAATTATAATCATATTAATAATACACACACCCTTTAGTAAAGCAAACTGATCTCCTGCTACTGGGCTGAACTATATCCATCAGTAGAGCGTATCTGAGCAGGGTTTTGGGAGGCAGCAGATACTGGTCCATGTCCTCCTCTTCCTTCTGCAGAAACTCCAGCAGCCTCTGGACAGTCTCCTGTTGGTCCTGATTCCTCTTCTTTTCTAACTCCCGTTCAGTCTCCAGCTTAAAAATGATCGTCCCAGTCTTTTCTCTCTCAGATTCAGAGGGTGTAGGATGATTGTGTGAAACAGCGAGACTGTCCCGGGACTCAGACATGGGGAAACCCTCTATAATCTGCCAGTAGATAGAAAGCTTTAGTATTCAATAGTAACTGTGTTGTGGTATCAGAAATCAGAAAAATACCTCTGCTGATGTTGGGAATGAGAAGGATCCCGGTGGTCTCTTTGCAATGAGGAAGTATCTGAGCCTAGAGTTTGGTATCCCAAGCTGTGAACATAAAAACCATCACAAAATCAAGACTGGCATATGTTTTCTGAGGTTTTCAAGAAACATTAACTTGGTTGAGACATACTCACAGATGTTGGTGAGATCAGAAACTCCTGAAAGATGTAGTCACACTCTCTCAGTGTTTTAAGCAAAGCATCCCTGTGGATTAAAAAAACAGAATGCCTAATATATATTTAGACACTTTTAAACTTTGATAAGACCAATTTAAGGTAAAGAGCGTACTTTTTCAATATTAAAATACTTGTATGCATCTCAGTTTAATGCGCAGACAACCACTGTATAAGATTCGTATCAACACAATACATGTTGACAGAAACACAGAGGGGAAACCCATGACCTCATTGGCTCCTAGCCACATAACCATGGTGATCTCAAAGCCCCTGTGTTACCTTGCAGCAGAAGTCTCAAAGCCCTTCACATTCTCCAGCAGAATGAATCGTGGCCGCTTGCTGAGCCTGCAAGGACAAAGAAAGGCACATTCTTTCACAAACACGCTCTGGGAAGAAAAAAACACCTTGGCTGAGTTCGGGAATAGCACAATAGACTTGAGAAAGGGCAAATGGAGAGGAGAGAGAGAGAGAGAGAGAGAGAGAGAGAGAGAGAGAGAGAGAGAGAGAGAGAGGAAGCAATTCTTCATTCCTTTATTAGACATGAATTAATAATGTGAGATGTGCAAAAATACTGTAGAATGAACGTTGCCAGGAAACTTGGCTTTCTTCATAGGAAGAAGTATTGAGAGAGAGAGAGAGAGAGAGAGAGAGAGAGAGAGAGAGAGAGAGAGAGAGAGAAACCAACTCAAATTTGGAAATCAATATCAGAGAACCGTTTCAGTGACTTATGCTCAGTACCCATTGTGTGATTTTGGGCTGTCCCATGCGAAAGATTTTGCCGATTTCTGCCGCCATTGCGATTAAACGACTAGCCAATAAAAATGCAACATGAAATGGTGTGTTGATCAATGCAACATGGTGCTAAAACCTAAACCTACTTACCTCAAATCTCAAATCTTTTTTTCGAGTCATTTGGTTCATTCAATGAACGAAATGACTTGGAAAAAGATTCGTTCATTTTGATGAACAGGAGAGTCACGAACCCTCATCACAGAACAGAGCAAGGCGAGCATTTGTGCATATAAAACTTAAGCTTTTTTATTTATTTTTGAAATGACCCATCGTTTCGCTTGATAAGACACGTATTCATCGTCTGGTGTCATTTAAAGCTTCACTGAAACTCTCATTTGGACCTTGAACCCTTTGGTTCCCAATGAAGTCCATTATATGGAGAAAATCCTGGAATGTTTTCATCAAAAACCTTAATTTCATTTCGACTGAAGAAAGAAAGACGTGGACATCTTGGATGACATGGGGGTGAGTAAATTATCAGCATTAAGGCGTTCATAAGAGCTCGGATTGATCAGTCTGACCTTGGCAGAAGGTCCAGGATATAAAGGAAGCTCTTTGTTCTGGGGTCAGCAACATCTCCCTGCAAACCAATCCTATTGAGAAACACACGTTAGCTTTAGGCAACTAATTTAGCACCCTTTTTCACAATACAGACATACAGTATAGAGCAGTAATTGCAGCAAATGTTTACGATTGGAAAGATCCAAGGCTGCATTTGTTTGATTAAAAATACAGTAAACATTGTGAAATATGACTGTAATTTCAAATAACCGTAAATGTAATTTACTTCTGTGATGCAAAGCTGAATTTTCAGCATCATTACTCCAGTTTTCGGTGTCTCACCGAATAAAGTATTAATTCCTTTTCTTTAAAAAAAAAACAAAACAAAAACAAGCCATACTGACATTAAACTTTTGAACAGTATCCACCTTTTTCCTACGCCCCATGACGCTTTGCACAAATCATGAGAGTGAGTGACTTCCGTTAAATTCGTCGTCCGTTGACCATGAGATCAAATTTTAAGCAAATTATTTCTTCAATGAACAAGAGAAAAATAGCAGATCACCTGGTGAATGGTTGACACGGTGGACTCATCAAAATCATGTCAAAGTTCAGCTTGTCAAAATCCTGTAACGTCATTCCCTTATACACAAAACCAAAAGAGATAGCATTAAACAAACTATTAAGAGAAAACAAATAAAATGACAAAAAACTGCTCTCCCTGGTTTATTAAAAAACATAAGCGTATCATATAACCCACATATAGAGATATACATGATGATATAAAAGAAAAAGTATTTATGATTATAAGTTATTTATGCTTTAAGTCTTGAACTTAAACCATTCTTAGTGCATCAAGTAAAAAAAAAACATAGACATACTAATTAACTCCACAATAATACCATTTAAATAGCAAATCCATAATCATTATCAATTTTTAAAAATCTCCATTCATTGTTGTATATTATTCTGAATTGAGGCCAGTGGCAGGTACATTATTACCATGCTGACAAAGCACAGAACCTTTAACCACCACAAAAACCACTCAGTTACTCTTTACCTCCTATTGCTTTTAAAAGTCCAGTCACGGGAATATGTGCTGGTAGGACTTACAAAAACGTCAATTTAAGGATGTTACAAAAGAGATGTGTAGTTATGAGTGCAATAAATCAGTTAAATAAGATTTTGATTGCACAAGCATATATAATACAGTGATTACAGAGACATAAATCTATGCAAGAAATGCAAGTCAGCGGTAATAATCTTTCTTGTAATCGAGTACTAATTATGCATATCGTTTGCCTGTATTAATTGGCATTAAGGGACTGATTCTTTCATACAAACAAAATGTGTCTAATCATTTACATAGTCAAATAAGATTGAGGTGGGCAAAGGACTGACCTCGATTGTTTTGGGCAAGAGTGGGGTACTGGGGAAGTTGTGTTTGTAGATTTCATTGGCTGTTGTATTGACATCCACAGCAGCCACAACTTCAGATGGAACTGAGCTCTCTGAAAGAAACGCAAATTAACTCAACTAAATTTACTGTGAGTTTTAGCTTGTCTACACAACTCCAGTGAATCTGTTTATTTGTTTTGTTTAAAAAGAACAATGTACAGTACAGTATGGGAACAGTGACACCTGTGGGAATCATAAAAACAGAGACTCAAACCTTTACCAGCCTGTCAATCACTTGACAGAGACAGAGCCTTTGCAACTGATCCTGTGTCAGTCATGTGTTTCAATAATAGCTCCGCCTGGTTTAAACAAAATGACGTACCCTTTAAAGCATAATGCATCCCGCCTATTCCGCTGTATAATTCCAAAACACGGAGTCGGTCCATGTTGTCCATTCTTCACTGTTGAATGATGTTTATAATAATTTGACAGCGTCTCCTCAGACATGCCACTTGTGCAATCCCGAATACATGACCGTCTAGAAACAAATCCGTACGCGAATCGTTCCGCTTTTTTTAAAAAAAATCGATTTCTTCCTATTCTATTTTTCTTCTTCTTAATAATAATACAAATTTACATTGAAACGTCATTTGCGTTTTAAATTTTTACAGTACAAGTAGATTAAGTTATCTTCAAAAATGATAAACTTCTTAATAGTAACGTGTTATATGTTTAACTATATAATTCGAATATGTTCTTGGTGTTATTTATATAATATACTTACACACACACACACACACACACACACACACACACACATATATATATATATATATATATATATACGCAAATTATATAGGCACTTAATATATACATAATAAATATATATAGGCAAATTATATAGGCATATATATATATATATATATATATATATAATCATGTTGTAATAATAATATATTATATTACATTATATTTTTTAATAATAAGTAGGTCTATATAATTTGAATACATAAATATGTTGTATTTGTGTAGACTATTTGTTTTCGAAGTAATTATTTGAAATTATATATATATATATATATATATATATATATATATATATATATATATATATATATAAGAAATATGTAGTTATTTTCATAGTAATTATTTGAAATAACATTATATTTATTTAGGCTATGTATACATTCTTTTTACCTATTAATATAGCTATGAATTATAAAACGTGGTAACCTGTATTTGTTATATGGACAAATATGGACAAACTCAAACATTGGGTTAAAAATTTAATTTACCCAATGGCTGGGTTTGTCCATATTTGACCCAAAATCGGGTTAAAACAACCCAGCATTTTTCATGTACACACAGAAACTGCATTTTACAGTAAACAAGCTATATTTAGGCCTTTATCTCTTTTTAGTTTTACAGCTCTATCATTTGTCTGTAATATTTGCCATGTTCAAGCTCTTTTATTAATAGAGGGGCACAAGCTGCTCCTCCGCCCCGACACTTCTACGTCACTAAAGCTCCCTGCACCGTTATGTCATTAGCATAGGGAGTGGACTATAAATGCAAGCAGAACCTCTGCAGTGGTCTCGGTTGGTCCGGACAGGGTGCGGTATCAGTTAGTGAAAGTAGACGCTGACTTCAACAACAACCCAAGAACTAAAGGATTACAATGGCCAACCGAACAAGCACCTCTTCTTATAAAAGGATGTTCGGTGGGGAGCGACCTGCGATGTCCCGGTCCACTTACTCGAGTCGGCAGTTCAGCAGCCCGGTGCGCACAACCTCACGCGTGTCCTACAGCAGCGCGTCCTCCGCGTCTCCATCCATCTACATGAGCAGGGGCGCGAGGGTGCGCACCAACGCGCCCCTGCCCAGGCTCGCCACCGATACACTGGATTTCGGGCTCGCCGACGCCATCAACATCGAGTTTAAAGCCAACCGAACCAACGAGAAAGCGCAGATGCAGCATCTCAACGACAGGTTTGTCAGTTACATTGAGAAAGTGAGGTTTCTGGAGCAGCAGAATAAGATCTTGACGGCGGAGCTGGAGCAGATGAGGGGGAAAGGCGCGTCCCGGGTCGGGGATCTGTACGAGGATGAGATGAGGGAACTGCGGAGACAAGTGGACCAGCTCACCAACGACAAGGCCAGAGTGGAGGTGGACCGGGACAATCTGGGAGAGGACATCGAGCGCCTCAAAGAGAAGTATGTCCAACTGACAGAAACTGATCAAACTTTCAAACAATACATCTGGCAGTTTTTGCAAACTAGATTTGGGGTTTAGTCTAAATCAAACTATTGTCCGTTCGCATTTAACATAAATGAATAAACGTATAGGCAAAAAAATGCATTTATTTTATTTAT
Organism: Cyprinella venusta; assembly: GCA_038021265.1. Lineage (NCBI taxonomy): Eukaryota > Metazoa > Chordata > Actinopteri > Cypriniformes > Leuciscidae > Cyprinella > Cyprinella venusta. The sequence continues at coordinate 24,099,324 of CM075884.1, forward strand.
TTATTTATTTATTTATTTATTTATTTATTTCAAGCAATGAGTGTAACAACAGAAAGGATGTAGGCTACAATAATAATAGGCCTAATAATAATAACTTACACTTAGCATATGCTTGAAATGGAATGGGGAGAAGTAAAACTTACTGAATCAAAGTATTTTACAAACAAAATAGGTGCTTCCTTCAATAATCTCAAAGAGAGAGAGAGAGAGAGAGAAAATAAAAATATATGTACATATGTAAATAAAAAAAATGGTAATAATAGCTCATTGAGAAACAGTAGTTGCACATGTGCAAAACCACACATACTGTAAAGGCATTCATAAAATATATAGCCTAGGCTATAAGCTCTATCATTTTTAAATGTTGCATTTATACAAGAAAACATGGAAGGCTATGCATTTTGGAGCTAGACGGTCCAATGTTGTTTAAAATCCTAAAAGAATATGCCTGTATAATTGAAAACATTATTTAGTGTCTCTTAAAATTTTCTTTCACTGTCACTGTAAAAAGTGAAATATCTACATTTTAAGTCTAATATGATGTTTAATTCACTCAGGATGAAGCTCTTGTAGAGTCAGGTCAAATAAAACCAAAATGTTGTCTCATAAGTTTCATATTGCATATCACCAGAATATGAAATGTGATATAAACTGTACACATCGTGGGTTAATAAGAAAATATACAAAGATTTTATAATCCTATGAAATATTTATTTTTAAGATATGATTTGCTGAGGATCTATTTCTCCCTGACCTGACTTTTAAATGACTAAAAGTACATTTAAGTCATATTAAATTATATGTATGACCTCAATAAAAACAGAAAGGACTGATAAGACTTTTCTTTTAGAACAAAGCTCAATACATTTTTTCCCCTTAAGATCTACCCATCATTTTTTGAATTGTTTGATACTGCAAATGAGAATAAATGGATTTATGTTAGTTAGATAAAAGGCTTTATCTGGGGAACATATTTCCCTTGTGAGATGCTCCAGTGCATGAGTTGCTTTGGTTGTGTTGTGAGGGTGTGGCTCGGCTCAAATATTCATGTCATTTTCAGACTTCAAGAAGAGATGCTCCAGAAAGAAGATGCTGAGAACAGCCTTCGGAGCTTCAGACAGGTATGCATCTGCAAAGTATACACTAAAAAACATTTTTTAGACACATCACTGGGCCTGATGTTTAACTGAGCGCTAGGACCAGTTGCATGTTTGTTCCAATCAGTGTGTTTGCAAGACACTACTTATTGTCAGCCTCCTCACAATAAACGGGTCAATGCAGGGCTGGTCAAGCTGCCCTCTTGTCCGGCAGCAGATTTAGACACACCACTGAAAAGAGAGCTTTGTCTGAGAGCAGGCTGGGCGTTCAGGACAATGTAAACTGTTGTACGAGTGGGAGGAGCCAGTATTTACCAGGGGACATTGGTGACTTATGGTCGCAGAGAAGAGGGTGTGTGTGTGTGTGTGTGTGTGTGTGTGTGTGTGTCTGCCACCACCAGCTGCAGCTCAACAAACAATTAGCAGCAGGCGAGCTATTGTTATTTGATTCATTCAGGAATGGTTTAGAAGATTGGGGTCAGTAAGATTTTTCTTTTTGAAATAGATTATTTTACTCTGAAAGGATGCATTAAATTGATCAGAAGTGACAGACGTTTTGTAGTATTACAATTGTTTCTATTTCAAATAAACTTTTTGTCTTTTGAACTTTCTATCCATTAAAGAGTCCTGGGGGAAAAAAATGGATTACGGTTTCCTTGAAAATATTAAGCAGCACAACTGTTTTCAGCATTGACGATAATAAGAAATGTTATTGAGCAGCAAATCAGCATTTTAGAATGATTTCTGAATGATCATGTGACATTTAACAATATTATATGTAACATAAAACCCTCATGTACATAACTGATTAGAAAAAATAAGGAAACATAGTCATTTCAACAAAAATACATCAAATGTGAAGTGTCACAGAGAATTATGGGAATGTCAATTTACGTTTTTTCACTGTAAATTATACGAGTTGCTCTTTTTTACTTTCAAAAACTGTAAATTTAACGGTATTTTACAGTAAAATTACATTAAATGTACCATGAGATCAATCACAGTTATTTACTGTATATATTACGGAAACTTTCTGTTAACTGATATATTTTGACCTGTGTTACGCCCACAGGATGTTGATAACGCCTCGCTGGCCCGACTGGACCTGGAGAGAAAGGTGGAGTCCTTGCAAGAAGAGATCGCTTTCCTGAAGAAGCTTCACGATGAGGTACTGAACCACCTGGAGACAGAAACATCAAAAATTAGATGTCTTTAATATCTCACTGATGACAATAACCTTTAAGGGGTAGTCAATCGATGAACGAATCTTTTTTTGTGTCATTGAGTTCATTCAACAAACGAAATGAATGAGTTGACTCTGGAAAAGATTCATTCATTTTGATGAACGAGTTCGAACAGGAGAGTCACGAATGCTCATCACAGAACAGAGCAAGACGAGCATTTGAGCTTATAAATGAGTGATCGTTTCGCTTGATAAGACTGTTATTCATCGTCTGGAATCGTTTAAAGCCCTTTGAACAGTTTGCAGTTTGCACTGAAACTGTCTTTTAGACCTTGAACCGTTTGGTTCCCATTGAAGTCCATTATATGGAGAAAAATCCTGGAATGTTTTCATCAAAAACCTTAATTTTAGACTGAAAAAAGAAAGACATGGATATCTTGGATGACATGGGAGTGAGTAAATTATCAGCAAAAGTTGTTTTAAAAGTGAACTACTCATTTAAAAGCAAATTACAATTCTTCACAGATTTTGCTCCCAAGAAAAAGACCCCAATAATCTCATATGCGTCTTAGAATAGATATCAGTCAAGTCTCGGATTTGCAATCAAAAATGAGAGATGAATTCAAACATTTATCTTCCGATTCTTCCGGGGACCGAGCAATACTTCTCCACATTATGTTTATAGATCTATAAGGAGAAGCATCTGAGACAAAGCTGACACTTAAAAGATACAACTCAGATTCTCCTGAGCTATAAAAAGTAACATCTGAACAATAAAGTGAATTGATTTCCTCCAGGAATTCAACTCTTCCGCTCACAGTCCTGGTTTTCTGGCCGACTGACTCTTTTGTTGGGCTTGTTAACATCAGGCGATTGTCAGGCATGTTTGACCTGCTGCCATGGCGATTAAATGGGTTGTGGAAACGGGAGTAATTCCAAGAGTTCAGGAAAATAAACTATAAAATAAAAAAATATAAAATAAATAAAGGGCTAATAAACAGTTCATTAGTACATCAGTACATTAGTTCAAGGCTAATAAACCATCGCTAATTTATTTAAGTCATATTTGTTCTGTTTACAGTATATTCAAATCAAAAACTAAAAATGACATCTACACTAAAGTTAGGGGTCAGTAACATATATATATATATATATATATATATATATATATATATATATATATATATATTTGAATACTTTATTCTGCAATTATGCATTAAATTGATTAAAAATTGACAGTAAAGACATTTTTAATGTTATCTACAGTTTGTTTCCACAAAAATATTAAGTAGCACAAGTGTCTTCAATATTTATAATATTAAAAAATAATTCTCGAGCATCAATGATTTCTGAAGGATCATGTGACACTGTGCATTTGGATTGTTCAAGCGATTTTGTCCAACATCTCCTCAGGAACTTGCCGAACTCCAGGCCCAGATCCAGGAGCAGCATGTGCAGATTGATATGGAAGTGTCCAAACCCGACCTCACCGCTGCCCTGAAAGACGTCCGGCAGCAGTACGAGACTCTGGCTTCCAGGAACATCCAGGAATCTGAGGAATGGTACAAATCCAAGGTCAGTATCTCAAAAAAAAAAAACTTTCCCATATTCCATACTAGTTAACTAGCGATTTTTATTTTTCATTACTCTTTGCCCTATATACTAGCGTTATACACTAAACAGTTTTTAGAGATAAGATTCTTTACATTCGATTATCATGAAAACAAATCTGAGAGAACGGTCGACTAGGTACCGGTGTGTTAATAGACCAAAGGTTCATTTTGTTCTCCTTTAAGCTAGTTTTAAAGGAGAACTTTATTAAATCTCCTGAGACTAAAGAACAACAAATAACACAAAGGATCATTTAGCATTATTGTGAGTGGAAGTGCTGCTGGTCTTGTAAGTCAGAGTGAGATGTTTAAAGATTGAGTAAGGATCATCTCAGACATGGCAGATGGTCGACGCAGAGGCGTGTGTGGATTTCAAGACCATCTGCTCTTGTGTCACAGTATTGATCTTCTTAATGGATGTATTGATCTATTAGCCTGGATCTTCCAACTTGAAACTGGCACAATCAGTGTCGGTCCGTGGTAAACAGAAAACAAAAGAGAGAGGCAGCAGATGGAGCTTTATCTTTCTCCTAATCTTGGACTTTCTCTTTCTTTGTAGTTTGCTGACCTGTCAGAAGCTGCTGCCCGCAACAACGACGCGATCCGTCTGGCCAAGCAGGAGGCCAATGACTACCGTCGCCAGCTTCAGTCTCTCACATGTGACTTAGAAGCTCTTAGGGGAACTGTGAGTACTGGAGATTATATTAACATCAGTGTTATTTTAGGATTGAGACAGGGAACGTTTTCTGAACACCTGTAACGTTACAGTAACACTAATAGAATGTTAGTTAAAATTGATCTGGTCCTTAATAATGTTCTCAGAACGTCACAAAAAAATTATGCATAAATAGTTCATGGAGCATTTTGTACTGAAACGTTTTTTAAATGTTGTTTCGGAATGTTCAGAACATTCAAATGTAACACTTCCAAAATGTTTGAAGAGAGATCTAACGGAATGTTTCTTTAACGTTCGCATAACCAAGATTTTTTTTAAAAAAAATTTTTAAACATATTTGACAATTCATAACTTTCATAACTAAGAATATTAGCAGATTAAATGTTCTTAGAACATATCTTTGTTTGCTGGGATTATAGTTTCAATTAATATTTTAATTTCGGTTTTCATTTTAATTTTAGTTAAAGTTTTAATTTTGTGTATAGTTTTTATTTATTTTATTTCATTTTTTGTGTTTAAAAAAATACATACAAGTTAAACTAAATGAAAATGAGAAATGCTGCAATGGAAACTAGCTGAAATAAAATTAATTTGCTGTCCAATTGATTAATCGCATCTTATATAAAAGTTTGTGTATATATAATATACAAAAAAAATCATTTAATAATAAATAAAATAGTGCTGTCAAATCGATTAATCACGATTAATCGCATCTAACATAAAGGTTTGGGCTTATGTAGCACACACACACACACACACATACACACACACATATATATATTTATATATATATATATATATTTGTGTGTCTGTGTGTTTGTGTGTATATATATACTATATATACTATATATCTGATTAATCGATTTGACAGCACTATTTTATTTATTATTAAATGACATTTTTTTATGTTTTTAGTTAACTATAATAACCCTGTGTAATGACTCACGGTACACAGAGGAATCCATTTGCAGCTTTATTAAACAGTGTCGTACAGGCAGGGTCAAAACGGGGCAGACAGAGCAATGCAGGCAGAACGATAGGGAAATCCAGATAACAGGCAGAGTTCGGGGCAGGCAGCAATAATCACAATCCAAAGACAGTCCAAGATCAGGCCAGGCAGATATCACTCGTAGAATAGTCAAACAGTCCAAAGTCAAAACCAGAAAACCAGAAACAGGGAATAAACGCTCAGAAATGATCACCGGGGCAAATCAAGACTTCGCACTGGTGTGGTGTGTGGACGTGGCTTTTATGTGTGTGTGCAAATGGCGTGCAGGTGTGTGACGCAATCAGTCCCAGGTACGAGGCATGATGGGAATTTGAGTTTAACGCCAATGATCAATACTCGGGTGAAGGCTCCCTCTGGTGGCGGAGAGGAGGCGGAACGGGAGCTTCCACTGTAACAGAGCCCCCCCCCTGCGAGCGGCTCCTGACGCGAGGAGGCAACTGACGTCGGGGTCTCCTACGAGGTCTCCCACGAGGTCTGGGGGCCGGTTTCTCCGGGTGTGTCCTATGAAACTCTTCCGTGAGAGTAGGGTCCAGGATATCACTCGCATTGACCCAAGACTGTTCCTCCGGACCGTAACCCTCCCAATCGACCAGATACTGGAGAACGTTACCCCGACGTCTGGAGTCAAGCAACTGGTGCACACGGTACGCCTCCTCGCCGTCGACCAGGATGGGTGGAGGACTCTGAGAAGCGGGCTCCTCATCCGCTTCTCCTCTCGGACCACCAGCGGGTTTAAGCAGAGACACATGAAAAGTGGGAGAAATACGGTAATTAGCGGGCAGGTCTAAACGAAATGATACTGGAGAAAGCTGTTTAATAATTTGGAAGGGACCAACATACCTGGGACTGAGTTTGCGACATGGAAGTCTGAGTCGAAGATCTCTGGTGGACAGCCAAACCCATTGACCGATCTGGTAATCTGGAGCGGGGCGTCGGTGACGGTTGGCCTGTTGTTCTTGACGTCTTACGGCGTGCCTTAGGTGTGTGTGTGCCTGATCCCAGACCTCCTCACTCTTCTGTAACCATTCGGTGACGGATGGAAGCTCTGTGGGTTCGCCGGACCAGGGAAAGAGGGGAGGTTGGAATCCGAGAATGCACTTAAAGGGTGTGATGCCAGTAGATGGTTTGACCAGAGAGTTTTGGGCGTATTCGGCCCAGAATAAATATCTGCTCCATTCTTGTTGGTGTTGTTGACAGTAGGTTCGTAGATAGCGGATCACATCTTGATTCAGACGTTCTGTCTGTCCATTAGACTGTGGATGGTAACCCGAGGTGAGACTGATATTGACGTTGAGATTTTTAAAGAAGGCGGACCACACTCGAGACGTGAACTGAGGTCCCCTGTCTGACACAATGTCTTCTGGTAATCCATAAAAACGGAACACTTGGTTGCACAGGAGTTCGGCGGTTTCAAAGGCAGTGGGAAGTTTGGTGAGAGGGATTAATCGGCAGGCTTTAGAGAAACGGTCTACAATGGTGAATATGGTGGTGTAACCTTGAGAGTTAGGGAGATCAGTAATGAAGTCGACGGCGATGTGAGACCATGGGCGTTGAGGAGTGGGTAGAGGACAAAGCAAGCCAGCGGGTAATTTTCGGGGTGTTTTCGAGGTTTGACAGTTGGAGCAGTTCTGGACGTGATTGATGGTGTCTGAGGTAAGCGTGGGCCACCAGAATCGGTTCTGTAGTAGTTGGATTGTGGCGTTAATTCCAGGATGACCAGAGCTAGGGGTTGAATGGACTTGATCGATGAGACGCGGACGTAATGTTTCTGGTACAAATAAGAGATTGGCTGGGCATTCTGTTGGAACGGGAGATTGAAGGTTGATTTGTTGAATCTCCGTCACGATATCCCACTGAACAGGAGCCACTAACAGCTTGTCATCGAGTATGTTTCCGGGGTTGAGATTCTGGGTGATTTCTTCGGATTGTCGGGATAGAGCATCAGCCTTAGTGTTCTTGGTGCCGGGGCGGTATGTGACAGTGAAATTAAATCTGGTGAAGAACAGAGCCCATCTGGCTTGACGTGGATTGAGGCGTTTAGCGGATCGGAGATATTCCAGGTTCTTGTGGTCTGTGAGAATAATGAATGGTTCAGCTGCTCCCTCTAGCCAGTGCCGCCATTCCTCCAAAGCCAACTTCATGGCTAACAGTTCGCGGTTTCCCACATCGTAGTTACGTTCAGCTGGTGATAGTTTACGAGAAAAGAAGGCACATGGAAACATTTTGGCTGGATCTCCCTGACGCTGCGATAATATGGCCCCCACCCCTGTGTTAGAAGCATCCACTTCAACAATGAATTGTCGTTCAGGATCTGGATGATGCAAAATGGGTGCAGTAGTGAAACGAGTCTTCAGATCTTGGAATGCTTGTTGTGCTTCGGGGTTCCATGAAATACGATGACTGTGACGCTTGGTGAGAGCAGTTAAGGGAGCGGCTATGAGGCTGAAGTTACGGATGAATCTCCGGTAGAAGTTGGCAAATCCCAGGAATCTTTGCAGTTCTTTTACGGTTTGTGGTAATGGCCAGTCGACTACCCCCTTCACCTTCCTCTCATCCATGGCAACCCCTTCTGGACTGATGATGTAACCCAGGAAAGAGAGGCTTGTTTGATGGAACTCACATTTCTCCATTTTGGCGTAAAGGTGGAACTGGATCAGACGTTGTAGGACTGTACGGACGTGTTGAATGTGTTCTTCGAGTGAATTAGAGTAGATCAGGATGTCGTCAATGTAAACAATTACCCATTTATCCAGCATATCGCGAAACACGTCATTCATGAAGGCCTGGAAGACAGAAGGACTGTTGGACAAGCCGAAAGGCATGACGAGATATTCATAGTGCCCACTGGTGGTAGAAAAGGCAGTCTTCCACTCGTCACCCTCTCGTATGCGAATAAGGTTGTAAGCGTTGCGTAGATCGAGCTTCGTGTAGTATCTGGCCTGACGAAGTTGTTCCAGTGCAGCTGGAACCAGAGGTAAGGGATAGCGATATTTGACAGTGATATCATTTAAGCCTCGATAATCAATGCAGGGTCTGAGTCCTCCATCCTTTTTCTTCACAAAGAAGAATCCGGCAGATGCTGGTGAAGTTGAAGGACGAATGAAGCCTTTAGCGAGTTCTTCCTCTATGTACTGCTTCATAGCGTCAGATTCAGGCTTGGACAGGGGGAAAATTCTTCCTTTAGGAGGAGTGGTACCAGGGATTAGGTCTATAGCGCAGTCCGTGGACCGATGTTCGGGGAGTTGTGCAGCTTTTTCTTTGCTGAATGCTTCAATCAGGTCCGCATAATCAGAAGGGACTTTTTCCCGCTCGGGCTCTGGAGCAACGGACTCTGGTTTGGAACTGTTTACTCGAGTGACTTTGGACAGACAACGGTTGTTACAAGCTTCACCCCAGCGAACGATCTGACCCTCCTTCCAGGAGATGTGGGGATTATGAGTCTGTAGCCAGGGATGTCCCAGAATGATGTTGTGATGTTGAGAGTGAATGACATAGAACTGGATTTTCTCGGAGTGAAGAGACCCGACGTGCAAATGAATCATCTCCGTGATGTATTGGATCTTTCCTTTTCCGATGGGATGCCCATCTAGCGCCTCCACTGTCAAGGAGGAAGGGCACGGATTGAGTTGTATGTTGCATTGTTTGGCAAAAGTCTGAGATATGAAGTTTCCTGCGGCTCCAGAGTCGATGAGAGCAGAGGTGTCAATGGGTTGATCTTGAATAATTAAACGGACTGGGAGTGAGAAACTGGTGATGGGAGTTCTGGAAATGTCTGGTAAACTCACCGAGGTGTTACGGCTGGAGGGTCGAACGGGACAGGAGATTTTCATGTGTCCAGATTGACCGCAATACATGCACAGTCGGTGCTGAAGTCGACGCTCACGTTCCTCTGGAGTGATATGTGTGGCCCCTAGCTGCATGGATTCTGGATGGTTGGGAGCTACGAAGGAGGACTGAACTGGTAACCGGGGTTTGCGTCTGGATCGCAGGAGATTGTCGACTTGAATGGCCAGAGCGATATATTCGTTCAAATTCTTTCCCTCGTCACGACAGGCCAGCTCTGACTGAAGCTCATTGGTAAGTCCTCTTCTGAACAACGTTTTTAAAGTATCCTCTACCCAGTTGGTTTGTGCAGCGAGCGTGCGGAATGTGAGGGCATAATCAGCGGCGGTTTCTCCTCCCTGAATGAGATTTAACAGTTGATCGCCTGCATCACCCTTCTCAGTCGTGTGTTCAAATACTTGACGAAACTGTTGCGTAAACTCTTGAAATGTGGAAAAGGTATTACCTTCTGGTCTCCAGATGGCTGTAGCCCAGTCTAATGCTCTGCCGGTTAGCAGTGAACAAACGAAAGCAATGCGGCTCTCATGACTGGTGTATAATGCGGGTTGTTGCTCGACGAAGAGTTTACATTGCAACAGGAACCCCTTGCATTTCGTTGGCGTACCATCAAATTTATCAGGGAAAGCGAGTTTTGGATTGACTGTTGTACTCACGGTAGCTGGGGGAGCACTCGGTGGTGGTGGTGCAACAGGTGTGCTTGGTACCGTCCCGACAGCGGTGCGAAGCTCCTGTATCCCCTGTACAAGCTGTTCAGTGAGGGTAGTCAGGTGGCTGAGCTGTTGATGGTGTAAATCCAACCGGGACGCTTGGGAGGTAAGCTCGGTGGTCAGTTGCATGACGGCTGCTGGATTTGTAGACGGCGAAGTCTTCTGTAATGACTCACGGTACACAGAGGAATCCATTTGCAGCTTTATTAAACAGTGTCGTACAGGCAGGGTCAAAACGGGGCAGACAGAGCAATGCAGGCAGAACGATAGGGAAATCCAGATAACAGGCAGAGTTCGGGGCAGGCAGCAATAATCACAATCCAAAGACAGTCCAAGATCAGGCCAGGCAGATATCACTCGTAGAATAGTCAAACAGTCCAAAGTCAAAACCAGAAAACCAGAAACAGGGAATAAACGCTCAGAAATGATCACCGGGGCAAATCAAGACTTCGCACTGGTGTGGTGTGTGGACGTGGCTTTTATGTGTGTGTGCAAATGGCGTGCAGGTGTGTGACGCAATCAGTCCCAGGTACGAGGCATGATGGGAATTTGAGTTTAACGCCAATGATCAATACTCGGGTGAAGGCTCCCTCTGGTGGCGGAGAGGAGGCGGAACGGGAGCTTCCACTGTAACACCCTGATTAGCATTTATTAAAGTGCTTTATATTATGGCTGCTTAAAAGTCAAATTATCGGATCCATAATTTCAGAATGAGTCCATGGAGCGTCAGATGAGAGAGATGGAAGATAACTTCGCCATTGAGGCATCCGGTTACCAGGACACCATCGGCCATCTAGAGGAGGATATCCGCAACATGAAGGATGAGATGGCGCGTCATCTACGTGAATACCAGGATCTGCTGAACGTTAAAATGGCCCTGGATATTGAGATCGCCACCTACAGGAAGCTGCTGGAAGGGGAAGAGAGCAGGTGAATTCTTGCTTTTGCATGTTTTCTTTAAAGGTGAACTCAACATGGGCCTACAGTATGACACTTAGTGGAATAAATGCAGCATCATGAAAACAATAGCGGATTAAAAAACGCTGATTCATCTAGTAATGAACAAAGTGAAGTCTTTATGAGTGAGTCCATTATTTTTCAATTCAAACCATTATTTTTTAAAATTATTCATTCAAATTAATTTTAAAAAAATGTAATAGACTGCCGCAATTAACATTTACTATGTATAGGTATTATTAATATTGTGAATGAGTTTTTTATTTTTATATTTTCAGTTTCAATTTAAAATATTAGTAATTTTGATATATGCTTTTGTCATTTTTATTATTTTTTATTAGTTAAAATATTACTATTTAGGGTTATTTTTTTCCAGTTATAATTTCAGTTTTAGTTCCTAAACATTTATTTTAGTTCACTTTTTTCATCAATACTTATTTTTATTTTTATTTCAGTTTTATTTCCATTGAAAAAAAAAAAGTTTTTTATCAGTTTTAGTTTCAGTTGGCATTATCATTAACTAAAAGCAATTTTAACCCTGTTAACGAGACCATTTTATAATAATTTTTCAAAATTATTATTCTGTGAGCAAAAGATAAAGTGAATAGTATTCAGCTGGTCACTTGATCTCAACATTTCAGCCCCTTAAAGTGACCTATAATGTACATAAATATATAAATATATCTTTCAAAAGTAATATTTAGTTCTTTATAGGGCTAAAACTTTGTAATGGGGAAAAATACTGAGTGTAAATTTAAGACTTGGCTATGAGAATATGTTTTTACACATCATTTCTCTCTTTATTTCTCTCAAGGATCACCACACCATTTCCCAACCTCACATCATTAACCCTTCGAGGTACAGTATGCTTCAGATCATCCTTATGAATGTTGTGAACATTAGGGAAAACAATGCTGAATCTAAATAATGTATGAAAAAGAACTAAAAATACATGCATAATTATGATAGCAAAATAAATAGGCTTATCAACTTTTAAAACATACAAGAACATGCTTCACATTTCCCATGTGTTGTGTTAAACTTGCATCCAAACTTGAGTATAAAACCATTGAAATTCAACGTTAATTTAGAAATCAAAATGGTCAATTTTCCTATTCAGCCACAATCACACTTTAATGATGAAATTACTATATTTGGATTGATATTCTGCAGAGTCCATGAGGGAAACCAGACCTATGGTGGACAACCTGTCAAAGAAATTGGTGATAAAGACCATCGAGACAAGAGACGGACATGTGAGTGGCATGAGAGTTTTTAAATGAGACATTACGATTTTATATGAAAATTGTAACCTTTTGACCTTCCGATCATCACAGATAATTAACGAGTCCTCCCAGAACGAGGATGATGAATGAACCGCATGTGTACCTGTGACCAGTAGGGGCACTAAAGAGCTGAAGATCCACGCTGGAGTAGAAGAGGAAGAGAATGAAGTTTCTTTTGTTGTTTCTGTTAAGAGTAAAAGAGAAAAACAGCTTTAAAGTGCCTATTTTTTGCATTGCCACATTAGAGCGGTCTGTTATTAGAGCTGAAAAGACAACGTAGGCCACTGAGTAAACCAGCTTTAACCAGGTTTATGTTTACCACAAAGTCTATAGTTTACACTGTTGAAGACCACAGCAATACACTGCTTCAACTTTTTCTGTTGTGTATAATTATTGCAAATGACCAAAAACTTATGTGTCTCTTTCACCATAAGACCAAACTGTCAGCAAATTTACACAAATTCAATAAACCTTTTAAAGTACGATCAGATTCCTTTTTTTATGAACAGACCTAATTGTCCTCCATTTCCAATGTGCAAAATTGACTGAACTTTGAGGGGATTTTTCAAATGCTTCTCTGTTGTCATAAAAATAACCAGATTAGCAGCTGTCAATGAGCAGCACAACATGTCTATGATTGAATTAAAGTTTGTTGGACACAATCATTAGTCCTAAAGAGACCATCATATTTAGTGATTAGTTCTCTACATTCTTTTTTAGTGTGGATTTTTATGTTATATGAATTTCACTAAATGATTTACCCTCATAACTAAGACCTGATCCCAAATCCATTTCTTCTCGAAGGTGAAAGGAAAGGACAAAGACCAGGCAAATGGTGCCAGTCTGAAGAAGGATTTTGCATCGATTCTATGCAAGAGAATCTTCTATTAAGACATTAAAACAACTCAGTTGAAATTAAACTAATATTTTATTTTTTTCTGTTGGCTTCACCTAAATAAAATCACATTTGAATAATTATTAGACTGAGGAAATCCAGACATTCTGTTAGGTGGACATCCTGCATGGAATAATCGAATTAAAATTGGAATATTTTATGTTTTAATTCGATTATTCTTATTCCTAAATAAACTTTCCAGGGTTACGGTAATTAAAAGATGCTGTTTAATACACCTAATAAAGTCATTGGTGGACCGTTCCACACACATCCTGTTCCATTTTTACAGTCCAAGCGTCTTTTACTCGTCTGCCCTCTAGTGGACATTGGTTTTCATTGCACGTGCGTGGAAAAGCGTGGAGCCCTATCCACCACATTGTTATTAATAGTGGATACTTTCATGCGCTGATTGCGCTCCATGTCAAAGTATCTGCTATCAGACCCGTTGAAGTGCAGTTTCTGTTCATGTATGCTATGTGTGTTAACCCTATATAGCCTACATACAGTTAGGGTGAAATACATGATTTAAAATGTGATATTGCCTGCACAGCTCTTGCGTTTCGTTTGGTGACACACCACAAGGTGTCACTGTGGCCTCAATGCTTCAGAACTGCCACTCTGAGGCTGAGCTCGAATGCTGAGGTCTTAGTTTAAACACGCCCCCCTCATTAACACATGGAGAAAGAAATGTTGGAATAAATAAATGTGAAAATAAATAAATATAAAAATAAAGAAATGTGAAAATAAAGAAATGTAGACATAAAAACATAAATACTGAAATAAATGTGGAAATAAATAAAAGTTGAAAAAATAAATGAATAAATGTATAGGCCTAAATAAATAAATGTGTTAAAAAATACAATTATACATAAATATGGAAATAAAAGTATAAATACTCATTTATTTGCACTTTTTTACATTTCTTTGTATATTTTTTATGTATTTATTTATGAATTTTTGCTTTTTTACATTTCTTTGTACATTTATTTATATATTTATTTATTTTTATTTTATTTTATTTTTAATTCCATCCATCCAGAAAGTGTCGCCTTTTGCGCCGCCATGGCCGACTTGGGACCATAGAAACCGTTGATGTCTTTGACTTTATTTAAATGTGCCTGTGATCATCTAAAAGCATGAGATTGTTTTTGCTAATGTAATGTAATGTAACAGTTGGTTTTGCTGCAGAGGAATGCATCTATGTTTATACATTCATGTGTCAAGAGTCAAGACTGGGAATCAAACCGGTCCATCAGCTAATGTGTTGTTGCAGCCTCAAATCTCTAAAATGTGAATAACAGTGAATGTACCAACAACAGACCCTTTATTTGCAGACAAACAGGTAATTGAATAAGTGCAATATTAAATTATGCATCTGCTTTTGAAGGTTAACATATTAATAATCAGCATAATCATTATGTATGATGCTGGATTACTTCTGCTGGTCAACCACGCATCCATAGGGCAGTGCCAGAGCTATTTTAACCTAATTTCTGTAAATATCATTTTAGATTATATGATGCTTTTAGGGAATTGTTGTTGTTGTATACCTATTTCTTGTTAATTTAAAGGTGAACACAGAGTTGTGCGAGTCTATAAACCCTTGCAAAGCAAGAACTGTCCGTGCAGCACTGCAGTCTTGATTGAGTTATCTTAATGACTGTCATGTGTCTGAGGATGTTGAGCACAAGGCCAGCCGTTGTCTCATTACCAGAACGACTCGACCTTTTGGCCAGTGAGATGCTCATAAAGCTGTAAACAGGTCAGCTGATACAGGACGGCCTTTCACTGGGATTTTCCTTTTTCTAGTAATGGAGTATCCATGCATTTCTGGGTAAGATGGATAAATATATTAATAGAATAATCATAGAGAACTAAATAGACTGATTGTATGACCATATACACAAATTCCTCTATTATTATATCTTTATATCATTAAAATGTGATAGATGGATAGACATAGAGCTAGATAGATGAAATAGATAGATATACACATCTCTTTCTCTATTTAATATAACTAGTCTATATATCTCTGTAAAAGTCTCTTCTTCACCCAGCGTGCACTGTGACGGCAGTACTCACTGCGCATGCGCACACAATCACAAATATGCCCGCTGCCTGACAGACAGTCGAAAGCAAATCAGGTAAGACGTTTCATTCAAATTATTATTCCAGTTTTGACATTTTCTTAATTCCACTCATCTATTTGCGATTCATGTACTTGAACAGTTGCAGTACAGACTTTTAAATGGCTTCGGCGTTTGATTTCAGTTTACACTGCCTGCACATTAGCTGCACGAGCTATTCACATTAGCTTAATCTGAAGCGTCGCCGTTTCATTTGCACATCTTCATGTATTAAAGAGATGTTTAAGAAAAACGACTACGCCATAGAGCTGTCAGTCTGCTGAATGTGTTTGGATACTGGTGTGTGAGTATCTATAACGTCATCTGTCAGTCAAGTATACATCAGGCAGATTTGAACGAGGCTGTGCGTGTCAAACTGTTTATGTCTGTCACTGAAAGTTGACGTGAATATATGCAGTGTGTTTGTTTGTGAACATTAGAAGCATTAGAAGAGCAGCAAAGCGCGTGCCAGGTGGGCTTGACGGCGCGCGCGCGTGAGGCGTTTCTATCGCTCGCTGATTGGCTGCTGACGTGCAGCGTCATCATACTTACTATAATTCACTATTATAGGTATTTAATACAGTAAAACTATTACGTTTTGACAGAATGTTTCTGGAAGATTCCTACATTGTTTAAATAGATAGATTTTATGTATTATGATTTTACAATGCCTACAATTAACTATTGTACAGTTTATAACTAAAATGTATATTTTCATGTATAAAGACCGAAATAAAACTGTGAAAATGTAATACTATAAATATGTGTAAAATATAGTTTATAGAATATCTAGTGTGTTTTACATCCCATCATTGCATTTTCACCCTACCTACTATGGTATTGTACTGTTAGATTATTTTTTTATCCATTTCATTTATTTGTTTGTATATTTTTTCACATGTTTTTGTTTATTTGGTTAATTATTAAACATTTTTTTATTTATTTTACTCAATTTATTGTTTTAATAAAATAAAGTAAGTTTAATTGTTACGACTGATACTTACTGATTGATTTCCGTGTTCATGTACAGTGTTATTTACATGGTTTCTCTGAGATAAGGTTGGATAGTGTGACCAAAAACTACCATGATAAGAGTAGATATACTTGTTATGGATTACAAGAGAAAAATGTTTGTCTAAAGTCATTGTTTTACTGTGAAACCATGTCATTTTCATAAAACTGATGGTATAGGTTATGTGATTTTGACACTGTAAGATAGTAACAGCAGCAGGTCCACCTGTGTGTAAATGGATTACTGTATAGCCACTTGACCCCTGACCCTTGGAGCACTGATGCTATTATGCTACATCCAAAAGAGTATTCTTGCTTTGAATCTGATAGTTTCATGTTGTTGTTGACGTTCTGTAAGCTCCGATGACACAGTAACTCTAAAGTACAAGAGTTTAGTGTCTGCACACGCTTTTGAATCCCATAAAATGGAGAGGGAAGGAGAAAACAGAGCGAGGGAAGTAATTGGGAAATTCCAATTAACTGAGTCAGAAAGGCACAAATACACAGCGGACTCGTGGGAGGCTTGAAAGTCAATGGATGTGATTTTTAGGGGATCACTTTTATGTCCCAGGGGCATTAAAAAAAACAACACATATATTTCAACTTTACGCTACCACCATTTAATAGTTTGGGGTCAGTACACATTTTTAAGGATTTTGAAAGAAGTCTCTTATTTGATCAAATAATATTGTGAATATGTATGAAATGTTATTACGATTAAAAATAACTGTTTGTAATATTATATTGTAAACTGTAATTTATTCCTGTGATCAAAGCTGAATTTTCAGCATCATTACTCTCCAGTGATCCTTCAGAAATCACTCTAATATGATGATTTGTTGTTCAAGGAACATTTATTTTATTATCAATTTTGAAATCAGTTTCATATTTGCTAGTATTTATTTACATATTACATTTATGCATTTGGCAGACTCTTTAGCACTTGCATTGCATTCAACGGATGCATTAATGCTTTATTGGATATTATCACCATTTTGGGCAACGTTAAAGGATTAGTTCATTTAAAAAAAAACTTTTGCTGATAATTTACTCAGCCCCATTTCATCCAAGATGTCCATGTCATTCTTTCTTCGGTGGAAAAGAAATTAAGGTTTTTGATGAAAACATTCCAGGATTTTCTCCATATAATGGACTTCAATGGGGTCCAAATGGTTCAAGATCCAAATGAGAGTTTCAGTGCAGCTTCAAAGGGCTTTAAACGACACCAGACACCATCTAGGACCCTTCGAGTCATGATTCGAAAAAAGATTAGTTCATTTTGATGAACGAGTTCGAACAGGAGAGTCACAAACGCGCATCACAGAACAGAAAAAGCCGAGCATTAGAGCTTATAAAACATAAACTTTGTTATTTATTTTTTAAATGAACGAGGGTTTCGCTAGATATGACCCTTATTCATCGTCTGGTGTTGTTTAAAGCCCTTTGAAGCTGCACTGAAACTCTCATTTGGATCTTGAACCGTTTGGTCCCCATTGAAGTCCATTATATGGAGAATCCTGGAATGTTTTCATCAAAAACCTTAATTTCTTTTCAACTGAAGAAAGAAAGACGTGGACATCTTGGATGACATGGGAGTGAGTAAATTATCAGCAAAAGTTTTTTTTTTTTTTTTTTTAAAATCAACTACTCCTTTAATTACTGTTATGCTAATTCTTTGTCATTAATGAAGTAAATAATGACAATATTTCCTCTCTCAACAGCTGAAGCAACATGGCCAGCTAGTTTCTCCCTGTCTTTCTCTCTTTCTCTGTGCCGGTTGACGTGTGAGGTCAGAGGTCATGGCTGTGGATTGTGGTGTGTTCGTGGACTGGTCTCAGATGGACAATGTGTCTCGCGACGCGGCTCCCGGTAAGACCGAATATAAAGACATAAAGGAGTTAAAACAGCACGCGCGCTCGGGCCAGTGGGGCAAAAACCACAGCCAGCGCTCAGCCGTTTACCAGCACCTGCTCAAAGCCCTCCCGTGCCGCACCGTCACCCCGGATGCCGAGGTCTACCGGGACATCATGGGGAACTCCAACAGCAAGCGCAACCCATCCGCGTACCCGTTGCCGGAGTTCGTGGACGGGACGGCAGTGCCGCGGTACTGTCTGAAGGCCGAATCGGTGGGATCGGCGCATGCTGTGATCTCCTGCGTGGCAGGGCAGTTCCCGGATATATCGTACTGCCCGTGTTTGCCGGCGGTGACGGCGCTGCTGCTGCACTGGAGCGCGGATGAAGCTCAATGCTTCGAGAGCGTCAGCCGCATGTTAGCATGTAACGAACCCGGGCGGCGTTTGTTAGACCAGACTTTCCTCGCGTATCAATCGGCCTGCATGACCTTCGGTGACCTCGTGCATAAGTACTGCCCCGCTGCGCATAAGCTGATGGTCGCCACTGCGACAGACGTGCTGGAGGTGTACTCTGATTGGCAGAGGTGGGTTCTGGGCGACCTTCCCTTCGGCTTCGCTGCGCGCGTGATGGACGTGTTCTTGGTGGAGGGCTACAAGGTTCTTTACCGCGTCGCACTGGCGATATTGAAGTTTTATCGCAAGCAGTGTGTGGCTTCCGGCTCGGCCTTGACCAAGAAGGAGTCGGCGGCGGTCAGGAGTGATATTCAGACCTTCGTGCAGAACATCGGGAAAAGCCTGACGCCGGATAAGCTGCTGGAAAAGGCTTTCTCCATCCGCCTGTTCAGCCGCAAAGAGATCACGCTGCTTCAGCTGGCCAATGAGAAATCACTCCAGCAGAAGGGCATCACCGTCAAACAGAAAAGGTAGACATGATGATTTATCATCGATATTCACAGCAGAAATCGACAGTCAATCAAAAATTATTCTGAATCCTAGCTATTCTCACTTACAGGATTTAAAGGAATAGTTAACTTTAAAAAAACTTTTGCTGATAATTTACTCACCCCCATGTCATCCACGTCTTTGTGGTCCACGTCTTTCTTTCTTCAGTCGAAAAGAAATTAAGGTTTTTGATGAAAACATTCCAGGATTTTCTCCATATAGTGGACTTCAATGGGGTCCAAACGGTTCAAGGTCCAAATGAAAGTTTCAGTGCAAACTGTTCAAAGGGCTTTAAACGATTCCAGACGATGAATAAGGGTCTTATCAAGTGAAACGATCGCTCATTTAATAAATAAATAACAAAGTTTAAGTTTTATAAGCTCAAATGGTCGCCTTGCTCTGTTCTGTGATGCGCGTTCGTGACTCTCCTATTCGAACTTGTTCATCAAAATGAACGAATCTTTTTGTATGCCAGTGTTTTCAACTGATAAAATTTAAATAGTTTAAAACTGCACATCAAAGTACTGTAGTTATTAGTTAATATCTTTATGGGGATATTTTTTACTTATTACTAAAATCTCAATTTTAAACAATGTATTTTTAAGCGGTTTAACATAATCATGTGACGACACCAGTCAAAATGTCATACAGGATAACATTATCTAAATACTATAATGGCTAATAATTCTTACACTTTGTAATACCCTCAATATGTGTTCATTTCATTTGATAAACAGATCAATAGATTCAATAAATTAGCCTTTTATTAAACATTTCCTTATTTTGACTTCATAAAGGGGTTTGGACATCATTATTGCACATCACGTGACACGTCATTGGGCCATAAACCTGTAAATATTCCTGGAATGTCCTAGAAATAATACTTTAAAAAATTGTGAATGTTTCTGTATATATACATTTTTCTATTTGCTCATATCTGCGCTATTACTCTATATCTTGTAAATTCTCTATAAAGTTGTTTATAAAAATATGAAATCACTGTCTAGTTATAACAGGTAAATAGAATTCATTGGTCAAAAGTTGTCATGAAACAGAGGTGAACTGTTATTTAGTAAGACTCGAAAAGTGTTTTACATGAAATCGGAATAAAAATGCGAAATATAACTGCTTATATTTTAGATGCAATTTTGAACTAAACTTACACTAACCTTCAAATGTTAGGTGCCTGTAACATTTTTTTTTTAAAAAGAAATGAATGTATATTTAGGAAGGACACATTGAATTAATCAAGTGACATTTATAATGTTACAAAAGATCTAAATAATATTTCAAATAAATGTTGTTCTTATGAACTTTCTATTCATTAAAGAATTCTGAAAAAAAATGCATCTCAGTTTCCATAAATACATTAAACAGCACAACTTTTTTAAACATTGATAATAATCAGAAATGTTTCTTGTGCATATTAGAATGATTTCAAAAAATAAATAAAAATTGTGAATTGATTCAAGATTAAATATATGAGAAGAGCAACTTATTGTCAACGTTTTTGAGTTATTTAGGGCTGTCTGTTCATATTAAAACATGTTTATTAAGTCTGTCTGTTTATATCTTTTGTGTTTGGCATCTTTCCTCAGATTACGTTTGATTTTTTTTTTCTATTTTCCCTTATTTTTCTCACATTATTTCATTATTTTTTCGTTTCTCCCGCTCTCCACAATCTCTGTGCTGTCCTTTAGTTCTACCAGAAGGTGGGTATCTTCATCTCTCATCATCATCCTCCTCCTCACACATTTCTTTTTATGTTTTTATGTTGTTGGTTTACTGATCCACAGTGAAAAAAGGATGATTTAAGAAATAGCAAGTTTGAATTCTCTCTATTTATCTCTCCCTAGACAAAATGTCCATTTAGCCGTGACCGCTGATAATTTCAGCTCCGAGATCGTCGGCGCTAAAGATATCCGAGATGTCTGGTCGTGGATCCCGGAGCGCTTCGCTTTGTGTCAGCCGCAGCTTCTCTTCACCACGTCCACGCACGGCTGCAGCCTGAACCGGTACAAGTGCACTCGGACACTCAAGTCACACTTAAAGGGATACTCCACCACTTTTTCATATTAAGCTATGTTATTGCCTTAACTAAGACGAGATGATACTTACCTCTCTCGTCTAAATCGATCTGGCGCGCGAGACACTTCGATAGCACTTAGCTTAGCCCAGTTCATTCATTAGGATCCAAGCAGAGAAGCGACCAAACACCTCCACGTTTGCCCTATTTAAATACAGTTACACGAGTAGAGTAACTCGACCAAGGACGGTGACAAAATAAAACGTTGCGATTTTATCAAAGCACTCGCTGTGTTCTCTGATGAGGTTTATTAGCAAGAAAGGCACAAATCTGTCAGTCACAACGATTCAATCAATTCCTCATGAGCAAAATCAAGCCCCGCCGTGCAGTTTTTCTGATTCCAGACTTGTCTCACTCGTCACAGTAGAGAAGAAAAGACTATCGCAGCTTTCATTTCATGCCAAATTTTAAGAGAGATATACTTTACGCTCAAGAAGAAGTCATCATGAGTAATAACTCTTGCCTCTGAGTAGTAGATATTACTCAGTTAAACAGTTTATGACCTTTTGAAAGTTTTTAAATATGGTCTGTGATGTTTTATTCAGGTTTTATTCACATTGTGAGGGATACGAGCCGACGCTAATGCTCATCAGAACTACAGATGGAGAGGTACCACAACTGTCTCTTTCTCTTTATTCTGTCATTTTGTTTATGTTGATTTATGCTTAAGTTTCTGTGCAGGTAATCTATGTTAGACTTTAAATTATGTACCTTTAAAGTGAAATTTTAATTTTGATTTTTGTAATAGAGCCGTTTTGACCAAACGTCATCCTTTGTTCATTTACAATAGTGTTTTTAGTTTTTTGAGTGAAGGACTGTGGTTATTCTTGTATAGTACGTGGGATTGATAGTAAGCGAACTAGGATGCAGGGAGGTTGTTCAGGATGAGAAGCTGCTAGTCTGTGATTGACACGCTTCTCATCCAATCGTATTGCAGGTGTGCGGGGCCTTCCTGTCCACTGATTGGGAGGAGCGGAAGAGAGGCGGGAACAAGCTCAGCTTCTTTGGCACTGGAGAGTGTTTCGTCTTCACAGTATGTCACATATGCTTTATGCACATATATAAACAATCAGATTAATTTGATTATGAGTGAATAATAATATCAAATATATATATGAAGAGTTCAGATGCAAAAGCCTCTAAATGCCATTTGAAATTTTCTTCTAAAATGACCATTTTTATCAAGCTTGTATATTTAAGTTCAGTAATTTCACTTAAATGACAATTAATAGGTAATCTTCATTGCCATTTAAGTGAAATTACTGAACTTAAATATACAAGCTTGATAAAAAATATCATTTTAGAAGAAAATTTCAAATGGCACTTAGAGGCTTTTGCATCTGAACTCTTCATATATATATATATTTATATATATATATAAAGGAATTGGTTGTTACTGAATATCTAGAAATTATTGTTTATATTTCACTAGGTGGCGCTGTTTTCTTAAGTATTAGACTAGAGTGCAGTGCATTTATGTATCAAGTTCCTGTCATCCATCATCGTTGCATCCTGTTACACTCTCGGGGGAATGTTTTATAGCTCTTTGGTAATATAATGGAGTTCTTGGTTATGTTTCTATTAAATATGAACTATGTCTCAGACGTTTCGTCATTGTAGGAATATAAAGGACATAAATTAATCATAGTTACAATATAGTAAAATTATAGGGCTATGCATTTATTGTGGATCAGATGATCTTGGAAGGAAAGGCAAGATTATTTATATAAATTTAAAGTCCTTTCAAATTAAAAAAATAAAATGTGACCATACACTGTAAAATTGATAAAAAATTAAATAAATAAAATAATTATTTTTAAACAAATAAAAATATCAAAAGAGTAAGAAATAAAAAAAGATTTTAAATTGAATTAAATAAGAATCAGATCAAACCTTAGCAAGTTGAGACGTTATTGATATCTTTGAAACCCTGAAAGGTAGTAAAATGGTAAATTGCTGTGTTCTTATACTATATCTAAAGAACCTTACATGGACAATATAAGGGTGAATGTTTGCAGTTTGTAGAAGCCCAGACCTTAAACCACACTGTAACACCCCAGCATGCATTCATATTTCACCTTCTGACCACAAGAGTACTTACTGGCACGGTCTGCTCATTGATGTGGTGTGTTTTCAGTAGTGACGTGACATAAATATGTGTGTGTGTGTATGTGTTGTTTCAGATGAAGCCCGAGATGGAGCGTTACGAGTGGGTCATCATCAAACACCCAGAGCTGGCGAGCGCGGCCCAGCCCGCAGGCGATGATCAGCCCGCTGGCGAAGACAACGGTGGACCTCTATCTCTAGAGAAACCAGCCACAGACCCGTCCCAGCTGTCCCCGTTCCTGTCCGCTCGACACTTCAACCTCAACTCGAGGAACACCTCCATGTTCATGGCAGGAAACGTCGACTCCATCATCATCGGTCAGTTAGATACTCATTTCTCTCTCAGCAGATTTGTGTTAATATTATTTTTCTCTTCACTTTAAATATTCTTACAGTAATATTCTTTCACAGATAGTGAATATTCACCTTCAGTACTGATGTATGAAAGACTTAATATGAATGTTACAAAATTACCCAACTTTCTAAATATCATCGATCATTTTATGTGCCTTATTAATTTTCCTAAACATTTAAATTTGGCATTTATTCATTTGGCAGATGCTTTTATTCATATTAAACGTAAAGTGTCAGCAGCTTTTCATAGGAGAGTGTTAAGATGGAGATATCATATATTTCATTTATATATCTTTCATGACATGACATCATTTAATATCATTTCTGATTTAGACATCATTAGCAAAAAATTCTGAACAGATTCAAATCTTGTCAAGGACTCAATGACTAGTTCAATGTTTAGAGGTTTATATTAATTAATATTTTTTATATAAATAGTGTTTAATTAGTGTAATATATACGTATATATGAAGAGTTCAGATGCAAAAGCCTCTAAGTGCCATTTGAAATTTTCTTCTAAAATGATCATTTTTATCAAGCTTGTATATTTAAGTTCAGTAATTTCACTTAAATGACAATTAATAGGTAATCTTCACTGCCATTTAAGTGAAATTACTGAACTTAAATATACAAGCTTGATAAAAATGATCATTTTAGAAGAAAATTTCAAATGGCACTTAGAGGCTTTTGCATCTGGACTCTTCATATATATATATATATATATATATATATATATATATATATATATATATATATATATTAGGGCTGTCAAACGATTAATCACGATTAATTGCATCCAAACTAAAAGTTTGTGTTTACATAATATATGTGGGTGCACTGTGTATAATTATTTTGGATATAAATAAATACACACACATGCATGTATATTAAAAAAAAAAAATATATATATATATATATATATATATATATATATATATAAAATATTTATATATAATATAAATTATAAATAAATCTACATACAATATATACATGAAAATATTTCTTAAATATATACAAGCATGTGTGTGTATTTATATATATATATATATATATATATATATATATATATAAAAGAATTATACACAGTGCACCCACATATATTATGTAAACACAAACTTTTATTTTGGATGCGATTAATCGTTTGACAGCCCTAATATATATATAAAAAATTGTACATTTTTTTTTTTTTTGAAGTTGCACATAAAACAAAGATGATTAGAGTATGTTTCACAAGAAAATACTATTGCGGGTTTTATATTTCAAAATATCACATTTAATTCAGTGTGTTACTATGTTTGTGAAATTTACTAGCAATATCTGAGAGAAAATTGTTTCTACACCAAATTTGTTTCAGTATAGATAGACCGATAGATGGATAGACACAATTTAAATGTTTTACTTTTGAAATATTTTGATTGACCTTGTGAATGTGAATGTCAAAATGATGCTTCCTCCGATTTTTGAAACCATTTCAGAGCAAAAACAAAATCAATGTATTAAAGGACATTTATTTCCCAGTCCTAGTTTTCTGAAATCCAGTATAATTTGAGTGGTATAGCATAGAAAGGAAGACAGCCAATCTTGAACACTGGATTCTCTATAATTGGATGCATTTTGTCGTTTGTGAAGGAGGAGGTGACGGTAACGCTCTGTACATCGACTCCGAGCTGAACCACGGCCGGACCGAGCGCTGCCTGACCTTTGACAACCCGCCGCTGTGTGCCGAGAGCTTCCAGATCGCCCTGCTGGAGGTGTGGGGCTTCAGAGACGCCATGGCATCATAAGAGCGGCTCTCCACGTCTGATGGTGGCCGACACTTTGTGTTGTGATCCTCGAGTGCACTAAAAGATCCGCCCTGAGCTCCAATGCTTACTGTGTGAATGTATCAATGCAAAACATATGTCAAGGTTGTTTGGTTAAATCATATCAGCAGAAGAGCTGTGTTGATCTAGACCAGCTAAGAATCCAAATTGAGTTTAGTGTAGTACCATTTTCATCAATGCTGCATTTTGCATTTTAAGCAGTTTGTAATGATCGATATCTACGAGAAACGAGGACCAGAACACTGGAGAAGTCTTGGATGTGAGTATATGATATTAGTTGCTGTATTTTCTGGTGCGAAATGCACCAATATATCGTTTTCTCATTATATAATGGAGGTTTATATATATACGGAGGTTTTTCCGTCCCACATCCCTTTTGCTCTTCCATACATTTGAGTGCCAATTGGGAGAAATGTGATTTCATTGTTCTCGGCACAAGAAGATCGTAAAATCTTAAGTCATTACAGAATTACTTCTGGGCATTCAACGTGCTTAAATGGCATTCCAATGTTCGTTTAAACCAGAAATGAATAATTCTGTCATCATTTACTCATTGTCCTCATGTCCTTCTAAACCTGTATCACTTACTTTCCCCCATTGAATGGGAGTGAATCTGATCAAATTCATAAAAGGACAAAAAAAGCACTATTAAATTTAAATAATGAGACAATAAACACAATTTTTCATGGCATTTGGAGCAATACTTTTATAGCTTTTTCAGAACAGACGCTGTGGATCTCAGATCTCATTTGCACATTTGCATATTCATGATTATAAACCGGATGCAGCTAATTTGAATATGCGCTTGGGATTTGAGATCTGCAACGGGACTTTCTGTTTCTCACACCACACTTGACTTGCTTTATAGAGCCTGACAGCTTTCGTTTCTTTTTGTGCTCCACATAAGAAGCAAAGTCATGCTGGTTTGGAACAATATAAGGGTGATGCTGTAAATGATGACAATCTTTATTTATTTGTTCATTTCATTCATGAATTTCAGCACCATATCATTCCGTCCATATATTAACCAATGATCATTAAATGTACGCAGGTTGAATTGCAATGTAAAGTAGTAGAGATTCAGTGTTTGTTTTGTTAATCATTTAATAGTTTTTGCTTGAATTATATGTATGATGGCATAATCAGCACTATTTTATGTGGAAGTATTACACCTTTTTCTTTGCACTTATTGAACCTATTTTAAGTTGCCGAATGTTTAGTTAATCATTTTTGAATTCATATCAGTAATATATTGTTTGATGTCAGATTCTGTGTGTATCAGTAAGGATGTTTTACGCTCAGAACTTGTTGAGGAGTGTGTGCTTTGTGATGTGTTACCATATCAAGTGATGTGTTTGTGTGTTATGTGTCTCATTCAGGTGTGTTTATGTGTTTAAAATGTCTTATGCAAAACTAAATGATAGTGTCAAACATGTAGTGATCTAGTATCTGCTCATAGAAGTCGTGAAGGACTGTTTCGGCACATTGGAATGAACCATCCATGCTGATTATGAATAAAAACTGTGCAAGATGTCAATTCTGTTGTTGTCCTCAGTTCTTCATGGGTGTACAGTAACTATCTAGTTCGTGTCCATTATGCAGCAAAGTTCCCACCAGGGAGTGTCTATGCATTTATTGTATAGATTATATCTATACTATTTATAGATAATGTCTTTACTCTAAAAAGTTTTTTTTGTCTCTATAGAATGATTTTTTTTTATAAATATGTATTCAGAAAATACATTGATAAATATAAATATATATAAATATATAAAATAATTGAATGATCTGCTTTGTATCTGTCACTTTTAATTCAAATGTATGTACAGTAAGTTTACTACACACATTTGGCACATTTAGCAGTTTTTTTCTTCTTCTTTTTTTATCTCTAACACAATACAATTATTACTGTTATAACTAAAATCATTGAGATCTTCTCATGATATGTGTGCGTTTGACCTTATAATGCAGATTCTCCCCCTGGCTAAATGAGACCAGACTAATTGATCATCCCTCATGTTTCCTGGACAGCATGTGTCCCCCGGGCACACTGACGCTCGAAATAAATATGCTTGATTACTATTACTATAGTTGGGTTACATTTTAGATAACGCAATATGTTAATATATATTTTAAAAAATATTACACAATATATTAAATATATTTTAGTATCAAATACCTGTTAATAAATGCTTAATGCCATGTTTTAAATATTTAATTAAATTATTTAAATGATTAATTTTTTATTATAAAAATATTTGTTTTTTATTATTTAAATATTTTCTAATTTATTTAATTAATTTATTTTAATTAATTTTAATTTATTTTTTTATATTTAATATTTTAAATATTATATTTTTAATATTATATAAAAAAATATAGCATTATAGTGTGGGAATAAAATGTACATTAAATAAACATTTGTTATGTATCCCACACATTATATGCTCGTGTTTATTAACATATTAATATGTCTAGAGTACAGTCTCGTTAATTTCTTGCTGACACAGAGGGTGATGGGCGTGGCCTGTGGTTGACGTCACTCCCCAGAATGACCTTCATCTCGGGAATCCTCATCCCCTGCATCACACTGCGTGTGTGACAAAATAACATCACTTTATTATAAAAAAGCATGCATGCTGTTTTACAGAAATCATAAGTCCGTCGTTATAAACCAAAATGATATTTTTGAAAAATAAAATACCTTGAAGAATGTGGATAGTAAACCTACGCCCTTACAAAGACTGTCTCAGCAAGTTACAGAGCAACGGAGAGGAAAAGATTATATAAAAGTATAATGAATGCAATTACGTGTTACTTTTACACATTCAAACGATTAGTTACCATACACTCTGACAACGTTTTTGCAATCATTTTGCAAATAATGCAACACAATATTGGATATACATAAAATGGAATACATGGAATAAATGTAAGAGTGTGATATGTTAACACCCAGATTATAAACGCATGATTTCTATTCTAAGGATTTTAACATCTTCAGTATTAAAGGGAAAGCCCGCAGCGGCGCGTACTATCTTCACCACAAATGGGGGAGACCACAAAACCACATCCCTTTCTGTATTGCACCCACATGCTTTCTATTTAACGATTTGTTACGATTTTAGTTTTCCATTTGCTGTCAGACTCTATTACAAAACGCAAACCGGCGCATACCAAAATTGTATTTATCTGCCCCCCCTGCAGGAGTCGGATGGGTCTTTCCACACGGTGTGTCAGGTGACACTTCAGCCATTTTGTACCGCAGATTCATCCGACAGGATCCGTGACAAGCAGTTTCTATCATTTGATTGGGATTTAAAACCATTGTTCTCTATCAAACCATTTATCGTCAGAGCCCGATACCCGTCAATTTGTACGGTTCTGCTTGTGTCCAGCAGTATTAGTTCGGCATCATTGGGGTTTTGAGGTGCAATTAGAGGAATAATGTCGTCAGGAAGCCCTGAATACTCACCGTTCTTCGCAGTGATGGGCGCATCAGCAGCGATGGTCTTCAGCGGTAACGTAAAATTTCGATTTAAATATGTTTGACACATTTATTTAACAGTTATTGATTAATATGTACATGAATTATATTTGCGTAATTATTTCGTCATGATTCTTTGATCTCCCTGTGGAGGTCACATTATTCTTGAAATGCGATGAAATGCCATTTTAATTGTATTATTTACTCGTATTAATATGAAAATAGATACACTTGTTTATTTAAAATGTTTTTTTAAAGTATTTAAAAATTATCAACAACAAACAAAAATGTCTGCATGATTATAATCCATCCTGTCAGTGTTGGTTCCATTAGGCTATTCCTAGTGTCGAATAAAATATAATAATGTTAGAAGAAAAAAAATATATTTAATAAAACACATTCTTTACATCTACTTTTACAGCATGATGTCTTTATGAATATAATCCATGCATGTGCTAGCCGAAAAACTGGTGAAATGTTGCATTTATTATTAGAATGAATCATTATTGATATATACTATTGCAATGCATATTGATCATAAAATGTCAGTTATATGAATTTACATGCCAGTCAGCAAATGTTGCTGTAGAGACAACCGGCTTTTGATTTAACCAGCTATGGTATAAAATTCATTCCCTCTGCGTTGAGTAGATTTGGAGATTATAATTTGTATGCAAGGGACATTAAATGGCAAGGGATTATTTGACAGGTTAAACTAGTTTTATTCACATCTTAAACAGTTTTCCCCCCACAGGTATAGATCATTCCTCGGGTTTGATTGGTTTAGAGGCTGAAAGCCTGAAACAATGAATTTAAGGTGCAGCCTGACAGTGCATTAGCCTAATTACATTAATAGTGTGATATTTACTGATTTATTGGATTATTTTGTTCAATTAACTGCAACCTGCAAGTTATTCAGAACAATATAATATTAAGATTGACTTTTTAGTAATCAAAAGAGCTTTAATTTAACTGTTATTGATGATGAGCAGGATCCCTAGATCATCCATCACAGATGAACGACGATCCATAATGGATAAAATAATTACTTTAGCATTAGATCTGGTGGTTTTTAAACGGATAAAAATCCCAATAAAGTGCATAATGACCGTCATTTCGCAAAAATTTTCAAGTTGAAGCTGCAGAAATAGTGCGACACTGAGATGTACGTGCACATTACAGTTGGGAGGGACATCAGAAGCATCTGTGTTTATTTCAGCACAAGACATCATGCAGTTTATTCTCTGCTGGACTGATAGACGGCACTTCAAGCCTGTTTGCTCTCTTTATCTCTGTATGTCAGCGTCAGTAATGCAAGCAAACTAATACCGCAGCTGGTGTGTACAGTGCTGGTCAGTCGTGACTCGTGAGGTCAGTCGATGCAATTCCAGGCCCTTTTTTCGTGTGTATTTGAGATTGAACAGCTTTCTTAATGAGAACTCAGCAGAATGTGTCTCTCACCCGTGTCTTTCTGAGTAAAGGGTTTTCTTTAGTGTGCTTCCCGGTTTCAGTTTGTCACTGAACATGAGAGCGAAGCTTAGATAAGAAAGAGCTGAAGTTGATTTATTATTTATATATTTCAGGGTTTCTGCTGCCTTCGACTTACACAGTTTAAAGCTGTCTGCCGCTCAGAGTCCTGTTTACCATTAAAATAAACCTCAACTCAAAATTGACTGATCATCATTATAGATATCATTCATTCTGGAAACAGGCCTTAAAAGCAGTGCTGGTTGTCTTCGTAAATTGCTCCGCCTTTCAAACGACATTGCATTTTAGCTGACATCACCAAACCCTCTTATTTTTAGCTCCTCCCTTCCATCCATCTGGTTGTAACGCCTGTTTTAGGATCCAGTTTATTCAGGATGGATAAAACAAGTGCTCACTCTCCGCCTCTCTGACGGTGAATTGACACAAACCCGCCTCCGGTCACTCCCTCGTCTCATTGGCTTTGGATAAATAGTGCTTGGCAGTATTACGCATAATTTTAGTCATTCCCACAGGTTTCGCGCTCGCATAAAAAGCGTGTGCATCACTGATTATAAGTGGCGCACTCATAAAGACGCCTCTCAAACAGCTCTCGAGTACCAAATTTACGTTCTTTTTACGTTTTATTGCACTTAAACGGTCAAAATACACACTAATATTATGTCAAAATGCCCGGCTTGTCAAGTATTCAGATAAATGCAGTTAGATTTGGAGCGCAAATAGTTGAGAGAAAACGCATGTTGTGTAACAGTTTAGAGTGCCGAAGTTATAACGTCAGTTTGTCGGGCAACTCGGAAGTTAGCGCCGCATGGGTTTCCTCGATCGAAAAGCTATGCATTTTCCCCATAGACTTTTGGAAAATCGTAAAAAATAAGATCTGTGTTCAACAAAGAGTTGTGACCCTTACACGTTTTGTCTGTCAAGATAATCTTTACAAGTTAATCCAAAATTTATACATTTTGAAGCCTATATAAAGTTTAA
Organism: Cyprinella venusta; assembly: GCA_038021265.1. Lineage (NCBI taxonomy): Eukaryota > Metazoa > Chordata > Actinopteri > Cypriniformes > Leuciscidae > Cyprinella > Cyprinella venusta. The sequence continues at coordinate 24,130,841 of CM075884.1, forward strand.
AAAAACACAAGCAGGTTATAACTGTGTGTTTTATGTCATAGATCAAAAACGTGAAAATATCTAGAGGCTTTGTTCACCACAGACCTTATTTCAGACGATTTAGCAAAAACCCATTCAAAAATCACAGACTTTAGAGCGAGGGAACCAGGAGTGCTAAAATGCTTACTCACTTCCGCGTTTTGGCCTACAGAGTGACGTCGTAACTTCGGCACTCTATCGGATCCCTGCATAAGCTCTTAAAGTGACAGTAGCCTAATAGAGCACACAACTAAACGAAAATCACACTGTTCTTCGCTGAATAACTTTTGTAACTATTTGTAAGCAATAATCTGTATTTTTGCAATAAAATAACATTGTTTATTTGTTCTTATTTATTACTGACAGTTTACTTATCCTTTTTTTGTTTACATTTAGTTCAATGATTCAAATAAAGCCTCCCTGGTCTGTGTGTAAGCTATTGCAACATAATTACCCAAATTATAAAGCATTATTGAAATAAAAACAAATTATCTGTACAGAGGTATGGCAGTTATCAAAAATGGTATCGGATTTTGATATTTCGGGAATTGTATGTTGGAAATTCCAGTATCTTGACAACACTATCCTGATGATGTTTCACGTTGATTACATGCGACAAAAGAAAGACATGATTTATATATTGCTGTTATAAAGGATGTTCTGCGTTCTTAATAGCTAGTTATATGTGTGAAAACAAATTTGTTAAAGTGCAGGACACATTTAATTTCTTTATGGATGCATTGCTGTAATTGTGATTTATTTACATTTTTAACTGAAAGATGAGTTGAAATAGTTTTTAATCTGCATTATGCCACACAAACTGTTGATCGAGCTTTATTTATATTGAACCCAAAACATGATTATATTGACCGAATGCTGATCCAGACAGTTGTATTTCATGTCGTGTTTATTCCGTGACTCCCGGGTGGCACGAGAACGCCTGTCATTCAGACTCAGCTGGTTTAATCTACACTATATTTACTGGAGGAAAAACTGACATGATGAGTGTTGTGACTAACAGACGTGATGCACACACAGATCATGCTGAAGCTAATACACTCTTTCATCTGACTTTGCATCATGTCCCAGTTGACTCTGTGCAGTCCTGTGTTCATTAGTAACTCTCTCAGGCACGGTGCGGTCCGTCTGATGTGCCAATGAATGAATGAATGAATAAATGAAACATTACACAATCAAGTTGTTCTTTCTATATAAAACGTTGATTGATTTGACCCTGTAAAAATGGTAAAATCTTTCTAGCCTGTGTTGTTCTCAGAGCAGGTGGAGTTTGTCTTAAATAGTGTGTGTTTGGACTGTCTCCATCTGCACACTTAAGGATTGTTTCAGCTCTTCATCGCACTGGCCCATCTGTCGCACACACACACGTCACACACTCTGTTATTGGCTAGTTTGAGTGATTCTGTGCTGCAGTAGTAGTTGTAATCGTAGTTAATGCAGATGGTATTTCCGGCAGGGTTACCCTTTAATCCCGGAAGCTAAGATTAGACTAAGATTCCTGGATGAACGAGCTGTAACGTGCAGCAGAGGGTTAACAGTGTGCGTGTGCACGTCTGTAGAATTAACACGATCTCTACTCACGACCAGATCACCGCAGCCAGACGCAAATAACTGATGATTCACGGAAACTGTGTGCAAATAAACAGGCCATCAAGGCCAACTTGGTTTAGTTTCCTCAATTGTCTGTCGGTACTTAAATTATTAAACTAGTCTCCACGGTACATGAGTATTATTGTGAGGAACTTCCTTATAAAAATGGAAATTGACCTGTCATTGCTGTTTCACCACTGTAAGTATTGCTCATTCAGGGATTTGAACCCACTAAAACAAGTATTCAACTTTTTTTGTTGACCAGAACTGGTCAGATTTATGATTTATTTATTTTCATCTTTCTGCATATGATAAAAGGGGTTTCAGAATACTGTAGAAATGCCCTAGCAACCCATTAACAATGCTCTCGAAACACCCAGTACACAGTTTTTCACAGGCAGTCTGTCTTCAGAAGGGTTTCATGTTTTTACCCTTTTGGTTTTACCACTGAATATTACAGAAACATCGCAGGAGATCAGAGTCATGCTGCACTGAGAAATTGTGCAATAAAATGAGATTGAGAATTATTCTATATCTGTACTGGTTCATTATTGCAAGTTACCAGGGTTTACAGTAACTAAAGCCATTAAAAAATGTGTTACTTGAAAGTGAACAAAATAAATGTTAACTGAAATAAAATAAAATGTACAAAAACACCGGACAGGCACGTTATTTTGTGGTCAACAATATTGATATGTTAGGACATTATGAAATTATTGATGTGATTTCAGATATGATTGTAATATACAAATACAAATAAAATACAATAGTTGCTAACCGTCCTCAGTCGGGGAACATTTGACCCCAAAGGCCTGAACTGAATTAACATCAGCTTTTATTTTGTATTTCCCAACTTCTATGAGTTCTTGCTGTTCTCGTTATCATTACGAGTTCAGTCATCAAGTCAAGTCAAGTGTATTTAGTATATAGCACTTTTCACAATATAGATTGCATCAAAGCAGCTTCATGATATCAATCTAAACATAACAATGTTCGTTTCTTAATGGAAAAACATCCATGTTTGGTAGAGCTGATCAATGGTATTAATGATTGGTTAATTAATTTGAATATCCCCATATTCATCCATAGTCATCTGAAGTGTGTTGTGACCTATCGGCGGAAATGGTCAATTTTTTACACATTGGTATCGTTCGGTATTAGAAAGGGATATGTTAATTATACATGTTTTACTCTTTGTTTCAGAGATTATTCATGCATTTAAACTGCTGTTTTGTTGCAATAAAGAGAGTAACTCGCGTCTCTCTGTCTCTGTAGCATTGGGCGCGGCGTACGGCACAGCGAAGAGTGGCACGGGTATCGCCGCCATGTCTGTGATGCGTCCAGAGCTGATCATGAAGTCCATCATTCCTGTGGTCATGGCGGGAATCATTGCTATATACGGTTTGGTGGTGGCCGTCCTCATCGCCAACAGCATCTCTGACAAGATTACTCTCTACAAGTGAGTTGAACACGAGCACTACTAGAGAACTGTGATTCTGATCAGGGCTATTAGAGGTAACAAAACTAAAACTGTATAATATAATTGTAACTGTATAGTATAATTGTGTTTATGTTTGTTTCTTGTATTGGGGATTTTCACTATGGGGAGCAAATGTGTAAATTACCTGAATAACGCAGTATATTGGGTAGGTTAAAGAAAAACTACAAGTCCCACTATTGGAATACAACTCTCCTACCTGGCTTTCAGAGGTGTTGGTTATCTCTGTTGATTGTCCTGTGTTTAAACGCAGTTAAATCAATTGTTACGTTTATTGTCTGTATTCTCTGAGATTTAAGTGTGTGGACTTATTTTTTTTAGATAAAACTAAAATATATGTAAAAGATAAGCATTATTTTTCAGTAGTCGCCAACGTAACATTTCTCATTTTCAATTAGATTAACTTTAAACTTTAAAACTTAAAATTCAAATAAAAATGAGTGCTATCAAATCGACTAATAGCATCTAACTTAAAAGTTTGTATATATATATATATATATATATACCTCCTGTTTAATTAAGCACAATTAAGTCATTTAAGTTTGTATTTTGGCTTTATATAGCTATGGTCAGACACTTGCACGTGTCATTATAATATTAACATTTTATGAAAATCAAACAATTACGAGGTTTTTGACCAGCAAAAGACTGATACAGTTTGTTTGTCTCTGGAACAGTCTGAGGAGCCAATGGTTTAGTCACAACCTCTTTTAAATGCTTTTTATTGGTTAAATATTTGTAAAACCCACATAAAGACGTAAAGGATGAGCAATAGCATTCATTTTATAAAACAGTGACAAAATATAGAGAGATTCAATGCCAAATTGCCAATGTTTTATTTTTAATTATTATTTGGAATATTCGCAAAATCTAAAAATTAAAATCAATTCAAAATGTTAAAAAAAAATGATACTAAACTAACACTGATTCAGATTTTTTTATTATATTATATTATATTATATTATATTATATTATATTATATTATATTATATTATATTATATTATATTATATTATATTATATTATATTATATTGCATTGTATTGTATTGTATTGTATTGTATTATGGTTGTTGCGATGCTAAAATTTTGGTAGTTGATTCCCGTACATTTTTCAATAGTATTACAATGCCATCGAAAGATTAATGTTGTATTGTTTTTTTTAAACCTGTATATGCATTTTGCTAAATTAATTTTAATTGAAATTTTTTATATTTATTATTTATTTATTATTTTATGGTAAAAAAAAAAATTGTCCTTTTTTTTGTTTATTGTTAACGTCTGATTGTTTGTGTGTGTCAGGAGTTTCCTGCATCTGGGCGCAGGCCTCAGCGTGGGTCTGAGCGGGCTGGCGGCCGGTTTTGCCATCGGCATCGTGGGAGACGCGGGCGTCCGTGGAACCGCCCAGCAGCCGCGCCTCTTCGTCGGCATGATCCTCATTCTGATCTTCGCTGAAGTCCTGGGTCTCTACGGCCTCATCGTAGCCCTGATTCTCTCAACCAAATAAACTGGCGGTCAGCATGCAGCGCTGCCGGGCCGCACGACGCGGGAAGCGGAACAAAAAAATCAAGTGGGAAGGGGGAAAAATAAATGGTACCTTAAACTAAAATGAAATTAGATGAAGTGAGAGGTAGGAAAGCAATCCTACACATTATAACAGGCTTTGCGTTTGGTTTTATCTCTGAAAGTGTACAGTCGTCCAGTTTGATAGTTTTGATTTCTTGTAAATGCGGTATATAGTGATTTTGTGTTGTGTTTGTGAAGAGAAAATAATATAATATAATGTAATAGATCTCATTCTCTGTTTGTTTCCCACATCCCTCCTGCCTATCGATCTGTTATCCAATCACGCGTTCTCTTTCGCTCCCTTCACGCCTCTCGTACCGGTCTCTTCCTGTCACGTGATTTGGGAGTTTTATAAATTTCCACGTTGGTGTCAAAGAAGTGTTTGTGAAGTGGAAAAAAAAACGCACTGATGAATCTGTATGTGGAATGGAATAGTTTTTGTTAACGTCCATTTTTGTTTTCCACTGATTTTATTCATTAAGATATTGTTCATGAAAATGTACTTGAAGCTCCTCGAATCCTTTGAATTAATATTTATATAAACATAAATCTATATATAATAAATACAGATATAAGAATAGACCTGCACGGGCCGGCGTTCCGCTTCTGAGTGCAGTGTTGGGGAGTATTTCAGCTTGGTGTGTGTATTTATGGTTGTTTCCTGTGTATATCTGATGTTTGGTTGTATTAAAGGTGTGCGTGTGCCCCTCGTGGGTCTCACAACTGTCATTTCCATATGCCTGTGTTTCCAGTGCTTTTTCATCAGGAGACGGACCGTGTGAATGTGTTCAGTTGTGCATCCGACCTTGCAGTCCTCAGCCTCGACCTTGATGATAATTCTCCTGCAGCACTTTTAGATTTAAAAATGTTTCACTCCATTTTTAGAGTAAATTACTTGCATACTGGCAATCAAACACTGGATCTCATTCACTAATAATTATGTGGATTATTTCTATTACCACACACACAAATCTGGTTATTGCTAATGCAGTGGTTTTTGACTCAAAAAACTCTCAAATTTGTTTTAATTGACAGAACTGGGACTGTTGATATTGAATGAATTAAACTAGATTCATTTTTTTTTTAATTTTGTGATTCAAGATTCTGCTGCAAGTGTGTTTGAACATTACAAATGAATAACCACGTGTCGGAATAAGTAATTAGCATAGAACGCGCCCAGCCAATACCCATATAAGGGCCTTCCGCACAACTTTTTTTTTTTTAACGACGCGTGAAACTACCTCAGAAAAATAATCGTGAGTACCTCAAAACAAGTTCAAAGAAATCTATTTAAGATTAAATATATCATTCAACACATTTATAAGGACACCCAAATAGATTACTTTTGTGTGTTTGTACTCGTACGAATCAAGTTATATTGATTAATCGTTTGTCCGTGAAAACGCGCCGATTTCACGCGCACATCCATGTGTACGCATGGCTAGTGCCATTTCAAGCTAAATTAAACTATGTTAAATGATTTGTATTGGGGATGTTAATAGGGTTAACTAAAATTAAAACTCTCTTTGACCTATGAAATATAAGAAAGATTAAAATTAGACAAAAGTTGTGTCTGAAACCGCTCACTCCTTCACTAATAGTGCACTACATAGTGGATGGGGAGCGATTTCAGACACAGAAGAATTCAATACCCTAAAGTCTTTAAAAAATATTTCGACTGTATGCTATCTTTTACTTGTCGTTGTTAACTTAAAATGTGCATATTTGTTAATATAGCATGGAAAGAGTGGAAAGACCAGGCCAAAGAGGATAATCCTCGTCATGGAGAACATAATGGGTAAAAGTTACTGCATTTTTCTTGTTGTGTTAAGAACATGTAAGTTAATAACACTTAATTTGCTTTTCATTGTTTATAGTCATTTCTCTTTTTTTTTTAAATACATAGCTATTTACAAGGTACACAAAGACCACAAATTGTTTAATATTTAGTATTTTTTTATTGAAAGTTGCACCAGTATGAAAAACAATGCATTCCCAATAACATAATATCTTCAGATTTAATGGGGAAAAACACATTTACAGATAAATTCTCTCTTCACAAATGACATCACATGAAACATGACTGTGACGCGTCCTCTCAGTCCGTGTTGGTGTGTTTCAGGTGTCCAGGCTGCTGAGGAGAGTGTTTGCTATATCACTGATGGCTTTGTATGTGCTGCTCTCTGGAAACACCTGCAGGAGATCCCGTCCCTCATCTAAACGCGCTGTCAGGAGAGGATCCAGTGGGACTGAACCTACAGACACAGACTTATGTCATCTGCAGTGCTGCTGTACACACTGGGTCTGAGCCCACCAGTCACAATGCTTCCAAAATGTTATTTTATATAATATATATATTTTTTTCTCACAAATAATTATAATTTATTATTATTATAAATAAATACAAATATTTATATAATAAAGAATAGAATTAACGTATCAAATCATTAATAATAAAAATTAATAATGATAATAAAATCTTAGATCTTCAAAATGGACTTTTGGACCATACTATATTTACTGACAAATCCACATCTCGACTATCCAGTACTCAAACTCATTTAAACACACCCTGAGATGACGTGCACCATCGAGTGGTGAATAGTGGAACAACACAATTCAGAAGTGTTGGTCAAGCATCAGCACATTACCTAGAAACACAGATCCTGTGAGCTTGGCTAACTCCTCACCTCCACCTTTAGAAAAGATGTTACTGCACTCCTGAAAAACACATCCGCCAGTCAAGATTATTAGGTTAATTTAAAGCATTTCCCAGTACAGCTGTGTGTTTCTACACTCACAGAACAGTGTGGACACACGTAGCCGCTCATGTTCTCCACAATGCCCAGGATTTTCACACGGGTCTTCTTACAGAAGGTGATCTCGCGCCTCACATCTCCTGTAGACACTGCCTGACATTTTAAAGGGTTTTTATGCATGTTATTCAGCAGACGATAATTACAGTACCAGTATGACAAGGACATCAACCCTGTGTGTGTGTGTGTGTGTTTACCTGTGGTGTAGTGACCAGCACAGCTCCGTCTACTTTATGTTTGCGCAGGTTCTCGACCACGGCCAGGTGTTCGTCTGACGTCCCCGGTGGCGTGTCCACTAGCAGAACGTCCAGTTCGCCCCATGCCACGTCACTGACAAACTGCCCAATCAGAGCTGGAAAAGTGACGGGGGATATGAGACGGAAACAACATCAGGTACCAAATTTTAAAAACTCAACTCAAGGTGAAAGGTCAGACCTGTTTTTTTGGGCCCCCTCCACACGACGGCCTCATCCGAGTCCTCCAGCAGGAAGCCGATGGACATGAGCGCGAGCTTCTGCTGAGGGTCTGCGTACACGGGAACCCAGCCCGAGTCACACTGATGCACCTCCGGCTTCCCCACGCTCAGCATCCGTGGGATACTGGGCCCGCACAGATCCACATCCAAGATTCCCACCTACTCACAGCACGACAAACAGACAATATTGGAATAGAGCAAAATATAGTAGAATAAAGTAAAACAGAACATATTGAAATTGAGCAGTATAGAAAAGAATATATTAAAGTAAAGCAGAATAGAATATGAGCAGAAAAAATAAAGCAGAAGATGATAGAAAAGAGCAAAATTAATATAATAGAGCAAAACAAGCAGAATAAAATAAAACAGAAGATAATAGAATAGAGCAAAAAGGAATATATTAAATTAGAGTGGTATACAATAGAATAGAGCAGAACAGAATAAAAAAAGAGCACAATAAACTTTAATAGAGCAGAACAGAATCAATTGTGATAGAGAAGAATATAATAGAGCATGTTAGAATAGAATCCACGGATATGTCACCTTCTTTCCTGCATGTGTGAGCGCTAGGGCGAGTTCAGTGGTGATGGTGCTTTTCCCCACTCCACCTTTACCAGACAGAACCAGAACCACGTGCTTCACCTCGGACAGGTTCCCTTTCTCTGAAACATGTGTTCAGACATTGCGTTTAAAAGTCGATTCCACCATTCTACTCTCTTTAAAGTTTATTTGAACCACTGGCACTTTACAGTAGTGGTGCTGTAATGTAATACTATGGCATTTATGTATTTATACCATGTACCATAGTGCTCCAAAGAACATCATCGTGTTAAATGTCCAACAAACCCATTGTATTTTCAGTCTAGTTGTCAAAAACCATGTCATTGTTGTGGTTCATAAACAAAACAATTTTACTCTTTTTAATTTTGACATGGTCTTCTCACGGTGTTATATTTGTTTCAAAATGCTTGTATTACTGCGTTTATCTTTTGTTATTTTGTTGTATTTTATGACAACGTAAATTGCCAGTTGTATTAAAGTACTACTGGTCAATGTGATCGCACTTACCGCTGCTGTCCATGTTGGTTTATTTTTATTTCCGCATTGTAACACGTCATACTGACGTTCTGCGTGTTTGATCCCGCCTAATAGGACAAGCTCGTCCAATCAGATACTAGAATGCACAGCATGTCAGCGTTGCTATTGGTCATTTAGCCGACGTAGTCACGCCCTTGTTATGGTCTATCAAAACTGTAACGTCAGTATTTAAACTTTCAGCCAGGTTGAAATATTCACACAATTATTGTTAATTAATAATAAATATTTGAATTAATATTGTTTTCAAATACAACAAAATATTGTTTTATACATTGATACCAGCCTGTTGCTTAATATATATATGATATATTACCAGTCTGATTAATTACGTTACATGTTTGATGCAGCCTTTGAGTTCACCACGTCATTGAAGTGTATATGTTAATCTGTAGGTCAGATAATTTGTCGTTTAAGGTAAAGTTGACTGAAAGCCAGCGCGCGCTGATCCTTAAAGCGGCCTTTAATGAGGATGATAGACAGAACGACCCGTTCCGTCTGTCAAATTACGAAATCTACTATGGCGAACGCTCTGTAGAATGAATATTAACTACGTAAAAAGAGGTTTAGCCAATATGACTAACTGATTGGCTGAAAAGGAGACGACGTAAGCGCGCGCCCAGCTTGTACTATGAATAATTAATTAGAACGCTACCAAGCAACGATTACGTGACCTATTTAATATTAATGACCTGCGCCTTTTCTATAGTATGATTCATGAGTGGCGGTGTTGTGTTTTGTGTTTGCTGTGTGTATATGTAGGTCACCAATCACATATATCACTTACACCAGCTCCGGATGGAAACCGGTGTTTAAAGCAGGGGAAATAAACTCTACGAAACATTAACAAGGTATGTGAGTTTATATGTCAATTATGTCGTAACTTTAGTGAAGAAATAGTTGTGTTTTAAGAGTAGTGATTTCTAAAAGTCCTCTTTTGTTTGACTCTTGGTGTCTTCAGGAAACACTAGCGTTTACACAAGTCTAAAATGTTGTCAAGGATGTAAAGACGTTTTCTTGTGCGTTATAATAATAATAATAATGTACTATAAAAACATATATACATACATACACATACATTATGATCATATACTATTATAATCATATATGATATTTTGCTATTATGATAACATAAGGCTATGGATACTCTAGTAGAATTACATTTTTTGTATTTTTATACATATCAGAAGTTTATGGAATTTGGCATTTGTTTCTAATTATTATGCATTCTGTTTTATGAGCTCATATCATATTTGACTACAGTACATTCAGTATTTGCACTCAAGATGCAGGAATATGTATGTGAAAAAATGTGAAAATGTGTATTTTCTTTTATTTATCCACATAAATAACCTAAAAACTTGATGTTATCTCCTCTCACACTGCTTCTTACACATCTTGTTTATCCAGATTGAATGAAAAATGTGCTTATGCCAGTGTAATGCAAACTTATTGCGCCATTGCATTTCCCAGAAGCACACAAGTAAAGATGGGCCAGTCGGTGGAGGTATCCAGGGCAGGATTCTCGTTTTGGATACACATTATCCATCAATTAGTGAACACCTGGCTGTGTCGCATGCACATATAGGACACAAATAATAAGTCTTTCAATCCATTTATACATTGATATCTGGTGTATAGAAACATTTGACGTGCTTCCACAACCTATAATCATTAAGCAATCAGATTTAAGTAAAACAAAACATGGACTTTCTTGAAGCATGATAGTTTCTGTGTTAGTGCTCAGATTTGATAGAGTGTTTTCTGCTGGGCCAGCCTGGTCTGGTGAAGTGTCTTCACTCTCATGGGCTGTTTTAAAAACTCTTAGAGTGTAAACATCAGGTCACATGAAGCATGTAAGACCAGAGGCTCAGATTGCCAGCCGTGGCATATGGAGCAATCAGAAGTAGGCTACAGTATCAGCCGAGTCAGTCTGTCAGTGCAAATCACTTACAAATGATAGATAGATAGATAGATAGATAGATAGATAGATAGATAGATAGATAGATAGATAGATAGATAGATAGATAGATAGATAGATAGATAGATCTAACATAGGATAGATAGATAGATCTAACATAGGATAGATAGATAGATAGATAGATAGATAGATAGATAGATAGATAGATAGATAGATAGATAGATAGATAGATAGATAGATAGATGATAGATAGATAGATAGATAGATAGATAGATAGATAGATAGATAGATAGATAGATAGATAGATAGATAGATAGATAGATAGATAGATAGATCTAACATAGGATAGATAGATAGATAGATAGATAGATAGATAGATAGATAGATAGATAGATAGATAGATAGATAGATAGATAGATAGATAGATAGATAGATAGATAGATAGATAGATAGATAGATAGATCTAAATAGAAATAACAGCCTCATTCTGTTCTTCTGTTCCAGGAATGTCTTGGAATAAGTATGTTGTCAGTGAAAATGTGCCGGAGCCTGAAGCCACGCCCCTCACAGCGACCGTCGGCCCAGAAGACAAGCAGGTGAACAGGAGTGTGTTACTCTTCCCTCACATGCTGAGGTTATTCTGAGATAACTAGGACCAGCTTTACGAGACCTGGGCATCTGGCCAATCAGAGTCTCAAATGCACGGTGTACAATGACACAGCACTGCTTTAAACGTGCTTCTCAGTGAAGAAGATAATAACATAATCTTTGTAGGCATAAAAAGGCTGGCTATTTCTGAGATCCCTGATGGTTTTGTTTGCGTGTGCAGTCGGAGGCTGACTCTACAGGGTACGAGGCCGTGACGGTGTGTGTGCCTGCCGAGATGCCACCGATGGTGCCCGTGACGGGCGAATCGTTCTGCCAGTGTCCGGCTCAGACTGAACTCAGCTCAGATGTCCAGATCAGCCCGTACACACTCAGCTGCACCTGTGGAGAGGAAGAACAGGGTGAGGGTCAGCTCACACTAAACACAACACCAGAATGAGGCGAGCCGACTTAAGAAAATGAGATTTGCACTTTGTCCTATGACAAGTTTGGGGTCGGTAAGAAATTAAAAATGTTATTTGGCAAGGATGGATTAAAGTGATTGAAAGTGACAGGAAATATATGTATAATGTTACAAAAGATTTTCTTTCAAACTGTCTGTTTATCAAAAAATCCTGAAAACAAAAAATGTAGTATGGTTTAACCCTAAAACCGTATTTTGGACAAATATGGGCACAATAGTTCTGATTTATTTTTAAAAAATACTTCTCTTGATCTGAGCGGTACAAGACTTGGCTACTTTTCCTAAGTTTGCTTCCTGAACACACACATTTTTTTGTACTCAATTCTACAATGTTAAGTGGGTGAAAAAAAACTCCTTAATCTTGTATTTGGGTCAAAAATGGGCACCCATAGAAATGAATGGGAAAAACTGTAATTTAGATCATTTTAAAATAGGCCAAAATAAGACACCAGCCGACAGCAAAGTCACCTCATCTTTAGGTTTTAGCTTTAAGAACTTATTAGAATGATATTTTAATGTTAAAAAAAAAACAAAACATAAAAATATATGGTACTTTTTGAAGTAAAAAAACTCAAAAATACCCTAAACACCATAAATGGATAGACAAAACTTTATCGACGACAGTAATATAACATTTATAATAAATAAAAATTAGGATCCCACCTGAGTCTGTGCCCACGTTTGTCCACAATTACAGGATTAAGGGCTATGAAGTGAATACGGTTTGAGGGCTACAAAAATACGAAGCAGCACAACTGTTTCTAACACTGATAATAATCAGAAATATTTCTCGAGCAGCAAATCCTCATATTAGCAACAACAAAGCAACAACGCAGTTGCGCAGTCATAGAACCGTTGGGTGAAGCAGTCATAGCCATGTTTTGGTTTTATCGTGAATATCAGAATCAAGGATTGGAACTATCCGTTTTATGAAATATATCACAATTGATTACAGTTATTTTACATTGCACTAATATTTAACAATATTACGGTTTTATCTTATGTTTGATCAAATAACTGGAACACTGACAGTGAGATGTTGTTATGGTTGTGTGAAGGATGTGATTGGGTTTGGGACGAGGAGGTCAGATCTTCCACCGTGTCTCTGAGTCGCTGTAAGCGGACGGTGAGCTTCCACTCGGAGTACAGCTGTGGAACCGCCGGCGTCAGGGGCGCAAAGCCTCTCGCGGACGGGCAACACTTCTGGGAGATCAAGATGACATCTCCGGTGTACGGCACAGATATGGTGAGATAAACCGCATAGACTAGTCTTACAAGTTAGTCATCGATTTTTATGAACAAGGCTGTTCATAACTTTTTAAAGTCAGTTACATGAAAACGTACATTGGCCTAATTTGATACTGAAAAGTAAGACTAAGCATGCCTTGACTAACTGCTAGTGGGTCTAAAACTGGCCCCATGAAGACAGGATGTACAAAGATAGGCCTACTAAATTTATTACAATACTGATTACCTAAGCAAACACCTTTGCATGTCTATATCATTATGAAGACGTTCTTGATAATAATGTAATTAATACAAATGTTTTAGAAAGTCTTAGTAAGAGTGGTGAAAATATATTTTAAAGATGCATCTTGTGTTTTCATGAGCCAGATGGTTGGTATTGGGACATCAGAAGTGAACCTGGATCAGTTCAAACATAGTTTCTGCAGTCTGTTGGGCACTGATGAGGACAGCTGGGGTCTCTCCTACACAGGTGAGGTCAGAGGTCACATGTTAATTCAATATTATCCATTTAAACACATAAATTCTGCACGTTTGTGCATAAAAATACATAAGTAAACAAATATTTATCATTGTACCTACCTGATCTAACCCTTAATAATGACTAAATGGACTAAAAGTAATATTTTGACTTCAATAAATCTCATTTAATTACTTTCCAATATTGATAATAATCTTAAATGTTTCTTGAGCATCAAATCATCATATTAGAATGATTTCTGAAGGATCATGTGACACTGAAGACTGGAGTAATGATGCTGAAAATACAGCTTTGGTCACAGGAATAAATTACACTTTACTATATATTCACATAGAAAACAGTTCTTAATAATATTTCACAATATAAGTCTTTATTTTTGAGCAAATAAATGCAGCCTTGGTGAGCAGAAGAGACTTCTTTCAACAAAATTAAAAATCTTTCCGACACCAATGTTTTACAGTGCAGGTTTTCTGACCGTATTTCAGTAGTTTTAACTCTGTATTTGAATCTACATTTATCTTGGTACAGGTCAGCTCCATCATAAGGGGTCAAAGGTGAATTTTTCTTCACGGTTCGGTCAAGGATCCATTATTGGGGTTCATTTGGACTGCTGGCACGGCACCCTGAGCTTCTACAAGAACCGTCGCTGCATCGGTAAGACATACATGCTCTCGTTTCTTTCCTTTATCAACGTATTTCTTACTCAAACAGCTACTACAATCTTTCTTTTCTATCTATCTATCTATCTATCTATCTATCTATCTATCTATCTATCTATCTATCTATCTATCTATCTATCTATCTATCTATCTATCTATCTATCTATCTATCTATCTATCTATCGTTCTATCGTTCTATCGTTCTATCTATCTATCGTTCTATCTATTGTTCTATCGTTCTGTCTATCCCCTTTGGTTCTGTCAGGCATAGCTGCTACTCACTTGCAAAATAAGCGCCTGTATCCGATGGTGTGTTCGACTGCAGCCAAGAGCAGCATGAAACTGATCCGTTCGCATTCTGCCGCCACCACATTACAGTACCTGTGCTGTACACAGCTGCGCAAAATACTGCCGAACTGCGCAGACGCTCTGCGTGTGCTTCCACTCCCGCCGGGTCTGCGTCTGCTGCTGTCTAACCAGCTGGGGTGGGTGCTGACCCTCGGATCCGCGGACGCCTGCGCAGACGACAGCGAGGACAAAGCCACACAAACAGAGGACAGCTTTGACAGATACACAAGCCCCTTTCCTTCCCACAATCCCTCTGACGCTGAGCTTGTCTTTATTTCTAGTTCCTTCTCTGATAACCCTGGTTCTTACTGCAGTAAAGATGACCCTCTTGATTCTGCCTCCTGCCTTGAAGCTTCTTCATATCCTGACTCTACTACATGTCCAGATGAAGCACGTTATCAAAACTCAGTCTCGATAATGGACGTCACCTGTTACCTCGATCCCTCCTCACTTTCTGACCTCCACTGTGGCTCCGCCCCCACATCTGACCACAGCTCCCTTCCTAACCCTATATGTCAGCATATTTCTGCTTCCTGTGCTTGTTGTGACCCGCTATTGTCTGTTTCCAGTGAGGGTTGTGAGGTAAATGACGTGAGTTCTGCGTATAAACCGGAACACACCGGTTCCTGCGTTCTCGGCCCCGCCTACACTCCAACAGGCCACACCTCCCTTTGGCCCGACTCCGCCTCTGAGAGTGACTCAGACGACTTCTCCTCGGATCTCGAGACTTACAAGAGGAAACGCTGTCGCTTGACGTGAGACACTGACGTTTTACTTGTAAATATAGGGAGAGTTCATCGTTTACTCACCTTCATGTTATCCAAACTCGTATGATTTATGAGTATGAGTAAGCCTGCATGATTAGTTATAAAACCCAGTTCACAATACTAGGTTTAATAGGCTTAGTGTCTGTTTCGGAGAGTGAAGAGTAGCACTGTGTTCATTTGCACGAGTTGAGCTCAGGATCAGATTATGTGTCTCATCCATGACTGTGCTTGCATATATGCATATTATATTTGGATCGCTTATAAAGTGCATTTAAAAACTGAACATGTGCAACCATCTTCCCAAAATTGAAAAGACAAGTTCCGCTAAAATCTTGATGATTTAACCTTTGAAAATGAAGAAATTAAGATGACCATAAATATTAGTATTGTAAGTTTACAGTTGCACAGTAAAATAAAACTATTATTAACTATTATTATTTTTAATTTTTTTTTTTTGGAATATTTTAGAAATATTACAGGGAATAATATATAATACTATATATATATATATATATATATACTATAGAATAATATATAATAATAAATAATACATGGAAATATTATGTAATTTCTTTATTTAGTAATTTTAGTTAATAATCGTGCAGCCCTCATGCAAGTATGAGATCTTGAAGAAAATTGATTTAGTGTCCTACAGAAGAAAGAAAAACATGGGTTTTTGGAACAACTTGAGGATGAGTGACATATTTGTCATTGCTATGTGAACCGTTCCTTAAATGCACACGTCACACTGTTCAACTCAACCTCATCCTGCGTCGTCTCCCTTGCCAAACTATCGAAATACATTCACTAGAGTATAACCGTCATGAAATCAAGTGAATCAAACTCACCCTCCTTTTTCTTAGTAAGTTTCTTTTTCCAGTTATTTACAAAGTTCAGGATGGCGTTGAAGGTTTACATTTCTTATAAACTTGCTAATTTCCTGTGCCAATGCTGCTAGTTAGATAACCCATCCCTCCCTCCCTCCCTCCCTCACTCCCTCCCTTATTTTGAGAAGTTTATCCTATATATTAAAATAGATCAAGACATGCCAAACATCTTTATTTTACTTTACTTTTAGTTGAAATCTGAAGCTATGGCCTGGCTGTGATTGGTCATCAGCTATTTGAAACCTCAAAAGCAGCAGATTAGTTTTGTGACACTTTAAATATTAATTTCATTCGGACTCAGAGAGATGGGCTCAGAACATCATAAACCTCATGAAAAACTTCCTGGCATCTATAGATCCAGCACAGGCTGACTGAACTGCTGTAGATCAATATCTGAGCCTGTCAACTGGTCTGTTAAATAAAGCGTTACAATATTTTATCGTAATTCAATACCAGAGAGCTACAGCTCTACTATGACAACTAAATGCATATCTGTAGAATATGTATTAGTGTTTTCTTCCTTCTGTATTTACTCACTTAACTTTTATTTATTAGTTTAACCTCCCCTATCTTATTGATAATATCAGATTATGATTCATCATTTGATGAGTGAATGATTTTGTACTCTTTTGCATGTTTTCTTACTGATTGCATTGTTTTGCAGTAAAAAAACAATAAAAAAGCTCATTTCATTATTGCACGTGTTTTTTGTTTTGAAGAATCTGATTTACTCCTTATTATTTTTATGTATCACATGTATTAAACTCCTGATCATGTCCTGAACCGTGTCTGCATGAATGCATCTGTGACTGATGCTTTTATCCAAGCAATATACAGGGCACAATTAGGGTTTCATTGAATGCATTTATATAACAATCGAACCCATGATAGACTGTGGTGCTAGCTCACAAGCCAAGGCAGAGTTATTTTAGTATCGTGAGAGCAAAGAAATGAAAATGTTCATTTTGGAGGATGGATGTATTAATTTGAGGCTCAGACTTTTAGAAGAAGTTTAATCTTTTATAGTCTGCTGGTTATAAAGTGCACAATTCGTTTTTAATTCCACATTGGTCCTAATCCAGCAGTAGATGAGGATTCTGGGAAGTGAGGAGGCGATGGACACGGCCAGCGAGATCAGGACCGACTCGCCTCTCTTTGGCTCCGCCTACTACAGGGAGATCAGCCAATAGTCTGCGCCGCTCCTCCTCAGACGGCAGCTCCTCATAGGCCTGTTGGAGCAGGAGAGGATGAGAATGATGTTCAGTGTGAGTTTGAAACATCGACTAAAAAATGATGGACACAGTGTCTGTGACGTCACCCGTAGCAAAGAGTATAGAAGAACAAGAGGCGAAACACTGATGCTTTTTTGGTAACAGCCACTAGGTGGCGTGGCTGCCATTTTTGGGTGAAAATTCCAACCGCTCAGCCATCAGGAAGTGAGTGCTTCTAATTGACTTCACTTTTCTCTGTTGAAGTCTATGAGGTCGCTGTGTCCATTGTTTTTACCGTCTATGATTTTAACATGGGATTGACTCTCTTTTGGAGCCTCTCTCTAGCGGTTAGTCGATGAAGTGCAGTTAAAGTCACTTCTGTGTTGGTTTAAAGAGAGAGAGATGGTCTGGACACACGGTACCTTCAGCAGGAGGGAAGGGGAAGGGTAGGCGGTCGTCACGGCTTTGGCCATGGCTGGACTGACGCGGTTCAGCTGCTGTATCTGACGTGTCCACACCTGAGCGAGACCGTGGCCGTCCCTGTCCACTCGCACACCCGCTGACCACGAGCCGTCCATGCAGAAGCCCAGATCAGGGGCGCCACACAACGCCCTGACAAAAAAAGATAGATAGATATATTGTTTTATTTGATGCCATGTCATATTTTCATGGCAAAAATTCCATATAATACAAATATCATATAAATACAATAAAACCAAGCAAACACAAGTCATATTATACAAATTTTGTGAAAGCAAAAAAGCATGAGTCAAACTAAGAGTGATTAAAAGTCTGTTTGAAATGGCTGATGAAAGAATCGCATAATAACAAACACACTAAAAGCAATTCATAATTAAACTTAAACAGCAGTTAGGTCCCTATTTTGACCTGGACAAGTTCCCTAATTTGATTCTTAAAGAAGCATGAATAATTCAAAGCCCAAATTTGTCTGAAGATAAAATGGAAAAACAGGAAAAAAGTAAGCCCAGGGCTTTTGAACGATTTATTTTGTGTAAAACTCACTTGTAAGGTCTCTTAGATAAAGCCTTGGTAAGTGCAACCACATGATCGGTCACTTCCTGCCAGCCAAACAGGAAGTGAACTGCCACATTCCAGTAGAGCTGAAGGTGAACCAACAGCTGCCCATCACAGAAAGAAGGCATGGTTACTGGGAGGTTACATTACTGAAAAATGACAAGGGCGATGATGGATTTATCTGACCTCTTCTGTGTCCAGATGATGCTGACTGAGGTGAAGGTCAAGATCATCGTCCCCCCAAGATTCTGATCTGTACACACACACATGCACTTAGAGACATCCATTCGTGTATTGAGATATAAGATGATTTGAGAGACTGTGTGTTTACCGTTGCTGATGACTGATTATCGCTAGAATTGTGACAACTTTCCCCGCAGTTGTGGTCAAGTACTTATATAGATGATTCAACAGAGACTCCGACCCCTCATACATATCACCAATAAGAGCCTAGAATGATAGAAATTATTATATCATATATATATATATATATATATATATATATATATATAATGATTATAAAATTATTATTATAATCATGACTGACCGACTGATTGGACACTGTTTTATGTGACATCACCATGTCCTCTAACTCATTATGGGAGATCACCATCAGGACCTGATCTTCTTCAATAACTTCATTTTTATTCTCATCCTCAGTCTGCTGTGAACAAACACACACATAGAGGACAAACACATTGTTGAGCCCTTGCCACAATACTAATTCAACCTGACACCTCTGATATACCTTTAATGGACAGACTAAGAAAGAAGCAACAGTCTGAGTTACTAGTGACCTGAAGGGCTTGTTGTGTCCAGCGGATGCTGTTAGGAAGACCTTGATTCTCTATCCGGTTCCTCCACTGCAACCCATCAAGATTCCTGAGCAACACATCACAGTCTGCATCCTGCAACAGCACTACAGAGAGAGAAACACACCTGCATCTCCACTTTTCAAGATACTCGACAGGAGGGAAGTTGTTTCTCACCTGCATGAATGTGAGCTGTCAGACTCTTAATGAAGTTTTCAGGTTTTAACAGGTTCAGTCTCTCCGCTGCCTCTTTTCTTCTCTTTTGCTCCTGTAGTTTCTTCTCTTTGAGTTTGTTCTTCTCCTCTCTCCGTCTCTCTTTGGCAGCTGTTCTCGCCACCAGCTCCTCCAGCACCTCCTCTCTACTCCTCCTCCTCCTCCTGCCGGAGATCTTCACTCCATCCGCGCTGATGCTGCTGTCTTCCGCCCGGGCGGAGGATGGAGAAGTGTTTGATTCATTTATAGACGTGTTCTGATCGAGAGTTACACATGATGATGATGATGATGCTTTAATGTTATCACTCTCATTCTCCGAATCTGAAATGTCCCACTCGTTTGCTCTATGTACGGCTGACATCCCTTTAATCATCTGTCACCGGTAATTTATTATATATTTAAACTATATAAACTATAATGTACTTAAATATACAGTGCGTTATATGATAATCGAGTCATTATGTGTAAATTAAACCTGAGTAGTTTACCATTATTGTGTTTTAGTCTTTGTGTACCCTCCGCTGTCAAGTAAGAGGCTGCGAATGTAAACAAATATGGGGCGGTGAGAGGGACAATATTAGTACGGATTGCGTTTCAAAAATGATTAAATTAATGTTTTGGGGGAAATGCAGTCAGGTGTTTGTTTGATTTTGATTAGAGTCTTATATTATCTTATTATATAATATTATTTTGTAATTTATAGCGGGATATTTCAAGTTTAAATGTTTACATTGGATTTTTCTTACATAGTTATTTTGATTTCATGACTTTTAAGGAGCTTTAAAAGCGTTTAAAGCGCTTTAAATTACTACATATTGTGACATTTCCTATATGAATAAATGTTATTTCCGTAAACATGTCATGAGAATGAGCATTGTTTGATTTAATTATCTATTATCATCAACCCAATCATCATTAGTGCTGTGTCAGCGCCTCTTTTACTGTCTATGGTCAGCGCTGAGAAAAACAACGTAATCTGCTCAGTCACATGACACCCGCCCAGGCTATGACGTAACGCTAAATGAGGAAAACAGTCCGTTAGAGAAAACCTGGATCGACTGTTCCTGAAGTTTGGTGCTTTCAGTATTTTATTATGATTTATAGATCAGCGAATAGCGACTACTCCTGGACAAGCTGCACATTTTGAAGATCGCGTCCTGACTGGGCCACATAAACAAAAAGAAATCACATTAGACATTATCGTTATATGGGAAGACTGCGGAGATTGATCTGGGGTCGAGATGGCCAAAGCAGCAGAACAAGGTAAATTAATAATTTCACTGATATTTCAGAATGTTTGTGAATTTAGAGCCATTTAAATGAGCTCTCAGTTTGTAAACAAAGACAGATTTAATGTTAAACCAAGTTTCATGCACATTAAATATCATAATTCACAAGAGAGTCATACTCCATGTGTTTTTTTTCTTTGTTAACTTAGATGTAACCTGAAACATGATGACTAACTCTTCTCTTTCTCTCTGTGTGTGTGTCTTGGTGTGTTTATGTGTGTATTTACAGCCTACTACCGGTTCGTGGTCCTGTTTTTTAACTGTATGCTGACTTTCGGCTCTTATTTCTGCTTTGACATTCCCAGTGTCCTGCAGGAGCAGTTTCAGGGGGTGAGGAGCAACTTACTGACCTCTGACCTCACTTTCACATAACCTAATCCTAGTTTAGGCAGTTTTAAAGGGGTCATATTATGAGGAATCAAATTCGCAGTGATATTTTGAGATATATGCAACAGCATTCATATATAAAACAGAGCATTTGTTGAAAATGAGCTCCATAAACCTCTGAATAGATAAATACTATTGATCTATTGAATGGCCCATCCAGTCACAATTAGGTAATGAGGAGAGCAGGATCAATAAAATTGTTCCTAACCACAGAAGAAATAACATGAAGCCATGTCATAAACAGCCAAATAACCATGAAAAACTAAATTATGACTGTTTTATTGGTAAAAGTCTTTACTAATATAATAAAATAATGTATGATATGACCCCTTTAAGATCATGAGAGTAACAAATATTACACATGAACCTCCCTGTTTTAGGCTCTAGGTCATAAAAGTAAGGCCCTGAATGCTCAGCCTGTGTTGTTTCCTACAGAATTTGACATGTGCGAACGGGACGGTGAGTAACAGCACTGGTAATGGCACAGGAGCGTGTGTGGAAGGTTTGGGAATGACGCCACAGGAGTATAATCTGCTCTACGCCATCTACGCCTGGACGTAAGACTCACACCACTGTTGTATCATTGACATACTATCATATAGTACAAGTTCAAGTTCATCTAATTTTTTTAATGGGTTTATTTTTATTTTTCGTTCTCTGTAATATCGCCCAAAAAGATAATCATTGTTTGTTACCCTCTAAAGCTTCACTCTGTTAATCAGCTGTAAAAGGACTCTTATTTTGTTTTCGCAGGAATGCTGTGGTGGTCATCATGGCGGGATTCCTCATTGATAAGTTGGGAAACCGCTGTAAGTTGGAATGATTTTTTTTTGTAATTGATGTTTTGAAATCCGTCTGATTTTGTCAATATTCAGTATTCTATCTTGAATACATGTGTGTGTGTAAAGTTTGACATAAGTGTTTGGGTTGTCTCTCCTGTAGTTGGCGTTTTTCTCTTCTCCTTCCTGACTGTGTTGGGCTCAGCGATCTTTGCATTGGGGTCTCATTTTAAGGGCACGACGTACCTGTTGCCCCTCATGTTGACTGGACGACTTCTGTTTGGATCTGGAAACGGATCCCTGACCAGTATGACACCAGATATTCACCCATAACACCACTGACATTGTGCAGGTTTAACTCTAGAAACAACACATCTTTAGTTCTGAATTCAGATTCAGATGAGCTTAATTCTCCAAGTATGCACTGGAATTTGTTGTGGTTTTCAGGAACTCTATGTACACGCATGTGTATATTTCTAGAAAAGAAAGGATCACATGTAAAAGGATTAAGAATAAAACATAAAATTGAAAACAAACAATGTAGTTAAGTAAAATTAACTCTAAATAAAGGAAATTATTGTAAAGGAAAGTGATTGTTAAGTAAGTCATTTCTGCACCATAAGTGGCACCAAAATGAATTGCGAAAATTACAAAATGACTGATTTTATTTTCATATTCTTATGAAGTTTCTCATCTGCCCATTATTTTTACCCGTTTTACCAATTAATGGGGGTTTCTGCACGGTAATGTGAGTCTAAAGTGACCATATGTATTTTCACTATACATCATTTAATTTTATAAAGTGTCTTTGTACATAATTCATATGTGCTTGCTGTTCCAAAGAAAAACATTATTTCTGCAATCTTTACTGTGAACGATCTTTCCTTTTCCACTGATGCCTCTGACCATGAGGTTATTAAATTGGTTAATGATTTGGTATATTGGTTATTTAGTCAAATTTTTAACAAAATCTCATTTTATCTACTTCAAAAATGTCACAAAATGTAAAACATTTTGAAACGAATTTCCGCTGGCTATTGATCTGCGTTATGATAGTAAACTCTACAAAGTCCCTAAAGCATCCAACAGCACAAAAACACGCTTTTTCTTTCTCTGATTCTTTACTCGCTCAGTAAACGAGGGTTTTCATTGCCGAAGACTTTACAAACACACTCATGAGAAAGCTACATTAACTCTCATGTGTCTCTCTTGCTTTCTCAGTTGTCCAGAACCGTATCACGGCGTTCTGGTTCCGGGGGAAGGAGCTGGCTCTGGCGTTCGGACTGACCCTGGCCTTCTCTCGGTTGGGCTCGGTTCTGAACTTCTTCCTCACGCAGAGGTTTGAGTCTCAGTACGGGATGCAGTGGACGCTGTGGGGAGGTAAGAAACTCAACGTGTAACTGGCGTCCTGGGAATATTAGAAATACACACGCATCTGTTTTGTGTGTACAGGCACGTTCCTGTGTGTTCTTGGGTTCCTGTCGGCTGTAACGGTCAGTGTTCTGGATCGGGTGGGCATGAAGCAGCTGGGGTTGGATGGAGTGATTCAGGAGGAGTCACGCAAAGTGGTGAGACCAATATAGATGGCAAAGCTCATGTTTAGAATGGCATACTACAACAGTACACTAGTTTCACTATTGCTGGAGTATAATATAATACAGTAGTCAACATTTGAAGTGGATCAAAACCTTTCATCAAAGTTATACATGGATTATGAACAATACCCTTACTTTTTTGATCCACTTCTAATGTTGACTACTATATATATATATATAGTATGCATGTGTATAGTATTTTCAGCTGGTATATATTGTGTGTTTTTGTATGTAGAGAGTTCAGGATGTGAAGAGTCTGTCTCTCAGATACTGGCTGCTGGTTCTCACCATCATGTTCTTTTATAATGGCATCTTCCCCTTCATCGCTGATGCCAGGTAAAGTCATAAAGCACATAAATGTTTCTAGATTAAACTGGGTCAGTGCACTTTGTTCATGTGTTGCTGTATGTGTGTTTTTAGTAAGTTTATCCAGGATAAATACAGCGGGTACAGTCAGAAGGAGGCGGCGTACATCGCGGGCGCTGTGTATGACAGTTCACTGGTGCTGTCCGCCGCTGTCGGCATCCTCATCGTACGTCTGACACTCACAATCGCACAGACATACACTCCACTGATGTTTTATTCACATGCTTGCACACACAGGTGTTCACTACTGTTCAAACGTTTTCCTTTTAAAATTAATTCATACTTTTATTTGGCAAGGATGCCTTAAATTGCATCAGAAGACAATTAGAATGTTACAAAATATTTTTTTTTTAAAAGAAGTGCTGTTCTTTTTTTAATTTAGCAAATGTTTTTTCAATATTGATAGTAATTAGAAATGTTTCTTGAGCAGCAAATCAGCATATCGGAATGATTTCTGAAGGATCATGTGACACTGAAGACTTTTGATCACAGGAATAAATTACATTTTAAAATATATTACAATAGGAAACAGTTCATTTGAATTGTAATAATATTTCACAATATTAATGACTGTATTTTTGATCAAAATAATGCAGCCTTGGTGTGAGTGGAAAAATCTTCTTTTGCAAACATGAACACATTGTTTCTGTGTGTGTGTGGTAGGACTATGTGGGCCTGCGCGGTGTGTTTGCAGGCCTCTGTGCCGTGTTGACACTGCCTGTGTTTGGTCTGCTGGCCTTCACGTTCGTCCCTCCTCTCGTATCCACCATCTGGCTCGGCATCACTTACTCATTTGCTGCTGTGAGTATCAAACACACACTCACACACAAACATTGTCAAGACACTATTGGAATATTTTGAGTATCAAGTGTGTGGTCAGCAAACACTGTAAGAGAGCTTGTGATTGGTTGAAGTATTCAGCATTCTCCAATTGCTGAAGACGATTCTGACATTTTGAAACATGAGAAATTAATTTGAGGTGTTCATGCAAGCTCATTAGGGCAGAGTGGGGTAAGTTGTGCCACTTTTTGTATAGGTTTTCCTCTAGGAAACTAACTAAAAAAGAGAAATACACTAAAATTATATTTCAGGGTTAGAGTTTTGTATCTTTTTTTATCTTGTGTTTGTGTGGTGTAGCATTTTACTTGAAAAATATTGTGCCAATATTCTGAATAATAATCAGATAAAGTGAAACAACAGAAGAATATACGCACTACAGGTTAATGTACGTGTTTGATTCTTGCTTTTGGTTTTTCATGTGTGTTTTCTATTGTGTTTATGTGCTGTAGGCGAGCATGTGGCCTTCTATCCCACTGGTGGTGCCTCAAGCCACACTGGGCACTGCGATGGGATTGGCCACATCCATACAGATGATCGGCATTGGCATTTCCAATCTAGTGGTGGGACAGATACTGGGCACCAAGTCCAGGTGACATTTATGTTCATTGCACATAGCATTATACTAACAAAAAATATTACATGTGTTTTAGACAAGGCAACGTGACAGTATTATGATATTCTGCACAAAAGCCCACACACAATGTCCTTCAGAAGTCTTCATTCGGAAGCAGTAAGAAATAAAAAAGTGAAAAAATACAAAAAAAAAAAGATAAACGTTTTCAATATCACATTATCATCGGTATCTAACTATAGATTACACACCTGTTCATTTATAGATCTTTTACTGTACTACTTTTAGAGGTCTAAATGCCTTATATTATTCTAAAATATGTATATTGAAGTCAATAATAAAACAAGTTGTATACATACACACAGACTTACAATATATTTAATGTAAAGTATCGTGTCTATACCATAATATATGTTTTGTGTGTCAGTGACGTTAAGATCCCGCTGTGGAGATGGCAACATATGATGATCTTCATGTTGGCTAATACCATCAGTTGCATAATCACCTCTGGAATACTCAACATCGTTGACTACAGACAGGTAACACACACACACAAACACACACACACGCCCACTATCTCCACATCTCTCTGAATCACCATAGATCCCATCATGGATTAGTAACCTCCGGTCACCATAGCAACAGTATGAACAGATGAGAACTGTGAAGAGTTTGGAGAACAGGGCGAGCAGGACGAGTCGAGTGACGCTTCACATTGTTATGATGTTCAAAGACGGATGATTTCACGCAACCTTGACCGGCATAATTATAAGGTTTTTTCAGAGCCTGAAAAGCTGGATTTGCTTCTTATTGTCTCCATCAATAGTTAAGTCCGACAAGAGGAGCAGCTTGCAATCATAATCATGGAAAATTTATCATATTTCTCCCTTTTTTAGGTTTTTATAGTAGTTTTGTGCCACCAAGGGACTAAGAATATTATTGCTTTTTGAAATTTCATTGCACAATTACTGTATACACATACTGTAAGCAAAAAATTAAATGTTTATTTTAATATAGTATAATGAAATTATACATTTGTTATTTTATTAAAATATATATACACTATATATTTTTTTATATATTTCAAGATATACAATAATATAATGAAATAATTAAATAAGTATTCACTGTAATACACATAGTATATAATATTTTTTTAATGCTTACAAAACTTTTAAAAATAAAATGAAATTATAAATTGATATTTTATTTAAAAAAACATATATATATATACAAGTATTTTTTATATTTTAAGATATACAATAATATAATGAAATAATTAAAGTATTTACAATAATACACAGTATATAATATTTTTTAATGCTTACAAAACTTTTAAAAATATAATGAAATTATAAATTGATACTTGTATATATATTTAATAAAATATTTTTTTATATTTCAAGATGGACAATAATATAATGAAATAATTAAATAAGTATTTACAGTCATACACACAGTATAAAATATTTTTTAATGCTTACAAAACTTTTTAATATAATATAATGAAAATATAAATTGATATTTTATTAAAATATATACACAAGATTTTTTTTATATTTTAAGATATACAATGAAATATATTGAAATAATTAAGTATTTACAGGAATAAACACAGTATATAATACTTTTTAATGCTTACAAAACTTTTGGATCTACCAGTAATTATATACATTTTTCAGCTTTTTCCATTTACAAACTTCTTTGGCATGAACATTTTACAGCTTTTTTTATGTCTACTACTACATCAGTTGTTAGAAATGAGTAACACTGATAGAGAAACTGATATCAGTGTCTTATAGTCCGATCGTGCTGCCTGACACATGAACTGAGGTTTGAGTCAACAGTACTTTGGAATAGCAGAGGTTATTGTTGGCTTCGAAAGCGTATCAGTCCATTTTAATCGAGGTGGATTGGATTGTCCTGCTGTGACAGTGTTGTTGTTCATGACCTAATGCAGTGAAAATGAAGTAGAAATTAACCCTATTTACTTGTGTTATGTACATTTCTGATCTTATTGTGCATCGTTTATCAGTGCATTTTACCCCAAAAGAAAAAAAAAGTCATAATTTTAATCGACAGATAAAATGAAGTAGAATATGAACAGTTATTATTTAAATGCATTGACACACGTGTGTGTTTACAGGGAGGCACTCTCAATAAGACCACTAAGAGATCCACGGCTCCGAGTCCCGCTCAGACAGACAGAGAACCGCTGATGAATGAAGAGGACAACGAGGAGATCAGCAACGCTCCCTCCATCAACAGGACCTAGAAGACCTTCTGGCTCTCTTCTCCCTTAATCTGGGACATTGGATGTTACTAAAGGGAACACATGCTCTCCCAAGTGTGTCATATAAAGTTCAGGATTAACTCTTAACAGAAGTTTAGGCCATTCCTAAACTAGTCTTGACTGTCAGAAATGAGAAATGAATAATCAATCTTGTTATTGAGGAAGCTGGTGTGGTATCTGTTTTATAATGTCGAACAAACAAACATCTGCTTTGTCACGTGTGAACAATGTTATTGTCTGACTCATTTGAGGAAATCAGTGGTTTTTATCTGTAAAATTACTGATATGTCATTTTGAAGCCGTGGTGAAATAGATAAGATTCAATTGTTAATACTGCATGTGAACTTGTATTAATGCCTTACATACCGGTAATAATATGTCTATGATTAAATAATATGCATTTTGCTAATTTTTAGGATTTTTAAATTTTCTTTTTTTTACAAAAATAAAGTTTTGTGCCACCAAGAGAGTTTTTGAAATCTCACTGCAAATGATTGTTGTCTCATGATTGTCATGTTTTTAAAATATAATGCAATTAAAAATATAGATTTTAATTTTTTTTACTTAAAATATATTACTTTTTAGGTTTCTAACTTAAGATATACAAATATAATAAAATCATTATTTAAAATTTATAAATAAATAGCATTATTTAAATATACAACGAATAAAATAAATATGTTTTAATCCAGGCTCTCATTCCACATTTAAGCCAAACGGGGGCACTGGAGAGCCTCTCAGGTAGGATTGGTCACTATCTGGGGGCGTTACATGGATATTTATCAAATATCTTAACGCGTGCATTATTTAGTGTCGTCATTTTTCACTTTATAACCAGACGAAATCACTAAAACGCAGTTTAAATGCATAAAATATCCTGCTTGTAAGTTTAAATAACTTCAGTTTACATCGTGCACAGTCCACCGACCTTGATTCCTGTTATTCCATAAAATCAGTGTGATTCAACAATCTGATTGGACAAGGACGTCCTCTGACTACAAACAGTAGGCGTGTCCCTTGTTGTGATTGGTTTACGCTGCATGTCAGTTAAGTCGCGCCCCGCCCCCTTCATTCCTGCGTGTGTATGTGTGTTGAGTGTGTAGTATGTGTGGAGAACCCGTGTGATCAGCTGTGACCGTGGGAAACGGACCCACCGTGCCCATCCAAACCAGCAAAAATCCGTCTTCGGACCGAAAACTCTCTGTTGAATCCACACTGTTCCACAACATGGAGTTTCGGGATAGTTGTCTTCACGTTTCGCTGAAAGGTTCGTCGGAAGCCGTGAGCTAGTGGAAAGTAAACACGTCCTCTCCATCACCATTTACTTAGAGTGTTTGTACAAGTTTGGCATATTATTTTGGAACTCGCACTGTAACGCATCAGCGCGCGTCCGTCTGCCTGCGGGGGATCGGGGACGCGCATGGATCGAGAGCGCGGAATGTCCCGGACTGAATCCCTTCAGAAATCAATCCAAGAGAGCTTGGCTAAATTAAAACTTTTTGGCTAAATTAATTATATTATTATTTTTTGTTATTGTTATTATTGTTGTCGCCCCCTTAGTGTGGGTCCGGTCAGATGGTTGTGCATAAATAAATGATGATCGCAGTGAGTTTGTGATGAGGGTCGGACTGCATCGCGCGGGGGAGGACTCTCCGGTGGAATTATTGCGCAGTTTTTAAAATAACGGCAACACAAACACACACACTCATGGCACAGAGTATGTCAGCGAAAGATAACGCCTGCCGAAAATTTCAGGCCAATATTTTCAACAAGAGTAAATGCCAGAACTGCTTCAAGGCTCGAGACGCGCACCTGCTGAGTGATGAAGACTTATCACAGGTAACATATCTACACAACTATACCTAATGATTCAGTTGAGACCGTTGAAACTCAAAATTCACATTTTAGCAGTTGGAGAAGCTCATTAGACTCCATTAGCTGCCATTATGTACTGTTTCTATGCAATTAAGACTAATTTAAGCTTCCATTCTTTCAAATGTTTTTTGTTTATCTATCTATCTGTCTGTCTGTCTGTCTGTCTGTCTGTCTGTCTGTCTGTCTGTCTGTCTATCTGTCTGTCTGTCTCTATATACTTTCTATATAATATCTATCTATCTATCTATCTATCTATCTATCTATCTATCTATCTATCTATCTATGTTTTAAAACTACAAAACTAGAACCTAAAACTATTACAACTGAAAATCTTCAAACTTTAAGCTGTTGAAACTACTTCTAACATTCTGGCTTGTCTTCGAACTTTTTAATCTAGTTTCTGATGCCCAACTAGATTAATGGTCTGTCTAATAACTTACTGTGTCATAGAAGTAATGACCAGCAAACTGCTGACCACTAATAATAAAGTCCCATGGTAATAATATGTTTCTTTATTCTATCGTAGAGAATGACATTTAGCACAACATGAGTGACCTCACCAAAATACCATGTTTTTTGGGCCATGTACCATGGTATTGTTGGAGATAAGTGGAGTATAATGGGGGGGAAATGTGCTATATTGTATGTATAGCACATAAAAGCCAATCTGGGGCACTAGATAATCACCAAACTTCTTCAAAACTTCACTAACAATAAAATACTATGGTAAGACTATGGTTTTTAGACCTGGTTCCATGATTCAAGCCAAGATTGGTTTTGCTCAGCCCAGAGGATTGCAGTTGGCCCTACCATAATACCATTTTTTTTGTCATTTTAACCATGGTAAATCCATGGTATTGTTGAAGGTAAATTGATTATCATGTAAAAACAATTTTTTATGCATATTGTAACCATTCATTACCAGCTTATACAAGGTGAGTTTGACTAAATGAACTACTTTTAGTCATTCAGGTGACTCAAAAAGTGAGTCAAATTAATCTGAATTCCCCTATTTACTGTTGTCTGTAAATCTAGACCACAGGTTTGTAATAACGACAACCAATAGCGTGTGCTTTGGCGTAGTGTTTAAATACAAGGGCTGTTTGAAGGGTTGTAGGTTCAAACCCCAGAGAGGTTAATCCATACTAATTACCATTACGGCTTTGATTGAGACACTTAACCTCAGGTTACCCCTTGAGGACTGACCCATTTCGGATGAACTGCTGCGTTGGGTGAAGGTGTCAGCCAGAAGATGACTAATTAGTGATTAGTTGTAATTAATGAGGCAGTTTAACAGATGCACTGGGTAGTTAAGCTACCTGGCTCATGCTGCTGTATTCGTTGTCTTTAAGTTTTGCGTGGTTAAAAATTTGTCAACTGAAAGATTGTGGGTTCGAATCCATCACTATTGTGATCTTGACTATTTTATTTTGGCTAACATTGTCTGCTAATTTACTAATCAGTGGAACCGTTTAGTGTCGTTTCACCAGTTTTAGACCAAAGGTACGCCTCGTATCGGAGCGTCAGCACTATTTCGAGCCCAGATTCCAGCTCCAGAACGGTTTTACTGTAAGGCCACACGCAGACGCAGGGGGATTCCAGACAGTATCCTTAAAAATTACCACAGCTGGGTCTCGACTATATTACCGAGTTGACGTGGCCTCCGTTTGCCATCTGTCTCACTGTATAGGTTGGATTGTTATCAAAGAATGAAGTGATGTAGCAAAGAAAGACTGAATATTTGGACACGCAAGTGAGCGCTTCAGAGAAATGAGCCTCAAAGCAGCACAGATGTCTTTTTTTAGAAAGCACTTTCTAATTGAGTTGACACAGTGAAATGAATCAGGTCTTTAGTACCTGTTAAAGGAGAAGTTCACTTTTCAAAAAACTTTTGCTGATAATTTACTCACCCCCATGTCATCCAAGATGTCCATGTCTTTCTTTCTTCATTTGAAAAGAAATTAAGGTTTTTAATGAAAACATTCCAGCATTTTTCTCCATATAATGGACTTCAATGGGAACCAAACAGTTCAAGGTCCAAAAGACACTTGCAAACTGTTCAAAGGGCTTTAAACAATTCCAGACGATGAATAAGGGTCTTATCAAGCAAAATGATCACTCATTGAAAAAATAAATAACAAAGTTTAAGTTTTATAAGCTCAAATGGTGTCCTTGCTCTGTTCTGTGATGCGCGTTCATGACTCTCCTGTTCGAACTTGTTCATCGAAATGAACGAATCTTTTTCCGAATCATTTGGTTCATTCAACGAACGAATTGACTCGGAAAAAAATTATTTTTTATTGAATTGGCTTAATTCTATTCAAAAATTCTCTACATGACAGGTGTTTGAAAAAGTAAAAGGACTTGGTGACATCAGCTGAAAACTAGAATCGTTATGCGTTTTAGAATAATTTGAAGGTACATTTAGTGTCACAAAAAAAATAGAAGATTGCGAAAATAGTCGTAGCAATCCTAGTTAAATGTTGTAAAGTAAAAATTACTAGAATTAAGTCAAATCAGTGCAAGATTAAAGTCATGATATTTTAGGAATAAAGTAGTATATTGTTTGAATAAAGTTAAAAAAATACTATTAGTAGAATGCTTGTGCAATTTTTATTCTTAAAATATTACTTTTCTATTTCAAAATAAAACCTCAGCAACATATTGCTAAAACTACTCTCGTCATACCAGGACTTTATTTTTGTAATTTTGACTTGCATGCTCAAAGGTTTACCCATTTTTAGTCCTGTAATTTCTACTTGGTACTAAAACGCAGTTGTTGTAATAATGTGTGAAGTCAATTTGATTTCATCTTGGCATGAAGATTCTAGATCAAGTGTTTTACATGTACGTGACGAAGACCAGCAATATTTGAGATTAGACTATATTCTCTACTTAAACATTTCTATACTTGGAGGGAAAAGGCCATATGAATCATCTTATGAATCGATTCACTTAAATGGACAGTTTGATTCAGAATCATTGCGAAATTGCCTAGCAACCAACATTAACAAAAAATGCAAAAATCCAGAGTTGTTGTTCAGGTGTACGTCGCATGAGGCCGTCGTAATGATTCAGGGCCGTCGTTCTGTCAGGCATCGATAATATACCCATCTCTCTCTCTCTCTCTCGCTCGCTCGTTCGCTGCAGTTGGTCAGGTTTTTCTGAGTTGTTCATTCCACACATATTTATGTCCATGCTTTTTGTCATGCTATTAGAATCCACCCTCCCCCTTGACACACACACACACACACACACACACACTCTGTGAGACAGTCGGCGCTCAGTTCCGCTGTTATGAGAGAAAAAGGGGGGCTGTAAAAATAAACAGAACAAACTTTAACCATTGAAGAGGAAAATCTGGCCTACATTAGCCCCTCTCTCTCTCTCTCTCTCTCTCTCTCTCTCTCTCTGCGTCCCTGTCCGCTCCTCATCATTGATTTCCCAGAGCACCCAGTCTCCCATTAGCAGAAGATCAGGAGAAACTAGATTTACATTTCCTAAAGGGAAATACTGCAGCAAGTGTAGTGTTAACCTTTTAGTTTAACCAAATGCAATTCAGTGTGCACTTATGATGACGTCATTGATATGGAATTGGATGAAATCAGTTTACAAAATGAAGATTTTATCCACAGATAATTGTTCTGCTGAATTAATTAGAGAAGTATGTTGAACCCTGACCAAAAGGGTCTGAGTCAGTACAGTGTTGCTGTGCAAGAACTAGACAAATTAAAGTCTGAGGAGACTTTTTTTCTAGCGTTTATTTATTTTTTTTGCTCAGACTTTTTCACGGGCCATCATTCAAGTTGTCAAACCGACATTCCTTTAACTAGGCAATAAACTGGCATTCATTTGTCACTCTTTCTTTTCTGTACTTTAGCGGAGAAAAAGCAAAACTGAGATCTCGTTAAAGGCACAATATGTAGGTTTTTTCAACACGAGGGGAGGGCGCCGTTTCCAACAATAACACAGGCGTAGGTTGATGACGCGGTGATGAGCTGGATGATGGGACTTGCTGTCAAGCTGATGGATCTAATAATGTTTATGGATGAGTGCAAACATTCATGTTTTTTTAACATTACAGTGGTATGAAGCAGGTCGCGATTACTAAAGAGACTGATATCACAAGCGAGTCCCGCGGATATAAAGGAATAAGGACATTTGATTCTTCCGAACTACCCGCAAGTGCTGGATTACTCACATAGGTCAGTTTATTAGACGAATTAGACTTGTGAGGCAACGCAGCGCTGCTTCACTTGCTCTAATGTTACACTATCACACTAAACCGCATTTAAATGTCTGTTGAAAGTTATAACGTTATACTATGTGTTAGTTCGTTTGCTATACGAAACTAGCAGTTAGCTAGATCAACATTAGAAAAACATACTGACCATATATTAGAGATATTGATTTGTTTGAGCAAATTTACATTTGCTCATCTGTCTAATAAAGTTCTCAAGTCATGATTCATGAAGCTCTGTCGTGTCCAAGTTAGTCGCTGACGCTAGCTCTCGGCGTCTCAGAAATGCCACGCTGATGTTGATCCTCATTTTAGTTCTTCTGTTTTGTCCCAAAGTCTGCTTGCCATGGTCTATGTTTGAACGAAACAAGAACTGGGTGCCGCTAAATGTTGCGAACTACTCGGTTGTCCACATCTGTCGCCATGGTAACGTCACGGCTATGGCAGTATGAACGGAAACCGAGGATAGTGCGGAGATTGCGTCATTAACAGGCGATATTTTTTTTCCAGGACGTCACTAATTTAATATTGTAATTTCTCTGAAATAAAAAAACTTTAGAGACTTTTGGGATATTGAAAGTACACAACTGCAGGAAATATATCACACTGCAAGTGATTTTGGGAT
The DNA here is from genome assembly GCA_038021265.1 of Cyprinella venusta. Taxonomy (NCBI): domain Eukaryota; kingdom Metazoa; phylum Chordata; class Actinopteri; order Cypriniformes; family Leuciscidae; genus Cyprinella; species Cyprinella venusta. The sequence goes on from CM075884.1 coordinate 24,165,422, forward strand.
ATTGTATTACAAAATTCTTACATATTGTACCTTTAATATCTCAGCATGTTTCTCCTAGACGGCAAGAGATCAAATGGAGGCTTTTGCTGAAGTCTCCTGCTTTTTTTTCTGAGAAAAAGACGTCTGTGATCTCATGCGTCTCCTCTGGAGCTTCAGAAAAAATCTCAAATAACTGCTCACATTCACTAAAGTGTGCGATCAGAAGTCACATCTCAGTGTGAACGCAAATATTTCTCCAAGAGCAAATTACATTACTTATATCCACAATATATCTATATAAACTATATTAACTATAGTCTAGATTGTTTCTCTTTAAGGCATTTTTGGAGAATCAAAAACAAGTTTTACGTACTAAAATGGAAAGTATCTGAGATCTCCAATAAGTTTGCTGAGCTTTGAAAGAGGAACCTCTGAGCAGTGCATTTTCCTCTTGTGTTTCATGTTTCTCTTTTGTGCGCTTTCTGTGGAGTTTCTGTACGATCACAAATCCATTCGTCGGCACTTTGTTGTGCAGTCACAGGAGCGTCACATGCAGAGATGTTGTGGTACTTTTCTTTGGCATGGTTCCACAATAGTGAAGTGTGTTGTTGTGTGGTGAAATACTTTTTTAACTCCCAGTTTAATGTGCATTGAGACGTGTGTGTGTGTGTGTGTGTGTGTGAATGTTCCACATTCCAGACAAAAGAGACAGTCTGATTGACATTACAGTTTGTTCCAGTGTGTCACTGACATACCACAACAGTATTAAAAATAAGTTTTAAAGTTTTTTTGATTGATTGATATCTTTATTTTGAACATGAGAATAATGGTAAAAAAAACTGATGAACAACAAAATAAAACTCCTTACTTTCCAGTACTTGTATGTACAAAAAGGAGTAGGAAGAAGTAAAACACATGTATTCCTCCCCCTTTTTATTGTTCTTATCATGTGTTGCATGTTTCAGGCAAAACCCATCTACGGTGGATGGCTGCTCCTGGCGCCTGAAGGAACAAACTTTGACAATCCTCTGCACAGATCACGGGTTCGTATGACTGCACGGCTCTTTAAAGCTTTCCTGGAGCTCAAACAGTACATTGGTGGCGCTTGCAACGCCAAGGTCATGAGTTCGATTCCCAGGGAAAGCAAGAATGTAAATGTGTACCTTGAAATGCAATGCATGTTGCATAAAATGCATAAATGCAAATGTAATGTCATGTAAAGCCCTGGAAAAACATCACCAGAAACTTGGTACGGAATATGGATTATAATGCAGCGCTGCAGTTTTTAACTTAACAAGTTCATTTTGGCAAAAATGTCTAACAAAAACTATTTTTAGACACATTCTAGAATGTGCTGTTCTGCTGTTCTCACCTGCACTAATAGACTGCATCTCATGGATGTTGGCAAGAAATGTCCAGGTCATATTTCACCCCAGAATCAAAAGGAACATTTTTTGGGATAAGAAATGCTTAATTTTCTTTCTTTGTTTCTTTAAAAAAAAAAAACGTTAGAAAAAATGTAAAATTCTTTGGTCTTTTATTATGTCAGATAAAATTATTAAAATTATTTAAGGAGAAAATAACATGAGATTAATAATATGATTGTTTTATAATTAAGTTATAAATTTGTTAGTAAATTCCTATTATTTCATTCCAACAAATTATGTTTTAATAATTCTCAAATTTATATATAATAGTTATTTTTTAATAATTCTCAAATGTATATATAATGGTTATTTTTTAATAACCATTTCAAATTTATATATAATGGTTATGTGTGCCATTGGGCCTTTGGGACCTTAATCTTAAAAAGTCCATCTCAACCGAACAGCATTTTATATATATATATATATATTGTATATATATATATATATATATATATATTAGATGTCATGCATTATATTTATTTCACCGAAGGATCAGTAGTTTTTTCTTTATTGCTTTACTCTCATTGTGTGTGAGAAGAGATTGCTGCTTTTCTGTGTGTATTTGAGTGTGTCTATCAGTGTGTGTGAAACGAACAAGCCATTTGTGTGTGTGTGTGTACTGTATGAGTGCTTGTCAAGGAACGAACGAACGAGTCGTGTGTGTGTGTGTGTGTGTGTGTGTGTGTGAGGGGGCCATGGAGTCGCTGACTCACTCTCGGTCTCTCAAGCTGAACTCGTGAGAAACAGCAGGAGAGGGAGTTTGTGGGATGGGAAACAATTCGACAGCAAACAGGAAATCACAGATTGACAAACGAGATGGAAATATGATAAAAATAACTCAAAGCATATGTAGTATATATAAGCGTGTAGATGTAGTGGTCAACCAAACGGCTTTAGCTGATATCTAAAGCGCTGAAGAGCAGGGTCTTATACATATATATATGCAATTTAAAAACACTAAATGAGACACCCAATCAGTCGGGCACCATACAAGTCAGGCCGCATGGTTTTATAAACATTATAATTAATATACAGTGGCACTAAAAAAAGTATTTAGACACTTAAAGCACACTTGAAATTCTTTCAAGATCTAAAACACCCTCACTTTTCGCTTATGCAATCTTGCTTTCTTCTCTTTCAGAAATGGCAGAGACGCTTTTTCCTCCTGTATGAACACGGACTCCTGCGTTACGCGCTGGATGATCTGGTGAGTGTGTTGTGCGTGTATGCTATGGCTCTCGCTCCTCATGCTGTATATTACGTGTTGCCATGTTCTGTCTGCAGTCTGTGGGCGGCACTATGTGGACTGACCTTCAGGGTGTTTATGTTACTGCCTGCATGTTGTGTGTTTGTGTTTGTCTATGCATTGCTCGGTATAATGGCTGAATTCAGTTGTGTCCTCTCTTCTTTGTCTCTGCTTCTTTCATCTCTCTTTCTCTCGAAGTGAGTGATAGACGTATAAAGAGCACGCACAAAGGATGAAAAGCTGTTTGGGATCATTTGCATTCATGCGTGTTTGTGATTGTTATTAAGCACCACTTCAGCCCACACGTGATCATGAGTTTCTTTTGTGTGCGTCCTTGTTTGTGTGTGTGTGTCTGGAACTACACGAACCCGCCCTTCATTACTGAACGCAGGAAGGCAAGGTTCGATCCGGCCCGGGTGATGATGATCTGTGTGTGTGTGGGTTGGTGATGCAGCGCTACATCCGTAACACTACCCACAATCCATCTGTGCCCACTTCCCTCCTACACTCTGACATCCAGGAACAAATGTACACATTACTCTCGTTCTGTAGAACCGCTCGCAACGGAGGAGAAAGAAGGACAAATACGAGTGGTATTTAACAAGGGAGGGATATGGACTGTATTCTACAGTTGACACAGATGTGATTGTTAACAGCCGTTCAGTTGTATGTCTAGTTTTGGGAAAGAAGAATGTGAATGGTGAGCAGGGGCTGTTAAACTCCACAAAACACCATAAAAGCATCAAAACATCAGCCCATATGACCTGTACACGTTATCCCAAATCTAATGGTGTTACTGAAGTGTGTGAGGTAGTAAAGTGTGTCTCAAAACCGTACTTTTACGTGGTCTCGGTCTTGGTCTTGTCTAGTTCTCGCTGTCTCAGACCGACATTGTGGTCGGGGGATTTAGCAATAGAATAGACAATATCCACGATAGGGTTGTGTATCGTTTGAATTTGAACGAATCTGATTCCGATTCCAATTCCTTGTTTTGATTCCGGTCCCCAACGATTCTCGATTCCGATTCTTTTAAGAGGCAGGGTCAAAAAAGTTTAGCTAACCTTGCTAACCAATGGTCTTTCTGAAGGAAATACTCCTTTCTAAAGGGAAATACTCCTTTTGTCACAAATTTTGCATTTTGCAGAGATTTTGTTATTTTTAGAAAAGCGAAGCCACACTTTGGACCGCTGACGTAAGCTACTCATGTTCGACTCGCGCGGTTGTGCCAACAGTAGACGCTTCTTCATTGGTGTTGTTCAGCGGATTCTTCTTTTGGTCGGCGGAGAGTGAAAATCGAAACTAGGAATCGAAATTTTAACTTTTGAACGATTCCGGGAAAAACGAAAGTTAGTCCCGGGTCCAATCGATACTCGATTCTCGATACCCAACCTTAATCCACGGCGACATAACGTTCGATAATGCAACCAATTATGTTCACCAGTGGTTGTATATCAAGCAGGTACACATTTGCGTTGCGTGCATTATATTTTGTGATTTCACCAGAATGAATAGAGAGTATCCGCAACGTATTGAAGTGCGCGTCCGAGTTAAGCGTGAGAAAACGCCTTATCCGCGCCACTGTTCGCAGCGGCATCACTTGACGTAAAAATCACGTCGTTCCAAACCCGTAAGACTTTCGTTCATCTTCAGAACAAATCTTTTTGATGAAATCGGAGAGCTTTCTGTCCCTCCATTGACACAACTACCACTTTGATGCTTCAAAAAGTTCGCAAAGAGATCGAAAAACTAATCCATATGAATTGAGCGGTTTAGTCTAAATCTTCTGAAGAGACACGATCGCTTTATATTAGGGATGCACGATATATCGGCCAGCATATCGGTATCGGCCGATATATGTTCATATTTAATGTTAACGTTATCGGCCTGGTAAGAAAATGTGGCCGATGTATTAAAGCCGATAAATAATGTATTATTCCCTTCAGCTGAGACACTTGTTGAGCACTGTGTATGTTTTTGAATGTCTTGAAATATGATTGAAATCTCTTCAAAAAATGAAAATACGGTTCGGTACAACATATTCAGCGTAAATCGGTCATATCAGCTATACAACACTATAACATGGACGTGGATTTAATTGTGAGACTTTTGTTTTTGTAATCAGGCTCTCAAAATTAGATGAAAATTTGGATTTAAGTTTATCGCCCGATATATCGGTTATCGGCTTTCAAAAATAAAGAATTGTCTGTTATCGGTATCGGACAAAATTTTCATATCAGTGCATCCTTACGTTATATGATGAACAGAATGAATTTAACTGGAGGGCGAACTGAAATACAGATTAATGAAAGCTATAAAGAAATATTTAAATCAAACAAAAACAAATTCAAATGACAAAATAACAACAAAATTACTAAAACTTAAGCTAAAATTAAAATGAAAACTGAAAATGTACAAATAAAGTCTAATTCAAACATTAATAAGTACTAATAATATACAAGTAATGCTAATATAGCTCTGATAGAGTCAAAGGCCAAAGGGGTTTATTTTGCACACAAATGATTTTGGCATGTGTGTGTTGATGTCATCAGCAGGGTTTGCATCGTATCAGTGCCATCAGAAACAGGTGCTGAAGTGTAGTCTCGTGAGGGGTCAGGGTGTCTGGTGTTGACTGGACTCTGTGAGTGTGTGTGTGTGTTGGAGAAAGCTTGAACACATTCTGAGCCTCCGCTATATTTATAGCTGCTTTTCAACATGTGTTTCCATAACGACCACTCGAACCCTACAATATAGAATGTATTGTAGCGGTAAATCTCACTAAGCATGTCAAGAACCCCCACATCAGCGGAAAATGAGTTATGTTTTGCATGAAGACAATGGCACCTATTACAGCAGGACTATTATCGGATAAATTGTCATCATCTTTAAGGGCGACCTTTATTTCTTTAGCAAAGCACAAAAGAACATATTTTGTTGTTTTTTTTTTTTTTGATATTATTCCACTCGGCAAAAGTCTCGTCACTGTATGAACTGCCAAACAGTTTTTTTTTTTTGTTTGCATTATAACATTTAGTCTGTGTGTTAGATTTGAGATTTGGTTTAAACACTTTACCTTAAATCATTAATTAATTATTTACTAAAATGCTTTAGAAGTATTTTCATTGTTCATGTTTGAATTACCAAATAATGTATGTGCAGGTAAAATGTACAGTCTTTCCTGGAAAACAGACCCCAAAATATTGTGTATTATATTAAATATATATCTTCATAGAAAGAAAATAGCATCAAACCATTTCATACGGTCTTTAACATGAGCATGAAATGGCATTTTCTACACAATTTGTCTTATTTCGAATGACTTGCAACGTAGTGCCGTGCAACCTAGAAGCTTTGCGTAGTGAAATCTCGAGGCCCACAGAGAAGGTAATGAATAGTTGAATAAAGTCGTTATTTATTTATTTATATAAAGTATTCTCGTCGCTTGGTAAACTTAAGATTGAGCCACTGTAGTCACTCGGACTATTTTAACGATGTCTGTAATAACTTTTCTGGGCCGGCAAGTTTCAATCCCTTAAGAAGCCTATGGAGGAGTGATCAAAAATATCTTAATTCGTGTTGCGAAGATGAACGAAAGTCTTAAGGGGTTGAACAACACGAGGGAGAGTAATTACTGACAGAATTTACATTTTGGCTGAACAATCCCTTTAATTAGGGTGTATTTATTTTTAAGTCGATTGACAGTCCTTCTCTTCTCTCCATCATCCTCTCGTTCTCCTTCCTCTGCTGTTGGACGTACAGCCAGTGGAGAGAGAAAGCGAGAGATGTGTAGGAGGGAAGAACAGGATGAGAGGAAGATTACGACAGAAGCCTGGTGGCTATTTTCAGACTTGCTGCATCTCTGTGTGAATGCATGTGAGCGTTGATTAGACGGCCGGTTATTGAACATGTACTTGCTGTAGTTCACGACCTCAGTGAATCTGCCCCTGGTGATGACCTGTGGGGCGGGTGAGGGTTAAATTGTGTGTGTGTGCTGAACACAGATTCAGCAGTCTCTTTGTGTTGTGTAAAACGCTCAGTCAGTCGGGCAGCTTTCCCAGAGGCACCTCTCTAAAGACAGCAGAAGAGGAGTTTTAATGTGATTTATCATTATTGCGATCTTCCCATTCGCAAATGTGTTTCTTTTCGTAGTTTATCAACCGTTTGGGGTACCAAGCTGGGGTTGATGAAAAGCTAATAACTCGTTTTTTTATTTATTTAACTTGTTCACTGTCATTCGTCTTTTTGAGGATTGATGTAAATTTAAATGATTGTTATTCACGGATGCTTTTGAATACAGATCTAAGCGTGATCGCTCTGCAGATTATTGCAGAAGTGAAAAAAAAATGTAAACAGTGATCGAATGTTAATCATATTTTCTGAACTAAACATTTTTATTTTATACGATATATATATATATATATATATATGTATATTAGGGCTGTCAAAACGATTAATCGCGATTAATCGCATCCAAAATAAAAGTTTGTGTTTACATAATATATGTGGGTGTACTGTGTATAATTATTATATATATATAAATACACACACATGCTTGTATATATTTAAGAAATATTTTCATGTATATTCTGTATATAGATTTATATATAATTTATATTATATATAAATATAAATATTTTATATATAAATAATATTAATGAACATGTATATACAAATATATATACATATACTTAAATATACATGCATGTGTGTTTTTTATATATATACAAAATAATTATACACAGTGCACCCACATATATTATGTAAACACAAACTTTTATTTTGGATGCGATTAATCGCGATTAATCGTTTTGACAGCCCTAATATATATATATATATATATATATATATTATTTTATTTTTTTTAAATCATTTTAACTTCACATGCATTAAATGCATGTCGTACAGAAATCTCATGGGGTACAAGAAAATATTTTGGCAAAGTTGTTTGGCTAAAAAATGTTTGGGAATCCCTTGTCGAGATAAGGATTTTCTGTTGAAATAAATGTGCGTAGTTGCTATAACCGGTCTGACATGCTATAATTCACCTGAAACTCATTTAAATGTTTTTTGTATGATCAGTATGATAATTTTTTTTTAACTCTATAACTGTGGACTACATAAATGGTCATGCAGTTTGACAAAATTAATTTTACGTTTGAACATTTTAAGTTAACTGCAAAAACAAAATGGTGAAATAGTCACTAATTCTTTTTATATGTATATTTTTAATGTAAAATTTAAATAATTTAATGTTGTTGTTGTTTTTTTTTAATTCTTGCATGAATTTGTAGTGAACTTTTAAAATTTACTGCAGGACAAAAATAGTCCAATTTCCCCTAAATGCTTTCTCTTATATTTTTATTAATTTTAATCTAATTTTGGTTTTCCAAAAATTGTACATGCAGTTTGACAGCTGCTCTCAAATGTGGTTTCAGTTCTATTTCTTCTCTTGTTTTTATAAATATGTGAGACCAAAATGAGCTCAGGTTGTGGATAAACGAGTGCAGTGGTTAGTTTGATGGAAGTAAATAGATACTACAGAAGTCAAACATAATATTTGAGCTTGAGAAACTTTGATCTGCAAATATGATTCACTGAAAAACAAATCAGTCTCTAATAAAAGCTTGTTTTTGACGGTGCGGTTGACTGTTAAATGTAATTTGCGAAGAACAATAAATGAAAATGCTGAATCTGAGCATATTTTACTATATAGAGCCGTTGATTCCACTCACTAAAATAGAAATCAACAACTTACAAAATGTCATGTTACATCTGGTCAGGAGGAGTCAAGGTTAGTCAAATCAAATCATCTTTATTTATATATCGCTTTATACAAAACAGATTGTGTCAAAGCAGCTTCCCAGTAATAAACAGATTGCAAACTCCATCAAATATGGAACAAATTCAGCAACAAGTTCAGAGATGAAGTCAAAGAGGTTAGGTTTTCTGGCTTCGAATGAACCCTGCAGGGCTTATTATGTGGACCGAACCCCCCACTGGCCTTTAAAAATGGATGATGTCTCTTTTATGGAACTTGAATTTCTCCCATGATGCCTCAGGAGCTTTATCTGCACCTCAGCTGTCATCACCCGGTCGTGTCGGCATCATGTGATCAGTGCTTTTAAAACGAGCAAACTTGTTCAACAGCCGTGCGCGCCGATGAGAAACACTGTAAACAAGCAATCGAAAGCAAGCAACTTTGAGAAAGACAGGTTTAGTGAAAGCCTGTGTTTTCTGGGTGTTGTGTTGATCCTCTCAACAAATTTCTGATGAGTATGTGTGTGTTGCTTGGTCACTGTTTCTGTGTGTGTCAGTCTTTCCCGCTGAAAGAGTTATTGTGTGTGTGAATGCTGGCTGCACAACAAAGAAGGAATTTTTTGTGACGAGAACAAGAAGTAAAATATCGAGAGATGTTGAGAGAGAAACTTGAATGAATGTCGTCGATATACAGGGAGAATGAACCGGTTTGTGGTGTGTATTTGAGGGAGGTCATGTGCCACATGTTTACACACACATACATGTTTACTTCTCTGTCTAAATGAGGATGGTCCATAGACTAATGTAAACAAATGAAACCTTATATGGTGAAGTGTTAGCATATCATTTGACCTGAGCTAACATGAACTAACAAAGAGCATTCATTTTTTTAAACTAATGTTATCAATGTTAACTAATGTTATGTGTTGGTTAAAGTAGTAGTTTAAAAAAAAAAACTTTTGCTGATCATTTACTCACCCTCATGTCAATCAAGATATCCATGTCTTTGTTTCTTCAGTCGAAAAGTTTGATTAAAACATTCCAGGATTTTCTCCATATAATGGACTTCAATGGGGTCCAAACGGTTCAAGGTCCAAATGAGAGTTTCAGTGCATTTTCAAAGGGTTTTAAACGACACCAGACAATGAATAAGGGTCTTATCTAGCGAAATGATCACTCATTTAAAAAAATAAATAAAAAAGTTTAAGTTTTATAAGCACAAATGCTCGCCTTGCTCTGTTCTGTGAGCCGTGTTCGTGACTCCCGTTCGATCTCGTTCATCAAAATGAACAAATCTTTTTTCGAGTCATGACTCGAAGGGTCCTAGATAAGACCCTTATTCATCATCTGGTGTCGTTTAAAGCCCTTTGAAGCTGCACTGAATCTATCATTTGGACCTTGAACCGTTTGGACCCCATTGAAGTCCATTATATGGAGAAAAATCATGAAGAAAGAAAGACGTGGACTTCTTGGATGACATCGGGCTGAGTAAATTATCAGTAAAAGTGACCTACTGCTTTAATGTTATCTAATGGGACCTTATTATAAAGTGCTACCATCATTCCTCAGTCTAGAGCTGAGACACACACATCTTGACTGACTCGTTGGAGGTTTTTTTGGTGATTAGGTTTTTTGCACACATGGTCCTTCAGAAATTTTCTCAAGAAACATTTCTTACTATCAATGTTCAAAACAGTTGCTTAATATTGAAATGCTGACGAAGTGTGTTTATGTGTGTGTGTTTCAGGCCAGCACTCTTCCACAGGGCACCATAAACCTGAATCAGTGTGTGGATGTTGTGGACGGTGAGAGCCGGACGGGTCAGAAACACTCGCTGTGCATCAGCACACCAGAGAAAGACCATTACATACGTGCTGAGAGCAAAGAGATCATACATGGGTGAGTTACACACACACACTGATGAAGAAAGAGTGTTAATTCAGTTGATCTGAAGATATATAGACACCTGTTACTGTAATGATGATTAAAATTTTAATTTACTATCCCACATCAAAATTCGTTTTCATTAACGCATGCACGCTCACTCCATGATCTGTTTGAGGTTTGATTGATGCATTTAATCATTAATATTTACTGATTTAGCCAATGCTTCAATCCAAAATAAAGTACAAAAGGAGAACATTGAAAGCAATTAGTTATAGAGCCAGCAGTGCTGTAAGGATGCATTCATTTATAAAACTTGCAGATAAGAATATAACAGCCACGTCTATTATTTCTGGTGAAAGACACCTGATAACCACATTGGACTGCAGGAGATGTCAAAGCTAACATGAAACTATTAAAGATTTTTATTTTAGAAATGTGTTGCAATGGCGTGATCTTAACTGAAAGAACAATGTGTGTGCATCCTCATTGTTCATTTGGTAAAGATTGAAAATGTGAGTGAAGGAATTACTAAACGGATCACTCACTGATCACTTCATTACAATCTGTATAAATAGATAAGTAATTACTAATTCCCAAACCCTGGATATGTGTTCAGGTGGCAGGAGGCGCTGATGGTGTTCCCACGAACCAACAAACAAAACCAGAAGAAGAAACGGAAAGTGGAAACACCAACTCCACAGGTACACACACACACACACACACACACACACCACCTTATTTGGTGAATGGCATATTTCAGTTTCTTGAAATGTCATCTTTGCACAGATAAGCTCAAAAAAACCCTTTTTATTCCTAGTTCTAGTTCTTAGTAAAGATGGTTTAATAGTATTTTGTTCTACCAAGCAGGATCTGTGGCCCAGGTCTTATATATTGATATTAAGGTCTTAAATATATAATATTAAACTTGATTTAAATATTTTATATAAAAAATATATTTTTTCAAGATAAACAAAGACTTTAAAGCTATTAGTTATAATATATATATATATATATATATATATATATATATATATATATATATATATTGTATTTATATTTTAAACATATAAAATATATGTATAATTTGTATATTCTTACATATTTCTAGAACAAACAATCCTAGACTCAGCCATATTTGTTTATAAAATATTTTAATGATACTGATATCTTTATTTGTTTTATGAACAAACATATTTGTATATATATATATATATATATTTTTTTTTTTTGTAAATATTTTATGCAGTTCTCAGCCATTTTCTCAAACTCTATTTTATCTTTATTTTTTTGGTTATCTCTTTTATTGCTCAGTCCTGTAATTAATAGAATAATGGAGTGCTTTAAATGGATTGTGTTTGTATTGTTAGGGTTCATTAACTTTGCTCTGACCTCCTGACCTGTGTTTTGTCAGACTGCTGCTCTTCACACAGGTCGATGTTCCCAGCAGAACATAAATGGGTTTATTGTAAGTCTAGAACCAGCACGATCCGACCAATCAGAGCACAGCACTGGAATCTGATCAATACATGAATTATGGGTGTTTTTGGAGATCATATGATTGGAAGGAACAAGAAGCGTGTCGTGATTCGTCCAAAATAATTAATTCTCACGTGTGTGTGTGCTTCCGCTGGGATGCTGGGTGGCTCACACACACACACACACACAGGCATGTGCGTGTTTGGTTTCATGCAGAAAAATACGCTGAGTGATTTTATGATTTAATCAAAAAGGTATTACTGGGCGGTCAGGTGGAAACAGGAAAGACACAGACGTTAATCTGCGAGTGTGTGTTTAGTGTGGGGTGTGGTGCTGAGCGTAAATCAGTGTGTGTATGAAATCATGGCACAATAGCTCATTTGTTATCAGCCTGCAAGTTTAGACAGTTACATTCGTGTGTCTGTCTGTCTGCACATACACACACACACATACACACACAGGTGTTTTCAACATCAAAGAGCTCTTTGTTCTTGACTACGGGTTAGTTAAATATTATGCTAGTCTGAATGTTTCTCTCTTTCTCTGTGTTCAGGAACCAGGCCCTGCGAAGGTGACGGTCACCAGTACCAGCAGCAGCAGCAGTTTGGTGTGTCTTCCCAGCACTATAGCTCACGCTGAGCGAGTGCCGCCCACCCGGGCCACCCTGTGGCAGGAGGGAACGTGGAGTCGGGCCACTTTACCAACAAGCAGCAGCACCGGCAGCCTGAGTCAACTGGGTACCAACACACAAACAAATTCAATTGAAACTCAAAAATTCAAAAACAAGGTTATGACATGCAGTGTCAATAATTAGTTGAGTTGATGAAATATTGAATATCCACAAAACCACAATTAAAATGTAGAAGTATGTACGCTAGTGTGGATGTGCAAATAACCTTGCACACCTAATCGGATCTATGTTTTGATCATCGTTCAGAATCCGATCCTGACAAAGTCTTTGACAAAAAGGCAATTTTCTCAGCTTTTTGTTCAAATTGTTGCTTTTTTTATGAAACTTTCACAGACTTTTGCCTTGACTGTTCCAAGCTGGTGGAACAACTCGAGCCGAACTGCTGAGTCATTAGCCATTTTCAAGAATCTGCTGAAGATGCATCTTTTTCATCAACACATGACCCATTAATACTAACACTCACTATTCTATATTAGTAAAAAAGCAGAGGCTCTTTTTTAAAATAATTGTATAACAGCAGAATTCATAGTGAAGAACTACATTACCCTTGATTCTGCTAAATAAATTCCTACCAATTTAGGAATCATAACAAGCTAATATCGCCAAAGGAACTCTTTAAAGGAGTAGTTCACTTTAAAAAAAAACTTTTGCTGATAATTTACTCACCCCCATGTCATCCAAGATGTCCATATCGTTCTTTCTTCGGTCGAAAAAATTAATGTTTTTGAAGAAAACATTCTAGGATTTTCTCCATATAATGGACTTCAATGGGGACCAAACGGTTCAAGGTCCAAATGAGAGTTTCAGTGCAGCTTCAAAGGGCTTTAAACGACACCAGACGATGAATAAGGGTCTTATCAAGCAAAACGAGCGGTCATTTAAAAAATAAATAAAAAAAGTTTAAGTTTTATAAGCTCAAATGCTCGTCTTGACTCTCCTATTCGAACTCGTTCATCAAAATGAACAAATCTTTTTTCCAGTCATTTCATTCATTTTGATAAACGAGTTTGAACAGGAGAGTCAAGACGAGCATTTGAGCTTATTTATTTTTGAAATGACCGCTCGTTTCACTTGATAAGACCCTTATTTATCGTCTGGTGTCGTCTAAAGCCCTTTGAAGCCTCAATTGTTCCTTGAACCGTTTGGTTCCCATTGAAGGCCATTATATGGAGAAAAATCCTGGAATGTTTTCATCAAAAACCTTAATTTTTTCGGCTGTTTTTAAATCACTATTGAAAAAATTATGGGAAAAATAATTCTGGAGCCAAGACCTCTTAAAAGTTGGGTGGACACTGTTGTACTCTATTGTGGTGGTGAGTTTTGGGGCAAATGCCTCTCAGAACATCATAGCAACAGTGAGTTTGTGTCAAATTTTCTTCAATAAAATCTGGGGAAATATTTACCCTTGACTCCGGGGTCTATCCCACTGCCACAGTTCACTATCGCCGTCATGTTCAGTACATTTGATTTTATAATATTAAATGACATCACCAGGAACCCTTGTTTATTTTGGTCTTAGAAGAAAGACGTCCACTTCACACATAATAAAATCACCGGACCTCCAATTTCAGGCAAAATGAAAAGAACATTTAAATGCGTAGGTTCACTCACTCACTCACAAAAACCACAGTAACTACAATTTCTGACCACATACTACAGTGATTGTTACCTTACTAAAAATGTGGGAACTTGGTGTTAGTCACCACTGTCATTAAAAACCGGTGTCTAAAAGAGACCCCAGATTAATTTAGAATGATTTTACTGTAGTAACCAGGTATTTTGTGAGGGTGCTGACTGTGATTTTTCGGTCTTTCTCACGCTCAGATTCGGGAAACCTGAGTGCTGGTCGTAAGCCACGGGTGGAGAGCGGATATTTTTCGCTGGAAAAACCCAAAAACGAAGAAGATGAAGGACAACCGCATCAATGCCAGCAGGAGCGAGAGCCACTACCGCAACAACAGCCGCCTCTGCTTTCTTCCTCCTCCACACCACCCTCCTCTTCCTCACGCTCCAGGTATCTCTCATTTGATCCTGAGCTCTTCAGCTCTCCAGTCAGCTCACACACGTCACACAACCCACACGCTGCTACTAACACACAGATTCCCTGTGATGTGCGCATTGCATATAACGCCCGCACTTACCAACACAACACTCAAGGACTTAGCAAATCAGAGGAGCATCTTTCAGTGGACGCCCCGTCATCCTCGACGGATGCCCTTCCCATCCCGGACACGCTCTCCAGTCCAAACTCACACACACGCCACGCAAACATCATCCTCCCGTCATCCCTGTCCTCTTCTCAGAGCTCTTTGGACTCGGAGCAGAGTCCCGAGAGCCGTGTGGGCAGGGCAGGTCGAGGCGGGCAGGGTTACGCCGCCCTGGCAGACGTGCCGCGGGCACGGAGACTCAGTCACCGGGAAGCGTACCGACCCACTCAGAAGCGGCAGGAGCTGCGAGCACGCGCAAGGAGCCCAGGCCGGGAGGAAGTGGAACGACTGTTCGGGCGTGAACGAAGGTGATGAGTGACACACACACACACACACAAAAGCTCTGTTTCAAACCCATGTGACACAGCCATCTTAGACAGCATTTACGTGAAGATGATAAAACCTGTTTCAAGGTTTGCGTTCTCAGCCCAAAGAGTCTCTGTTCCTTTCATTTTCTATTATATAGAAATAATCTATACTGTTGAAAGCGCTGTATAAATGAAGGTGACTTGATTTGACTTGACAGCATCTTTATTAGTAACTGATTTGAAGTACTCTACATTGGCAGAATCTCTTGTAGTGGGCATTCGTGTGCATCACACAAATAATGCGTAACCCTATAAACCTTACTATATGATAAATAATCAAAACTGTGCTGAAAGACCTAGAACGCAATGTTCTACATGCCTTATACCGTCTGACTGATTCACTAAATTCATTTTTTTCCTCTTCGAGACGAGTATGAGCTTACTCTATCATACTAGGTGAGCCATAAAAGTCTGATGTACGATGTAAAATAAATAATAAAAAATTTAATAAACTGTTCCAATTTTTGTTTTTTTGCTAATTAATTTTTCGAACTATTATAGCAAGGCTAGAACTATGATAGCATATAACATATAAGGCTTTTACAGGGTTAATAATAGCAAATAATATTATTAACAAAAATAATGTTAACAAATAATATTATATTACAATTAATATTATTAAAAATGTACACGATGTAAAATAAATAATAATAAATTAAATAACAAATAGGCTAATATTATCATTTTTTATTTTTTTTATTTTTTGAAAATAAAAAATAATAGCATAGCCTACACAAATACTTGATGAAATAGTTTATTTTTAAAGAACTTTTAATTTAATTTAAAGGTTCAGTCATTTTTTATTTTAATTTTATGGTTTGCTAAAGTGGCTTGAATAAAGCCTCACTTAATAGAAAACGTTTTCAGTTACTGATTTCTTCCTCAACCATCTTCTGAGATAATAAATGATTCGTATTCGTCTGGTCATGTGATCTCCGGCCCCGTATTGGTACTGTTTGGAAAAGATTTAATGTGCTTATGATGCTTAAAAATGCTGTCTACTTGGTAGGTGAGTCACTAGAGTTTGTACCAGAGCCAATGACACGCACACACACACACACACACATTCTAGTTAAATATACTGTAGATCTATCTATAAATTGCAGGAACGTCTGTCTGTGTGTCTGTCTGTGTGTGTGTGTGTGTGTGCCTGTTAATCGCATATCTCTCGAACCGTTAGTCCGATGGATCTCAAACTTCACAAGTGTCTTGCTACGGGCGCGAGTAAGTGCAGTGCCGAGTTTGAAGTTCTTTGGATTAGAAATGCAAAAGATAACGCTAAATATATTGCTAAAAGAAACACACATTGGCTTTTGCCACTCTAGCCACTGGCCACTCCCCCTCTCACGCTGCAAACTGAGTGAGCACAGCGCAGGACCAGAGACAGAGGAACGAAGAAAGCAGATTTCCTCCCTGAATCGTCGCACTTATTCATTTGAGCACTCAAACACACCAAACCAAATTAACAATTGCTAAAAACACACGGGCACACGGGCATTATTAGCGCAGGACCAGAGATAGAGGAACGAAG
The DNA here is from genome assembly GCA_038021265.1 of Cyprinella venusta. Classification (NCBI taxonomy): domain Eukaryota; kingdom Metazoa; phylum Chordata; class Actinopteri; order Cypriniformes; family Leuciscidae; genus Cyprinella; species Cyprinella venusta. The sequence continues at coordinate 24,181,988 of CM075884.1, forward strand.
AAAGCAGATTTCCTCCCTGAATCATTACGCTTATTCATTTGAGCACTCAAACACACCAAACCAAGTCAAAAATTGCTAAAAACACACGGCATTATTTTGCACGGGCATTTTGCACTATCTATCTATAAATTGCAGGAATTCTATCCATAAATTACAGGAACGTCTGTCTGTCTGTCTGTGTGTGTGTGTGTTAGTCTGATGGAGTTTGACGTTGTTTGGATTAGCTACGCACAAATAAAAATGTCACTGAACTTTTGCTGTGTAATTCTAACAGTGAGCACTCAAACACACCTAACCAACAATTACTAAAAACACAAAAACTGATTTTGCACTGGCACTTTGCACTAGTACATTTAAATCCCAGTAATGAAGACATTCATGTTTTATAGGCACATTATGCTTTATAGGTTACCATTCTGATGGTAATTGAGCAGATACACAGTTCTGTACAGGGAACTGCAGACATGCAGCTACTTCCCCTGCAGTATAAACACAATCTGCTCACTCAGACCGAGCCAACACGCCTGCTGTGTTTACGTCTCAGAGCGAGCGTGGGGGTTATATCTCCCTCTGCTGGAGCCGGCAGGAAAAACCAGCCTGTTATCTGTCAATGACACTCAGGAAGAACACGTTCAGAAACTGAGACGCAGGGAAGATGCGCTGCTATCTGTCAGAGCTACTGCTGTGCCTTTAGCCCTTAGAATCATGACATTCATCTCATTCTTGCAGCTTTAGCGCCACCTGGTGAACACTGTATAACACTGAACTTTTAATCTAATCTCTCTTTCATTTTGTTGAAATCTCAAGGCAGAACTGAACCTTCAATTCAGTTCTGTGTCTGATTTAAAATGTTTCTTTATTTCTGCACTGTCCTTCTTTCATTTCAGTTTTTTCATTTCAGTCTTTTTTGCTTTTTATTTGATCTGTTTCTCCTCTTTTTCAGGCAGTCTTCTGAAACTCTGATCTTCCTGCCCTGCGCCACGCCCTGCCACGCCCACTGACACACCCACTGCTTACTTTCATTCCACCTCCTGGGGCCAAATTATAACACACACACACACACAGAATCAAAGACAAAAACCTTTTCACACCGCAAGCGGCGCATATTTATTTCGGAAAACCGATTAACAGTGAATCCAGTCTGCCCAAATATGCAGCACAGACCATTTAGTTCATAGCCTCACATTGATGTTCCATTTTACTGAAATGATTGGAATTTAAAGTTTCACTAAGTTAAAGTTTAATGCTAAAATGGCTTAAAGGAGCAGTTCACTTTTAAAAAAAACTTTTGCTGATAATTTACTCACCCCCATGTCATCCAAGATGTCCATGTCTTTCTTTCTTCAGTCGATGAGAAATTAAGGTTTTTGATGAAAACATTCCAGGATTTTCTCCATATAATGGACTTCAATGGGGTCCAAACGGTTCAAGGTCCAAATGAGAGTTTCAGTGCAGCTTCAAAGGGCTTTAAACGACACCAGACGATGAATAAGGGTCTTATCTAGGACCCTTCGAGACGAGTCATGACTCGAAAGAAGATTTGCTCATTTTAATGAATGAGTTTGAACAGGAGAGTCAAGAACGCTCATCAGCATGAGCATTTGTGCTTATAAAACTTAAACTTTTTTATTTATTTTTGAAATGGCCAATCGTTAAACTAGATAAGACCCTTATTCATCGTCTGGTGTCGTTTAAAGCCCTTTGAAGCTGCACTGAAACTGTCTTTTGGACCTTGAACCGTTTGGACCCCATTGAAGTCCATTATATGGAGAAAATCCTGGAATGTTTTCATCAAAAACCTTAATTTCTTTGCGACTGAAGAAAGAAAGACATGGACATCTTGGATATCATGGGGGTGAGTAAATTATCAGCAAAAGTTTTTTTTTTTAAGTGAACTACTCCTTTAAATGCAGCCTCACTCAATAGAAAACGTTTTCATTTTCTGATGCTATGGCAGAAATGTTGTCTAATTTATTCTACTACTAGCTACTGAGATGAAATGATTTCTGATTCATCTGGTCATGTGATCTCCGCTCCCATGAGGTTCCACTTTTAGCCCACTTATATGCAATATACACATTAATAACAGCCATAATTATTCTAAAGGAAATGCTAAATGTGGTATCCCAGAATGCTGCTGCTTCAGTTCGGTGTGAAACAGGTGTAAAACCTGTCCTACTAACACATGGGTGTACACTGGGACAAAGACTGACTGCTGACTGGGGTTCTGCTCATGCCTGGTTTCCTGTGTCTGTCCCTCTGCTCTGCCATCTGCTCGTATAAGACATCAAATCTTGCAAATCAATGACATGCTAACATCCCAGATACTCTCTGTTGAGAAAAGCCATGCCGTTTCAAACACTAAAATCTTCCTAAAGGTAAATTTTGTTGAAGGAATTAAGCTTGTCTGCTTCAAAATCGCAAAGGTAATGCCAATACATGCCAAAAGTTGCTACATCATAAACAAAAAGTGATTTTTCAATACTAATTATAATAATTACGTTACACCGGCTTTTAGAACAGGAATCTGTTTTATAATAGAAACTGTCAATGAGAAACCATTTCCTTTCCTTTGTTTGAGATAGTGTTATGACAGTGTTCGGGTTATTTATGGGGTCAGTTTCAGCCGGCTGACCAGTAGCGAACAGAGGAAGTGATTTTTCATTTTATTTCTCCAAAATATGCTCCAGCATCCTTCCTCTAGATGTAAACATCCTGCAGTGCTGTAGGTAGAAGTAGTGAAATTTGTTAACTTATTAATGCTTCTATTAGTTTACTATGCATCGCATTTAACTCTGTTTGGTTTTATTTTACCCATTATTTTAGACAAATCTCAGTGTCCAAAAAAAGGTATGAGAAGATCTGCGATGAAAGGAAAGCATCTGATTATGCCACATGTTGCATTGTTTCTGTTCTGACCTGTGTGTGTGTTTTGCAGCAGACGTTCACAGGTCATTGAGAGATACGAGTGTCATGACGCTGTCAGCACTCCGGAACAAATGGACACAACGAATTCTTTAACAGACCCCGCCCCTTCTTACTCTAAAACAGCCAATCAGAGAGCAGGACGCAATGAGAAACGGCTCTCCAATCAGAAACAGGTACGCATTTAACATGGTGTTTTATTAATGATTACATAAGGGGGTTTTGTCGTAAAAACTGTTTTGCGTTTGTTGAAAATAGTGTATAAATTGCAGTATAGCACTTTTAGTGTGTGAAACTTTTTTGCTATTGTTCAGTTAGAGCAAAAAGCCAGTTCAATCTGGATCATCCAATCAGATTTCAGAATCAGAACTGTCTGTTTTATGATATTTCAAGGAGGCATAGGAGCATCAGTAATCATCAGTAATGTTTCTCTGAATTCATTCATTTTAATTGTTGCAGGATTTCTCACTGGATTCGGCTAAAGGCCAGTCGGATGAGGATTATTCACTGGCTGGTTACCGAAGGGCCAAAAGTCTGGATCGCAGAACCACAGAGACACTCATGACTGTAAGACCAAATAAATAACACTCAAATACCCATTAATTAGAGTTATAATTGACAAGATTTTGATTACGGTAGTGTATATATGGTTATGTATTAAATCAAATTGTGTTGGTAGTAATTTAATGGTTATTAAACATAACATGGGTAGAATTAGAATTAAATTATAAATAAAAATATAGAACTTTAGGCTGGCTAATATTAAGTCATGACTGATATTTTAATTAAATAAAATTAAAAAATTGTACATTTTGTGAATAAAGAAAAATGTTTAATTTCAAATGTTTTCACGTCATTCAGTGAAATCGGCATTAATCAATTGTTTCTCTGAATTACTATAATTGCATTGTGAGTGTTTAAAAAGGGACCTTTTAAAGACTGATGTGCATGAACTTTCACTTTGTTGGTTAGAATTATATTGCATTACATGCAAAATCGAATATAAGCCATATAAACTAAAGTGTGTTTAGAAAATCCACTTATTAATTACTCTTAAGAACACGGCATGTTTATTTCTAAGGGGCTGCGAGGCTCTACGAGTGTCTGTGTGTGTTTCAGCTGTTAGCACTGCGTTCATGCAAACCCGACCCAGAACCACTTCACCACCCATGATTATAAATAGCATTCACTCGGAGCGTTAGGACCAGAGACACATGCCCAAACACACACATGCACACATGAGAACAGATTCATGTTCATACACACAGAAAGACGGCATGTGAGTCGGAAGTGTGTGAAGAACAGGTCACAGATGAAACTCAACAAGACTAAGGTACTGTGAATGCCTGGTGGGTGTGATCTTCCCTGGACTAGATCTGCTCAATACTGCAGCGTTAGATACTATGGTAGAGCGTTTGTCTTATTATTATTGAAGATTCGTTTGTTTATGGCTTTGTGAGGTACCACTGCATGTTCAAGTCTAGCAGTTTATTTGTTCCTTTCCAACTTATGGTGATGGTTTTATGATGCAGAAGTATTTTTTAAGGACTTTTTAAGCACTTTTTAAACTTAAACATAAAATAAAAAAATACATATATTTGTCTTTTCTATATTTGTTTTGTTGCATTTAAATTAACATCAATATTGACATATTTAATAGATACAGTATGTTATTCTGTACTGTTATACTGTTGATGTCTTATTTAAAAGAGTTTACATGTAGTTGATTTCATGTAAAGTACTTTAAAACCGCATTTTAAAAAATCCTGAATTGTAAACCAATATCCCACTGACAAAAATAATAAAATATATATATTGGTTTTTTTTTAATAAAATCTGTTGATACTTTTTTTTTAAAGAAAAAAAAGTAGGGCTGTGCGAAGATTAATTGTGATTAATCGCATCCAAAATAAAAGTTTGTGTTTACATAATATATGTGTGTGTGCTGTTTATAATTATTTTCTGTATATAAATCCATATTCATGCATGTATATATTTAAGAATTATTTCCACGAAATACTGTGTATATATATATATATATATATATGTGCATAATCTATATTATATATTAATATTTTATATATAATACATGCATATGTGTATGCATATATATTAATAATTAATATATACATGCATATGTGTGTGTATTTATATATTTACAAAATAATTATACACAGCACACACACATATATTGTGTAAACACAAACTTTTATTTTGGATGCAATTAATCACAATTAATCTTTGCACAGCCCTAAAAAAAATATTTAAAAATCCTAAAAATTAAAGTTGAAGACTAATAACTAGAAGTCAATGGGATTCATTCATGAAACACAGGTAAAAGTAAATCATTTATAAATCCATTTTTGAGTGAATTGTTGCATTGAATTTTAGTTTGGGGTCATGAAAACTTGACTAATGTTTATTAACAATCTGCTGTTCTTGTTAATGTTTTAATTTAAGTTTATAAATTGTTTGTTTTCATCTATTTTCAGCCGGACCTGCTGAACTTTAAGAAAGGATGGATGACCAAACTGTACGAAGATGGATTGGTGAGTCTAAAATGAACCAGTGAAAGTCTTAAACGGCTTGTCTGAACGTTTATTCAAAAGGTTTGTTCCGCTTCTGTCTCTCTTGGTGTCTCAGTGGAAGAAACACTGGTTCGTTCTGACCGATCAGAGCCTGAGGTTCTACCGTGACTCCATCGCTGAGGAGGTGAGTGTTTTCATCAGAGATTGAAATGCTGCTGTTGCGAGGGATTAACAATGTCCCTCATGTTCCTCAGGCTGCTGATCTGGACGGAGAGATCGATCTGTCCACATGCTACGATGTGACCGAATTCCCAGTTCAGAGGAACTATGGCTTCCAAATCCTCGTGAGTGATGTTATTTTATTGTTCTGGTTGTATTTTACCCGTATAAAGACTGGTGTTGTAGGGCTGGGCGGTAAGAATATACACAATTAAAAATAAAGGTTCTAAAGGTAAAGCCATAGAGGTTTTTGATTCCCCACAGAACCTTTCAGTGAACCGTTCAAGAACCCTTTTCCACTATAAAGAACCTTTTATGGAATGGATTAAAGGTTCTTTATGGAACCATCAATGCCAATAAAGATTTTTTTAAATATTGGACCAGTGATGTACACTATAGATTTTTTTTTTTTTTTTTTTTTTTTTAAAGAAATCCCTTTTGCTCACCAATTATTTTTTTGATGAAAAATGCAGGAAAAACAGTAAAAGTGTGAACTATTATCCAGCATGATTTCTTAAGGATCATGTGACACTGAAGACTGGAGTAAAGATGCTGAAAATTCAGCTTTGCACCACAGGATTAAATTCGATTTTAAAATATACTGCAATGGAAAACATTTATTTTAATTTGATATATTATCATTTTGCAATGTTACTGTTTTTACTCTGTGGTTGATTACTTAAATGGAGCCTTGGTGAGCATTACACTCTTCTTAATTATTCCAAACATATTGTATATACCACATGTTTATGTATATACCAAAGCTGGTCAATGATCTAAAAACCCTTCCACATTCTCATAAAAAATAAATACGACCTCACGTTGTGTCAATCACGTTTACACACTACCTCCAAAATTTTCGTCCGTCATAAATTAATTCTGCGTTTTTCGAAATGAGGTGTTTTGGCAATTCAGAGCCGCCGAATGACGAATCTTGACCCTTAACTCATACTTTTTTACTCGCGCTCTCGATTTATTGATGCTAGACAAATATGTGACTAGGATTGCAGTGGTATGTTTTCACACCTAAATAAAGCCCTGGTGATGTTATCTGTAACCCTAACGCTGTTCCTCACTAAGCATTGTCTCATCACTAATGTCACCTGATCTGTCAGCAGCCGTGACATCATCACTTCCCTCTAAAATAACCAGTCCAATGCCACACTTCAGACGTCTGTCTAATACTCTTTCTCCTCCACTAAAGGCCAAATGCATTTTTTTAATATCACATATATGTGTTTAATATCAATGTTGTAAGTTTTTTAATTTTCCCAGATTGACCTTTTAATTGGCAAATAAGTAATTTCATCTGGTGGATGCCAAAATGGGCAGAAGACTTCAGAAAAAGTAAAAATATAATGATAAAGTTTTAATTTGTAAAGGTTTAATTGACATGCTACTGTGTTTTATTAATAAAGGTGTTGAGATGCGATTGATATTGTGTGGTGGAATGACTGTAGGTTGGTTCCTTGGTGCTGTTTTTGAAGTTATTTTCGAGATGTCAGATATAGCAGAAAGCGTTGGCCGCCTCTGTGTACAGACGAACAGCGGGGCGTCAGTGTCAAGAAATGAATAACAACTGTAAATATAACTTCAGCCTGCTATCTTTATGCCTTGGATTGAGAATGCCACGGATAAACTAACGTAATACTAAACTCCCATCTTAAACTCCTCTTGCCGTCGGATCTGTCAGATTCTGTATATCATAATCTTTTATTCCAGTGTGTTATTGGACCATTTCTGAGAGAAAGATGCTGGACTTTAGTGAATTTGCAAGGTTCCCACAGTCGTGGCAAAATGGAAATTTAAAATGATTATATCCAAGCCTATAAAAATATATATTTGCTCAGATAATTTTTCCTACAATTAATATAATTTTTATAGGTATGCTCAGCTCTGAAATATTTATATTTCTTTATTATGTTGTTATATGTAATAGTATAATATAAATATAATAATTTACATTTTATTATATTTAATTGGATCTAAAATATTAAGAGCTGAAAAAATAATCAAGAAAATCTTAATTGTTTGAGAGTGGTAAAAAATAGTACAGGATAACCTTTGAATTATTATTTTTAATATTATCATTTAATATTATTTAATTTAATATTTTTTAATATTATTTAATTTAATATTATTTAATATTATAAGTACACTTGTTAACTTTTTTAAATAACAGTCGTTCAGTAATCATGACTGGAAAAGTCTTGTAAAAATCTTGTAGAAACTCATTAGATATACAATATACTCTGTGGCGCTTGTAATCGAATTGAACAGGGAAACAAAGTCTCTTTTAGTTCAGCTGTCATGTATCTGATCAATCGACTCGGTGTCCTTGTCTTCCTCTCAGAGTAAAGAAGGGGCGTTCACACTGTCTGCCATGACCTCTGGGATACGTCGAAATTGGATCCAGGCCATTCTGAAGAACATGCGGACCACCGTCGCTCCTGATGTCACACGGTGAGCTACAACATCATGTTTAGTTTGTAAAGTATGGAGAAAGAACTTCATACATTTATGAATTAGACTTCCCTCTGTAACTGGGATAGTTCACCCCAAAATGTTGTAAATTCTGTCAGTAATTACTTGTTCAACACCGTTCAAGACACAAATTAAGATATTTTTTGTTTATCACATAAGTTATGAATGTCTCATGTTAGTCTTATGCACACCCCTTCAAATAAAGTGTTACCAGCTTTTCTTTGGAAAGATGTCAACTTCCATATTTCCTCTTGAGATTTCCTGTTTTTATCATTATTTTTCTTCGTAACTTACCTGTATAATTTATTTTCTTGTTTTTCCTGCTCTGTTTATCTGACCACAGGAAAAATGTGTCTCTGAAACTTTCAGTTCTTATGCCCAGGTTGGCATTTCCTGTTCTTATTCAAACCTGTGTGTGTATTTGTGGCCGCTGTTGTGTCAGCTGTGTTTAGCGATGTGTTTCGTGATGTTCTGGCTTCTATTAGTAATTCCTATTCCCTTTTTGCTTCTGTCGCTTGCCTGTTTGCTACGTTTATAATGGGGTTGTTTCTAACATGCTTATTTAGTACACTTAATTGTATTACAAACAGAACGGAAAGAGATAAATGAAATTGAAGGGCCTTCAAAAATGTGTCTGTAGTTAATGTTTCAAGAATGTTTCAGCTCATTCAAAATTAAGTTTCGTCTATTGACAGTTTTTGTTGAAGATACTGGTAGACACTGGTTTACACTTCGTCATTCTCCCTATTTCTTGTTGTGATGTTACATCACCTCGTTCTTTGAAGGAGATGAAAAATAGCATTGCATCAGGGCCCACTTTTAGAACACACCCTGCAGCGTGCACAGACACACATGAGTGTTTACCGACATGTTTGACAGCGGTTGAATGCCATGCAGTGATCAGATGGTTTTCCTCACCCTACTAACCATTAATCAAACCATCCTGTCTTCAGTGGTTTGGGTGTGTGTGTATGTTTTTAGACAGCTGTTGTCTTTGTTAACACTGTGCATGGTTAACAACACATTTTCATCTTGGTATTGAGGGTATGCATTTGACATCACCATCGGCCGGAGTGACTGCGGTTACGCCCACTGAGTGGCAAAAAGACTGAGTGGCAGCATTGGTTTTCAGCAAAGAACACACAAAACGCATCTAAAATGGGAAAGAGCTTTGAGAATGACTGTACAAACAGATTTAACAAGAAATCAGAGGTATATTTTTACAAACTGCTGAAAGCTGCAGAAAAGAGAAGCAAATGGATCGCTGCAATTCATAGAAACAACTGGACTCCAGGCAGGAAAAGTTGGATTTCCAGTTATTTTGTCAATATGCTGAAGTTTTGGGGTAAAATCAAACCCTATATATTGTATTGTTATATACTGTATTGTATTGACAACTCATTTACCATCATATATTCTACATAATTGAATGTTTAAAAAAAAACACTGACAAAAATGTTTTAGGGCTGAACGATATGATGAAATATATATATATATATAAAACATTGATATAAGTGATCGCCGGATTTAGACCTACCTATATTGTATTTATATAAGCAGGAACTACGATTCCTGGTTGCATTGCATTTCAATATCCATGAAGCACTGGAGTTTGGTAAGTTGTAAGGAACACTAGATCAAGTCCAACCTTTAATTTAAACTATTAAATCCAATCACACAGCAGCTCTTTTGCCACTCAGTCCGACTGAGGGGACGTGTTCTGGCGGGAAAGTGACGTCAATGCATACCCTATAGTTATGTCCACAATTAGGGAATAATTCTGCGTGTTTTTGGTAACCATTCAGATTGACCCACAATGCCATATGCAACAGTTAACAGTTAAAATAATATATTTAGGGAGTGGCAGTGATGCTTACCTTTGCAAGCACCAACAATAATTCAAGTACTTATACTGTTTAGTGTATTGATTCAGTATCTTCTCTTGTCACAGTTCCCTTCCAGAAGAGCGAACCAGATCAAATGTGGAGCAAAACTTCATCCAACCCCCTCCTAACTCTTCGCAACTCTCGAACAGCTCTGTAGTTGAAGCTAAAAAGTCACATGAGGTCATAACAGACTCTGCGCCTCCTCCCGAGCTAAAGAGTCGAGTCAACAAGCGAGAGGGACGCTCTAAAACGTTTGACTGGTCCGAGTTCCGGCCAGGACAAGAAAACGAGAACGGACAACCCCCAATGAAAAGGGCGGACACTTCAGTCACTATCTCATCTTCACCCTCCTCTACTGCCTCCTCTCCCATCTCTAGCACCTCCTCTCATCAGACGTCGTCCTCCATTACTACCACCAGCCATAGTGACAAGTTGCCACAGCGAGATGAAGAAGTGGTGCAGGAATATATGCACCACCATCAGACCACACCGACAGAAGGTGCAGTACATGCGTCAGAGCTCTCGTCAAAGCTCCCCCATAAAGTGCCACAGGAACAAGGAAAAATGGATGTGGACCAACTTGATGGTCAGCGAGCGGCCCGCAGAAACTCTAATGTCCAGGTGGAAATTGAGCAGAGGTGGCAGCAGGTTGAAACAACACCCCTCAGAGAGGAAAAGCAGGTACCAATCGCTGGCAGCTCCCCTAACACCTCAAATACACCTGTCATTCCACAAGAGATGTCCACCGTACTGGAAAAGGAGGTAAGAACCATCAGTATGTAGTTCTTGCCTCATTTTCCATCATAAAATGATGAGTACGTGCAGGTACTTGTGTGGTTTTGCCATCTACTTGGGTTCTCATTCAAATCTGTTTTTCACTGATGTTCACAGTTAGGTCAGGCACAAAGGGAGCTAGCCAGACTCCAACAGCAGAACAGTGTCTTACAGGAGCAACTTCAGGATGCGCGTGGGAGAGAGCAGAACGCCCGGGAAGGATATGTACTGCAGGTACCCAAACAGAACTAAACTTAGCCAGAAGAGATACAGAAATCAAAATCTTCTGTAGTTTTTGTGGCACTTTCTTTTTTGATTTCAACACTAATATAATTTTGGGTGTTAATGAAACTGTCAGCATGAGTGGTACTAACTGATCTGCAATGTCTTTCTTTCCCTGGGCTCTGACTGGGTTTTGGTTAAAACTCTTGTAACCAAACTACAAGTTTTCTGAAGATAACAAATGTGAACATCTGGCAAGCTTTCAGCTGTGCTTTTCTATTTTCTGTTTGTTGTTGTCTCATTCATCTCTTGTCATCCTTTGCATAGTTTGCATGGTGTTCTCATTCCTCTGTTCTTCATGTTCCTTTAGTTGCTGTTTTATAATCTGGTGTAGTGTTACTCCATCCATTTCTTCCTTTATCTCTTAAGTTTCCTCTTGTATTTTCTTTTCTGTACAGTGTCATTTATATTATCCACAAAGATACACTTGCATTCTGTAGTTCCACAGGCTCTTTAGATCATTTATTTCGCTTTTTAATTGTGTTATTCACATTTTCCCTCATTGTTGAGCACCATTTTCTCCATCTTTGATGTTATCTTGAAAAAGCACAGTGGAAAGCTTGAGTAAGTATGTAGCTTCGGAAATTGAACTCCAAACGTTCCTGGGTTCCCAGCCACAGCCTAGAAGACGTTGAACATCATGTATGTGGCCATAAAAGAGAAGACTTCCTGCTACTAATTGTACTTTCCTCTTAATCTCTTAAAGAGTGACACAACCTCTGCAAAGCCTTCGTCTGATGCAGTGTCTACCCCTGTTCACCGAGCACCATGGCAGCGTCTCAGCAAACTGAACCAGGATCTAAAGTCCGAGCTGGATTCCCAGCGTCGGAAACAAGACAAGTCCAGTCAACAAGTTGGCAGCTTGAGGCGTAGCTACAGCGAAGCAAAAGATATCATAGGACACCATGAGGCAGAGATCGAGGCCTTGGAGGAAAAGCTAACGGCTGCCATGGCGGAGATTGTCGTGAGCGAGCAGGCTGTGGCACGAATGCGTAGCGAGCTGAAAATAGAACGGGTTCGCTGTCAAGAACGTGAGGAAGAATGGGTCCGAAATGAGGTGACATTGCGATCACAGTTGCGAGAGAGCGAGGAACGTTTACGTCAAGTTGAAGCCAGTTTGCTAGAGAAGAGCCAGGAGTTGAGGCAGCTCGAACAGCAGCAAGCTTTGCAGAAAGACCAGCACAAAGATGTGCAGAGGTTACAGGAGAGACTCTCTGAGGTCACTGGGCGTCTGATTTCCATTGAGGAGGCTCAGACTATGAGAGAGGAGCGGGAAAGAAAAGAGCAACGAAACCTGGAGGAGAAACATGAGCGGGAGCGACAGGGACTGACCTGGCGGTTGTCAGAATCCGAAGAGAGGCGGCGTGAAGTAGAAGAGCAACTGCAGGAGGCACAAGAACAAGTGGAGGCGCTGCTGAGAGGGAGTGGTGGGATCCAAACTATGGGACTCAGGGATGAAGTACATCGACTTCAGCAGGAGTTGGAGGTGCAGACGGAAATGGTGGAAATGTTGCGGGAGAGTGTGATGAGGCTGGAGGAGGAACGTGACCAGCTTACTTGCCGCTGTCAAGAACTCCTCAATCAGATTTCCGAGGCCGACCGAGAGGTTGGAAAGCAACAGGAATGTTTAACGACGGTGGAAACAGACTATCACTCCCTTGAGAGCTCGTACGAGCGTGTCTCGGAAGAATTTGCTAGGATAAGTCAAGTGCTACGAGAGAAGGAAGAGGAGGTGAAGCAGACAAAGCAAATGTACGAGCAGCTAATCAGACAGAAGGAGCAGGACTTGAGCGAGGCCCTAATAAAGATGGCTGCCTTAGGCAGCAGTCTAGAAGAAACAGAAGTTTGCTTGCAGCAAAAAGAGGAACTTCTTTCTAAAATGGAGCATGACTATCCAGGACTGGTAGAGTCCCGAAGAGCAGAACAGGAGCTACAGGCAAAACTGGTGGTTGCAGAGGATCGAATAGCTGAGCTGGAGGAACACCTCAATGCCCTGCGACTTGGATACGCAGATCTCAGAATTCGACGTTGCCGCTCCCAGGAAGACATGCTTGAGGGTTTGAATGAGATGCAGCTTGATGTTGCCTCCTCCTCAAGTCTCTCCCAACTTCCTATTGCAAGAAGTAGCTCAGAGACTGAAATGTCCTTGGTAAAGCGGCAGAGGATTCGCTTTTCCACCATCCAGTGCCATTCCTATCAGCGGTCCCAGGGAGCAGACAAATTTCAAATGGAAAACACGTCTTTGGATCTGACACAAGATCTGACCCTAGACCACGTGCATGACCTGAGCCTGACCCAAGATATCAGTATAGCCAGTGACGGTTCATTCCAGCAGTGCAGAGATCCAGAGAAGTTCATCTCCATTATACATGCTCTGGAAACCAAACTATTGGCCACAGAGGAGAAACTCCGACACCTCACTGAAAAGATACGGGACCAGCCTGATCTCTCAGCGATGCAGAGCACCAGAACAACCATGGAGGACTGCACGACTAAAACCTGTGATGAATTACCAATGGATGAATCCAGCCAGAAATCCCTCAAGACTTTTGGTGAGCAAGACACGGATGAATATGAGAAGGCATTGGCACTGGTAGAGTCTTGCACAGAAAAAGTCAGAGAAATTCTTAGCAATCAGAAAGAGACCAGTTCTACTGAATCTCTCATTTGTACCCTTGCAGAAGTAGAGAAACTGCTGGTTTGTGCCACCAAGTACCTGAGGAAGGGCGCCACGTTCTATGAGTCGTGCCCGATCTTTGACGCAGCAGATGTGCAATCAAGGAAGGAAAGTATAAAACAGTTTGCCAGAACATTATCCTTTGAGGCTGAAGTTCTGGAGAGGATGGGGTTCTCTCTGCAGGACATGAACTCTGATATTATGTTGGCCCTAAACTCCATTCACAAGGATGCTGAAAACATCAAGAAGGACTGCGATGGCTGCCTCTCAATTGTTTATGCTGATGTTCTTACAAGAAAACTTATGCTGGAGACCATGTTCTTGGCAGAGGTGGACAAGCTTGAGATGGGTAAATTAGCAAATAGTGCTTTTTCACAGGATGCCATCAAGAATGCCTGCATCAGTGCCGAGCTTGCCTATTCACTTCAGAATCTAACAATGAATTTTCAGGAAAAATTTGATGAGCTTCAAAAGGACTTGGTCAAAGCAAATGAGGCTTTAAAACAAAGAGACATGGCTCTGAAAGATGCTGTTAGTGCATCAAAGCATCCTCAAATTGAGAGCAATACTGATCATCTTGCTGATATCTCTCCTCCTGAACTTGCTCCCTACATGGAGCAGATTGAGATGGAGGAAGCTCAAAGTTTAGCAGCAGAGATTGTCCGCAGACACTTAGCCATTGGCACACTATCCCATAGCGAAGAATCAGAATCACATCTGCAAACGGGCTGGGAAAATCTCATTGCTGAGCTCAAGAAGCAAGCAAAAGCCCTTCGTAATCTCTCTCAGGAAATCGAGAGGGTCTGCGAGGAAGGGGAAACAAATTCACTTTCCGGACTTGCGAAAGCCATCCAAATGAGCTCATGGCGCAGCGACTCCAGCTCGGTTTGCATGCGAGAGGCCTTGATGCAGGTTCAGGTCACGTATGTTGCTTGCAGGTTGCGAGCAGGTCACACGAGGGAACTTTCTCTTTGCCAGGAGACTAGCCGCAACATGGCGGTGCTCGTCCAAGAACACGCTGAGAGTGTCGCGGCCATCCAAAGGCACTACCAGAGCTGCGTAGAGAAAGAGCATCTGAGCTTCACTGACACTATAAGTTCCTTGCAGGAGGAGAATGACATGCTTCGAGGGGAACTATCCTATAAGCTCAGGGAGCTGCAGGAGCAACGGCAGAACTTAAACCAGTTGGAAGAGGAGTTTCATAAGGAGAAGGAGGAGCTAAAGAGCAGGCATGCAGAAGAGATGGGAAGGGCCAAGCAGGACCAGATAACCAGAGAGCTCGACTTAATGGAGCGTGCCGCAAACAACCAACACCGGCTGGAGACCCTGCTGCTAGAAATGGAAGATAATGAGTTGAGGCACAAAGAGCACATCCAAAAACTTGAGCAGGATTTTCAGAGTAAGGTCCAGGAGCTAGAACACACCAACAGAGATGAGCTCCACAAGCTACAAGAATGCTACAGCCAGACCATCTGCTCATTGGAGGAGAGGAACGAGAAAGTGGAGAACAAAGCTGAGGTCGAAGTATGTCCCATGGAGGAAGGGGATGCATCTGATCAGGTAACGTGCAGGGATTCAGAGTCCTTGCTCCGAGTCCGGGAGCTGGAAATGCAGTTGAGCCGCATGAGAGAGGAGCTGGAACAGAAACCACTGGATGGAGATCTGACCAGCCTGAGGGAGAAGTACCAACGAGACTTGGACAGCCTCAAGGTTTAACCTTTAACCTTTCACCTTTCAAATTTATTGTCGCACCCATCCCACCGCCATGGCGTCATGTTTTTAGTTTGTTGCTGTCAGTTTGGGTTGCAGTGGTTTTAGCTGATAATCGTTTTGGGAATATTGCTCATTGCATTTATTTATACAAGTTTTAGAAACGGTACGCATTTCAAAATTGCAAATCATCACAGTTATGTATTTCATATAAAATAACTGCAACCCTGTAGCCCCATAACCATGAAGCTTTCCTTTTTTTCAATGCTTTAGTGGACGTTAGCTGCACTGGGAGTTTTGAGCACACACAATGACCATGATTAATCACAAATTATTGTGCTCAAACATGCTTACTGTGTTCAAAACGCCTTGTGTTTTTAGTGTTAGCATTGTTGTCTACTTTGTTAGTGTGATTGCATGTATTTGCACTAGTCAATCAATCATGCTGATTTGATTTCATTCCTCTGTGCTATCTGTCATTTCTCATCACATGTTTAAATGTTGATCAAGATGAATGCAGCCATCCCCTTTGATGCCACTCAACACTGTTTGTAACTTCTGTTTGCTTCAGTAGCCCTGTAGATAGTAGGGCTGGGTAAAGATTGGTTTTCTGATTGAGCTTTTCATCTGCAATTCGTTTATATTGATTCTTAAAATCCCCAGACTGATCATTTTATGTATGCCTTGTCAAATAATGCATTGCAAAATTCTTTAAAGACTCCAAAATTGACCATTAATGTGCCAAATGCATTTGCTGAGTACATTTTATAAACGTTCTATCCACCATCAAGCCACCAAGATGGTGTACCAAGACCATGAAGACAATAGATACCCAGCCCTAGTAGAGAGCCTGCTAGGGTAGATGGATTGTGTTTGGTGTATGTGATCTGATTTTATTTGTGGAACTCAGGCAACATGCGAGCGTGGATTTGTAGCAATGGAGGAGACCCATCAGAAGGTGATAGAGGACATTCAGAGACAGCATCAGCGGGAGATCCGGAAACTTCTAGAGGAGAAAGAAAGACTGTTGGATGAGGAAACAAATGCCACTATTGCTGGTAATAAAAGCACCACTATATAAAATACACCAATTTTTCATTGACAATGAATCAGTTTGAGTTGAAGCATCACAGTAGATTGTTTTGTGTGCAGCGATTGAGGCCATGAAAAATGCTCATCGCGAAGAACTGGAGAAAACGCAACGGTCGCAGATGAGCAGTGGGAGCGCAGACATCCAGGAGCTGCGCAGACAGTACGAGTAAGACACCAAACCTCCCTATATCTGCACAAATCACTCTTGTTTTGGTTTACCATTGTCACTACGTTTATTCATTAATGCTTTTTTATGCTTTTAAAGTTTTGATGTGTGTTTATTTACATTGTGTCCATGTAGAGAGGAGTTGCAGTCTATCCATCGCGAACTGGAGGTTTTGTCTGAGCAATATTCTCAGAAATGTTTGGAAAACGCACATTTGGCTCAAGCGCTGGAAGCAGAGAGACAGGCGCTGGGGCAGTGCCAGCGAGAGAACCAGAAACTGCATATACACAACCAGGTCAACCAAAACTTTCTGAAAACAGCCTGATAAAGAGACTAAACTGTCTTATAATTCAATTTAAATAATTGTTTTCAATGTTTGTAAATTATAAATAATCTTTATTAATGGCAAAACAACCCATGCGAATAGGATACAAATTATAACTAATAGAAATCACCATACTTTATATAGTCATTTTTCATTTCAAGTTCTAAAATGTTATGTTTAAATATGCAAATTAAATTTGCATGCATTTCTAGAAACATTGGATGAAGGGAAACATTTTTTTGACATTAGAGTCTATTAGTGTTGTCACGATACCAAAATTATTGTTTCGATACCGATACCAAGTCAAGAATTGCGATTTCGATACTTTTCCTGAAAAGTAGGCGTTTCACATGCACCTCCTTTGCGCAGGTCTGTGCTCTTTAAATGCTGTAATAACCTAATATAAATAAATCACTGACAAATGCTCATGCTCTGATTATAATCATATAGCCTATATAGATCATTTTAGCTGATGTTTTGTATGCTTTATTTTAGCAGCTTGCTATTTATGCCATCTTTGAAAGTTGGGGGGAAAGTTGTACACCTTAAACAAAATAAAAACATAATACATCTTTTACAAATCTGGAAAACGGTCATTCATAACAGTGTCGATACTGATAAATATAGGTATCATGAGAATCGCGATACTTTAGAAGTATCGTGCACCGTGCAACACTAGATTCTATAAATGTACATTTTGGATATCTCTATTTATCACTCCTTAAATCAGAAAATATCAGCCAGGAAAAAAAAAATCCTGTTTTAAGGAATGAAATGTAAAACCCTTCAGAAAATAGAAGTGGAGATTTCTGACTCATTTTGACTGTATTTCTGACTAAAACTCATTTTGAGAAAACGGCCTTCAAAGATATGTATTGCAATTGAAATCTAAAACAAAATAGATAAAATAAAAACCCTTAAAAGTGTAGTTTGGATTTGTGTGTTTTTTTCCCCCATTTATCTAAAACATGTTATAAAAAAGCCAAATAACCTTACCCTGGCCACATTTTTGCCTGTATTCCCTTGCGAGGTCAATAGTTCCCCACAATGATATAAACATAAACTTGTGTGTGTGTTACAGGAACTAAATCATCGTCTGAATGAGGAGATCACCAGAATGCACTCCTGCATCAGTGGAGACAAATTGACTTCCTCTCTGACTCAAGGCAAAGACATCTATGAACTGGAGGTACAGCCCAAACATCTGAATTATCATCAATTAAATGTGTCATGCTTATTATCTAAATGTTGTTTGGATGCAGGTTTTGCTGCGAGTGAAGGAGTCAGAGATCCAGTACCTCAAACAGGAAATAAACTCTCTCAAAGACGAGCTGCACACCGCACTTCGAGTAATACACACACACACACACAAGTTGTGTTTCTCAGTACATGTTTCTCTTTAACAGCTCTCCGAACACATGTTAGCGTGATCTGATGTGTCCTTCACATGTGTTGCAGGATAAGAAGTATGCCTCAGATAAGTACAAGGACATTTACACAGAGCTGAGTATCGTGAAGGCTAAAGCGGACTGTGACATTAACAAGCTGAGGGAGAAACTTTTGGCTGCTACTGAAGCTCTTGGGGAATTAGACGCTGAAGGAAGTGGCGTTACTGCAGGATACGGTGAGGCATTTTAAGGATTAGTTAAAGGAGTGGTTGATTATGATTTCACTTTTCTAATTTAGTTAGTGTGCAGTGTATCTGCAAAGTTACAACGTTCAAAGTTCAAAGCAAAGGAAGATTAAAGCAATTAAGAAGTGCACGTATACACTGAAACTAATCAATGATATATTATTTTGTATTATATATATTTTTAAAAATATATAAAAAAAAGTTTTATAATCATTTTAGTAATTTTTTTTTCTCAAAATACACCTAAAATATTTGAAAACAGAAATGTTGATTTCAATCAGTATGTTTGTTACTGATACAAAATAGAGTTGATGTCAGATTTTGGCTGATGCAAATTATTACAAAAAGGCCAAAAAGTGTGTGAACAAACACTAAACATTTCACTGTGTCTGTGTATATGTATGAGCTGAAGTGTATTTGTGTTCCATACAGACATTATGAAGTCAAAGAGTAACCCAGATTTCCTGAAGAAAGAAAAATCCAGACAGATGCGCGGGGTCAGGTCAAAGGTGAGAGTTCAGTGTGTGTGTGTGTGTGTGTGTCTGTCTGTGTCATAAATATTCTTGTCAGCCATTGACAACTCTGAATGTATTGATATTCCTGTACATTTATGTTGTTTGTGTTTATGTGCTGTCACTCGATTAGAAATAAAAATTGATATAGACTATACTATACAAAAAGTCAATGTATAGCTTATTTTTAGTCAATGATCCACTTCAATCCATTTTACATTCGAGTTTGTGTATCTGTCAGTGGCAGACAAAATTATGCAATATTTATTTATTTTTTCAGTTTTTTATAGTAAGTCTTACATAATTATGGAAGCTTGTTTCCGATACGGAATGAAAAACGTAATTGCAAATTTTGATCTCACAATTCAGATTGTTTTCTAGTAAAAATAAGCTATATAGAATTAATTTTTAATCTTATTTCTGAAGTATGAAACCGTGTACACGTGTGTGTGTGTGTGTCCTCTCATGTGTACGTTGCCCTGTCAGGCAGAGAGTGAGGGGTTTGTCGGGGGTAGCTGACCGCTGTGACCCCATCAGGTTCAACAGGTGAAGCATTCATCGCTCTTGTGAGAGTACGGCTATGTTAGCATGGAATATGGAGCATATTGCACAGAATAATGTATCCCACAAAAATGCAAAGCGTCCCACTTCCATATCCAGTGTGAGGAATTAAACGAAAGCCATTACTCTTATTTGACATATTTACACAATATTTAATTAAAGTGCTCCTATTATGTTATTTTACAGGTTCCTAATTTTCTCCTACAATAGGTTTACAAGGTCAAAATTTAATTTTCACATATATACATTGCAGCATCAGCTCTTTTCCCACAGAAACGCTTCAATAAAGGAGTCATTCTCTCTAAACTCCTCCTTTCTGAGAGCTGCTCTGCTCTGATTGGTCAAATGGACCGGTCTGTTGTGATTGGTTGACCGCTTACAGCAAGTGTAGGAGACCAAACCACTTCTTGTTTTCCAGAGACAATAACTTCATTTGTCTTCGATCTTTGTCTCGAACGATGACGTTGAGGTGCGCTACTTTGATTTGTAGACATGCGTCACGACCAAAGCGTTAGCGATTGGTTATGGCAGATCCAATTGTTTTAAACTTCAACTGAGTTCCCGCCTTCAAGGAAGTTAACGCTGGTCACTGGAGAGTGGCCAGACCATAGATATACATAATAAAGACTAGATGTCTTGTCCGCACTGCTGGCCAGTGGAGGTCCACGTCCGCACCTGGCGGCCATCTTGCTACAGTCAGCTCGCTCACTCGTAACATTGTTTTTTAATGATACATGTACTTTTTAAATAACCTAACTTGCTCAATTTTCTTCCGGTTTGGTTTGTTGTAAACGTCAGAGATGTAATTACGACACTGCACACTTATGAATAATAAGTGTATCAATAAATAATCATCCACGTTAATGACGTTTGTAAGAAACCAAACCGTTTGTAAATCCGTCGAGATTTCAACGAGATAAGAGTGTTTGTGTTGGTTCACTCATCTTACATCAGAGCCCGCCAGAAAGATGGCCGCCGGTGACTCTGCCGTAAGACATCAAGCCATTATTGTGACCCAGACTCTCTACAAATGAAACTTGTCCGAGAGTTTGGTAGGACCAGGCTATAATAGGGGCACTTTAAAATGCTAAATTAGATGATGGAATTCCACTCACATGCAATGTGAAATTACCAATGTGATATACTGGAGTTTTAGCATGGGATACCTGCTGCTTCATATAATATATTTGTTAAACACTAGGTGGTGTACATTGTATACTGTGCAGTATTTAGTAGGCTAGTATTCCATTTTCAACACAGCCTTTGAGTCCTGCATGAGCCCTACACCTGACCTGGTTTGGCAGGTCGACACATAACCAGCACTGGTCACATTTTTCTGAATGTTATGTGTTCTTACTGTTTTTATTGCAGTGTGTGTTTTGCGCTTTTTTTGGTGTTTGAGTAGACTTTGACTATCCCTATTTGGATGGTAATTGTTTGTAAATGCATATTTGCATAATTGACTTAAGTTTAAGTTATTTACGTTCATTTTCACTCTTAAGTGGTCCTCATGTGCACTACAAAGTCAGCTGTGGCTCTGATGATAATGGCCTGTTACTCGTGAACTCAAAAGATTCACATGAGAATTATATCACACTAATGATAGATGGTTTGAGAAAAACACTGACATTAAGCACCACGTGTAAAACAATTACCGTCTTAATAGACTTTTGTGTGTTGTCATTTGTCTTGTATGTTTCTCTGTGATAAGCACAACTTAAAGGGACATTTAAGGAAATGTTTTTTCCCCCTCAAACCCTGTTCTTTCACTTTCTCGGGAAATTGTTTTATATCTATTTTTGTGTGCTTGTGGGGTAAACAGTCACCAAATAACATCTCAAATTCCTGCTAAAACATTCTTCATTACATAATGACACGAGTAAATGAAGTGTCATGTGTCTCGTTTAGTTCTCGAAGGCAATGAGAGCGATCTAATAGTGTAATAATACAGAAAGCGGACACCCGTGTGTGTTCGGAGAGGACAGAGTGTTCATGTGAACGTCTTTTGCAGGTGTCGCGTTGCACAATGAAGCAGCCCCAGTCTCAGACAGTGAATGACAGATGGATCTAAAATCATTTAGAGGAAAACAAGTGGATATAGAAACAGGCTTTGGTCTTGAATGTCCCTTTAAGCCGAGGAATGTGCATGTGTCCACGGTGGACTGTTGTGAAGTCAAGTTTAGAAATGAGTCAAACTGCCATGTCTGAAAAATATGTTCAAGGGAAGTCATAAGAGTTGATCGTAATTAGTCATGGTGGTTTAGACGAACTGTGTTTTTCAGATACAATACAATGAGCAGACATGAGGAAATGCTGTGTAACATGTATTTATGTTAGGGCTGTCAAACGATTAATCGCATCCAAAATATAGGTTTGTGTTTACATAATATAAGTGGGTGCAATGTGTATAATTATATTATATATATTAATACTTGTATACATTTAAGAAATATTTTCATGTATATACTGTATATAAATTTATATATAATTTATATTATATATAAATATAAATATTTTATATATATATATAATATTTTTTCTTAAATATACATGTATGTGTGTGTATTATATATATATATAAAATAATTATACACAGTGCACCCACATATATTATGTAGACACAAACTTTTTATTTTGGATGCGATTAATCGCGATTAATCGTGATTAATCGTTTGACAGCCCTAATTTATGTATTTATTTATTATTATTTATTTATATGTTGGCTTGTTTATTTGCATTTTTAAATGACAGACTTTCTAATTATTGTTGATCTAAATATGTGTATATTTTTCTAAATATACCGTATTTACATCAGAGAATAGGATTTAATTGAATTTAAAGAACTGAAGAGAAAAATACTTTTGTAGTCATTTGTTTATTCATTTTTTGTTAGCATTTTTATTTTTAATTTATTGCATTTTTTTATTTATATTTTTTACAGTTTTATCCAGTCTATTATAAATACAGCCGACAATATAATTAACTGTAATTTATGTTGGCCATTGAAAATTTTTATTTTTAATAATTCGATTTTAATCTTTAAAATGTAATATTTATTTTTGACAGTTTTAGTCAGGCTATTAAAAACAGCAGAGAATATCATTTAATTGAACATTTTATTGGTCATTGTTAGGTAAACATGGTTCATTTAATCCATCCTGTTTGAAAATAATTTTTTCCATATTAGCTGACAATGATATCAAAGTTACGTTTTTCCTCATTAAAGTGTCATTTATATGTGGTTAAAGATCACATGATTGAAATTAAAGGACTTTATTTTTCTTTCTCTCTTTCACAGAGTTTGAAGGAGGGATTGACCGTACAGGAGAGGATGAAGCTCTTCGAAACGAAAGACTCCAGAAAGATATAACACCTTCTTTCTTTCACTCACTGTATTCTCCCTCTCTTTTTGTCTTCATTGAGATCCTCTTGGTTGTTAGATGAAGCAGGGTGAAGAACTGTATCTTTCTGATTGTGTTGTGATATTGTTCAGTGAATTAAGGGAATTACGTTTCAATATTATTGACGCATCGTTTTGCCAACCGTCAGCTCTGATGAACCTCATATTTTGTACTTTTTTTGCTATCTATAAGTCCTGAAGCTGTTCTTCATCATCATCACAGTATATATGAACACACACTAGAACACTAGACGTGTGTGTCTTCCTCATCCGAACATCTTCTGAATGGAGAACTGGCTGCTGTTGTGACATTTTTATGAATATTCTGAGAGAAGAAGAATTATTGACACAGAGAGAGATGTTATTTTGCCAATGATATTGTAAATAAGTTGTGCGCGTGTACGTGATAACTCTTTTTCAGACTTTCTAGTACTGTAACCTCGAGATAAAATGACGTAACGTGAGTGCGAGTGTTTTGTAGAGTGTTTTTGATCGTCTGAGAGATTACGTGCTTCGGTCATTTACTTGAGGAGAATCTAATTGCTGTTTTAATTGCTTTTGTGTTGCTTTCGGTTTATAATTATATGAACGTGCAAAATATAGAGCAACCAAACGTGATATCTGCTGTGTGTTGCGGCGTAAAACGCTCGTTCGGCTACTGATACTAGTGAGCTTAATTCATCCTGTAATTCGACATTTTAATGGTTTCGTTGTGTTGTTTCAGATACTGGCTTTTGCATGAATATGAAGCACTTTGAGTCATTGATTTTTTTGTGTTCTTGGTTTTGAAACATGTAATTCCATATTCCTTCTGCTCTAGAAGTCAGAAAGTATTGAACACACAACAAAGAAAACTCACTGTATAATATTCAGTATTTGCGATGTAAATATTTGGTTTTAGAGAAGATTTCTTTATCCTGTTCTCTGTCTGCATAGAGAAAACAACTTTATATCTATCTATACACGGTATGTCTACACCTAATTGCATATAATGTGTATGAATATTTTTATTTTGGTGTGTGTGAATGTGATGCATCTGTAATAAAATGTTTTTGAATCAGAAATGCACTGTTAAAATCATAATTGGATTTCCTTTTTTGCCTTTAGCATGAGTATGTTAAGCTAGCGCTCCAAAACAATGACAAAATTAACATTTAGACACTTTAAGAAGAATTCACGCATTTCTGCCAACATGGATCGATGATTGTGATGACATCACTCTGCACTTCAGCTTCTCATTGGATTTTCTGTCCAATCAAATGCTCTCTAGAATCTGAAGCTCCGCCCCCTAGATTTTGTACGATGAGTTGAACACGTGATCTCGTGACGCTGATGACCGTTACACACGCAAATCTCGTAATCTGATGCTCCACCACTGTCTTGACTATTTTCACTGAGAAAGTTTCAAATGATTACATACATTGAAGCTTTAAATTTCGAAATAGAAATACTGAAATTGTATTAAGATGTCTAACATACTATACGATAACAAATATCTTTTTATTTACGATGAAACCTCGTTTTGCAGTGTAGGACCTATGTGTAGGACACGTCGCTTTGAGGAGTAATGTTAGTTCCGGCCAGCAGGGGGAGTCACGGATCTGCTTTACTCATAGGGCTTTACTCTATGGCTTTACTTGGTTCTTTATTGTGCTTTTTTTCTTTATTCAAAGGCACCATTGAGCAAGATAACACACAACCAGTGATCCTGTCAGGGCGAATTATGGGTCATTTATCATAATATTTCTTAATAGTTTGTCGTAGTCTACTTAATTTTAGTTAAAAATAGTAATTTTGTCCTTTGTAATTATTATTTTAAAACTTTATTAAGTTTGAGTTATTTAGTACTTTAAACAAAAAAAAAAATGTTGCCTCTGCGACTATAGCTGGAAAAAAATAGGGCCTATATATAAATATTGCATTTTTTCCGTCAATATGTTTTTAATGGTTTTACATTTTAGGATTCAGGCTTTAATTTACCTGAATTGACCTTGTAGATTTAGGGTTTTGAGTTCAAATTTTGACATTTTCTGTAATAAACTTTGACAGCCAGTGGTAATTATGTAGTTTTGTTGAAATAAATGCAGGATTTTTGACATTTTGATAATGGCATCTTTTGTGAACACAAAATGCTTGATACCTGCCACAGCATTTTAATGTCAGGGTCAATAGAGGAGGACCATTTTTATTTTTGGCTGATTTATTCATTTATGTTTGTATTTCAGACTTTTCAGCTTTTTACTGTGTTGATGAAAGGTTAAAGATAATTAGTTTCCCACTGTGAAACACGGTTCGTTATATCTGCAACACAAAAGGACACTTTATTTTCACGCAATGATCTTTCACAACCCTGTATGAGGAAAAAGGATGGAATATGAATAATTCTTGAAATCCTGATCAGATTTGATTTGATGTAGGCCTAGTTTATTTACGCAGCGTTATTGAGTGTCCGTGAATAATGAATCCAGCAGCTGAGGATACAAACATGCTTCCTTCTATTAACGCTCTATGATCACAGTTATGTAAGTGCATATGTGGGTTTGGTGTGTGAAATCTCCATCATACATGTCTGTCACTCATCTCAAGCCATTCAAACCACACACCTTATGAACTTTCAGCATATTTTTATGATTTAGACAAGAACTTTAACATAAGAATAATAGCATTTACACACATATGTAAGATATTCTGATTTTGTCAATGCAACATACTTCTGCATGAGTCATTAACAGTAAAGAGTTTGTGTGTGTGTGTGTGGGGGGGGGGGGGGATGTGTCCTCTGGACATTGGTAGAGTCCAAACTTTTGATTGCATGTTAAATGACAAACATTAATTTACATTATAATGTCTCATTTGCATATTTAAATCTAACTTTTCAGAAAACTTGTAAACTTGCAAAACAATTCGCAAACAGTGATATTTAATTAGCTGACATTTTTGCCCTATTCACCCGCATGGTTTCTTGCCTTAACTGCAGATATTTATTTCCATATTCAAAGTACTGTTAAATACAAATGAAACAAATTGATACTTTGCTGCAGGGAATCTTTGTCGTTAGCTGTAATAATGATCAAATCAATGTCGAGTTCACCCATTACTTTCCTGTTCTTGAATCATTATTCTCCCATGTAAGACGACAGGACACCTGGACCACAGCGGCCTGTCACGTTTCCATGGAAACAGAAACCACAGAGACGGAGCCAGAAGCATCCCGCTGGACGAGGTGTAGAGATACATGTATTAATAAACACATATGCAAATGATTAATTGAAGGCATTACCTGCAGGCTACATCTGTTTCTCTGTGCAGGCTCAGACTCACTGGTTTTCTGTGTTAATGTCGTGTTCGATTAAGTTCTGCTGGGTAATTCAGTTCGGCTAACTATTATCAACTATTAAACATAAATACCCGGAATACCTGCGTCTTGGTCAACGGCGTCATTCAAAAATATGTGTAAATGACCAACTGCAGCTTATACTGTACATGTGTAACAGTCAAACTTCCTTTTAAAAGGCATTTTCTACATTTTCAACAAGGCTTTATCAAGCCAGCATTTAATTTGAGCTCACTTTAACTCACACTGCAACTCTTCACCATGTTTCCGAAACAAAAGTGAAGTTAAAAGACATTCTCAATACAATTCCGAATGGCTGACAGCAGAAATGCTACAGTAAAAACCTGTTATTTCATTAAAAATTAGTTCCCTTACTATTTACAGGGAAAAACTCTACTCTAACCTTGCATCTCATGTAATTTTACAGTAAAATACTGTAGGCCTACCATTTTGTTTTTGGAAGTAAAAAAATAACAAATCATAATTTACAGTAAAAAGCCATAAACTGATGACACAACTGATAAGTTACCCATTATGTTTCTTGGTTGTTTGGTATCAGTAGGGTTTATGTTAGTTTTTGTAAAATGGTATTAACATTTCAGTTAATAAAATGCAATTTTTTACTGCAAATTTTTCTAGTGTGGTTAAAAGACGGATGACTTTCGAGAATGTGAAAAAAATTGCACACCCCATAAATGTTTGCATGTTTTGATCTTCATAAGCGAGATTGGATGTGACCAGTCTGATTCTCAGTCTCTAAGATTTAGTTTCCAGTACAACACAAATTAAAATGGCGTTTTGTCTTCTAGCTTCAGTAGCAGGTGTCGTTCTCTCTGGCAGAATCATGGCTCGTAGGCGTCTCTTGTCATTGTCTTTCATTCTCCTAAATTGTCTGTTTTCAACAGTTTTGCCCATTTCTCCCAGTACAGAAATGCAATATGATTCAGATCTCTGCTTTATATTTATTTAATTCATTTTGTTTTGTGGTCTGTTGTAAGATCCATATATTTGAATGTGTTCACAGGTATATCATCTCTTATAAAATCCTTTGGAGTAATAATGAAACTGCAGAAGAAGAGACTGATCTAGTATTCATTTTTTACATTTTTGTCTTTCTTTTTTCTTTCTTTTTTTTTTTTTTTTTACAAAAGTTGTACAGTACAGCTCACAAAAGTTATTATAACTCTCTGTGCTTTCTCAATGAATACATTGCTTCACTTCACTTCAAACTGGTAAAATCGAAATGTTTTGTCCTGATAAATTGTGGTTGATACATCACATATTGCTTTGATCTTTTCATTATTGCTGCATGAATACCCTCATACTAACATACAGTGGCATAACACACACACGCACACACACACACATAGATATGCAGCAGCATTCAATCTGAGCCACAGTTTCTAATAATGAGTAATTATTTTGTCCCTCTCTTTAAAGCAATATTCCGGGGCAAATACAGCTAAAGCTCATCCCAAACATCTGTGACATGTTGTCGATAACCTCAGACAATCATTTTGTCCATTTGTCGATGAAAACAAGCCAAAATTGTGCTTGCACTTATAAGGCACGTCTATGGGGCCACATGATTTTTAAACTTATGTTAAAGTGGCTATATTCATTATGCCAAATGTGTTATGTTAGCTCTAAAGTTTCCTAAATCATCGTTTTGAGGTGGAACTAACTAAGGCGGATGAACATCGTCTGCACTGAAACGCTTGTAGATGGCGTTTTATCCAGGTAAAAAGTCTCTTTCTGGTGTTTTTGAACAAGAGTTACAGTTTACTGGCTTCATGCATTCATGACAGGAATTAAGAGATGGATTTATCTGTACACATCAAGGTAATTAAGTACTTTTTATCAATAATTCCATGTCAACATGAAAGCTACGCAATTTAGTAAGCATTTTTTATATGAAGTACGCGGCTAACAAGCATCACGAGGATTACGAAATAACAAAAAACGTGATTAGCATAAAATATACCACAAATATTGGATGAAATGTGTTTTAATCAGATTGAATGAATTTTACTTTAGTTTTGGTATGTGAAATATATCGACGTTTTCCCATAGACAGTAAAAGAAACGTTTTCCTTATCCGCCATCTTGGATGTTTTTTTTTTTAATGATCTACGTCGACATCTGCTGGTCAAACTGTGTAAGTTAAATTGTAATGAATCCTCTGCTCAAACATGGATTATAGACAGCTTTTACGAACCAATTGTAAATAGGTTCTTGTAAATTCAATTAAATAGATCTAAATCATCATTGACATTTTGATACATGCTTCAAATTACTGTTCGAACTTCGAAAAAAAAATCCAAATTGATAACTTTATGAATCATAAAGTTTTCAATTTGGATTTTTTTTTTTTTACATCATTTCGGTTCATTTGGCATTTATAAACCCACTGGAGCCGTGTGAATTACTTTTATGATGGATGAATTTGATTTTTTTGAGCTTAAAAAACTCGGGCAATATGCAATGCCATTAAAAAGCTGGGAAGAGCAAGGATATAAATTTCATTTTTTGGGTAACCTATTCCTTTAAAACAGTCAGTGTCTTTGTTTCAAAAATTAATAGCTGTCTGTCACCATAGGTAGCCTTTCGAGACATCGCATGCAGGCACATCTAACACTTTGCTTCGAAATTATGAACTATAATCACTGGCTTCAGGCAACGGCCGTATGCACGTTCATGATGTACGTTCATGTTCCGGCCAAAGGGTGACCTCTGACCTAACGTTGATTATAGTTAAGGAAGTATATTTATATCTTACAATAAACCCCATTGGAGACGTATGGATTACTTTTATGATGGATGGATGTTATTTTTTGCGCTTCTAAATCTCTGGCACTAGTCAATGCCATTACAAAGCTTGGAAGAGCCAGGATATATAGCTAACTCAGATTGTGTTTGGCTGAAAGAAGAAATACATAGACTATACACCTGGCTTGCTTGAGGGCGAGTAAATTGTGGGATAATTTATTGTTACTTTTGGGTGAATTATTCCTATAATGCCTTTCCCCCATAGACTGCCGTGGTGCATTACTGTAAACATGATATTTGTTTGCCTTTACATGAAATGCTGGTGAAGTTATGTCATTTCTGTAATAATTGACAGCTTTATTTAACCTGGAACATCCCCTTAAAATGAACTGCTAAAATGCATCAAGATGTTGTGAGGTTTTTGTCACAATAATAATAGAAAAGAGAAAATGATGAAATGCAGATTGCACTCAACACTCAGTCCGACCATGTGCATAGATCAGTGAATACTATCATACTCAATCGTTATATTTCAGATTAGTTCGGCTTGTAGTTTCTTTTTTAAATATTTATAGAAATGCAGTAAATGTTGGCATTCTTGAATCCCATTCTTTTCATGAAAAATTCGGCAGGAAGTTGAAATATATGTATTAAGACAGGTAAATGTATTAAAATACGACATTTGAAGGGAAGTTTCTGGATTCACAAAGAGTTTTCTATCAGGCGTTTCTGTCAGAGTCTCAGGGACAAAAGAATAGATTAAGTATCTAAAGAGTTGATGATCATCCCAGTGAGTTCTCTGAAGATCTGCCGCTATATTAGGTTACATGGTGCAAACTGATAATGTCTACATTATATATCTCTCTACCTAAATATATATCTCTATTTTGCTTTAAATATATCTAACAAGTATGCAGGAGCATGTTGTAGTTTTAGGAGTGTTTGCCATTTAACCTTCTCCTTGTGCGTCTCACATGAGGCATTGTGCTCAGCTGCACAAAACACACACACACAAACACACACGCTCAGGTGCTCACATTGTTCACATGGTCTGTCTAGGTAGTGCAGTTGTAAAGGGGAATTTATCATGTCTCACTGATCAGTGTGCGTGTAGATCTCCAGGGATAGTGTGCCCCGGCATTGCTTGTCATTTGTGCTTGGATTGAATGCAAAAATAAATTGACTAATATCTTTCTTCCTTTTCTTTGTAAATGTAGCATTGTCTTTGTTTTTCTCTTACTAGAAATTAATATCGCACACAAAACCATGAATCTATGCAGAAATATTTACACATTAAAGGAATAGTACACCAAAAATAATGTACATTTTTTTTGTCATAGTATTACTCTCCCTCATCATGTGAGTTTCAAATGTGTATGCTGTTTTTTTGTTTTGTGGAACACAAAAGATTTTTTTTTTTTTTAAAGGAAAATGCTTTTCTACATAATGTCAATTTATAGTAGGGTTGCACAATTCAAAATTGTAGTTTAACTTAAATACTTAATTGAAAAAAAAACATATTACAGCTTAATCTTTGTTAAAACAACAATTTTAATGGAGCATATTGGGTGGGGAGGGGAGGATGTGCTTTCGTTTCACATTTTGAATGGGATTTTTTTTTTTTTTTGGGGGGGGGGGGGGGGGTCATAGGAAATATGTTTATTTTATTCAACTTTCATGTTAATTTGTTGTTGAATGAAAGATTCAATTAAAGTTCTACTCACAAATAAATCAAAAATGTTTTAAAATGTGTATTAGGTTGCATGCATGTCTGGTTATGACCAAACAAAATGTTTATATTTACTGTATGTTCGTACATGATACAGTTTGGATAAATTAACCAAAATGTCCAATTAATTCCCTATAAATTTCCAACTTGGAATATATCCCAAATTCCCCAGCTGAACTGCCCATGCCGAATATAGTGCAGGGTGGACATAACTGTTTATAAAATATATAGAAACACACAAAAAGAAATATAATAATTTCATGTTTAAGAATAATTAAGAATTTGATATAATTTTAATATAATTATAATTTTTTTTACATCTTTTGTTAATATAACTTTTTCTAAATATTTCCTTTTGTATTCCACAGAATACAGTCATAGAGTTAAGTAACTAAATAATTTTTTCAGAATTTACATTTTTTTTGGGTGAACTATCCCTTTAAGAATCAAGAGTTTAACAGCTAAACTAGTATCATGAAACAAAACGAGGAAAAGATTCAAGTTTTCCGTGCAGGATAAAAAGATTCCTACTGCCTCTCTTTCTTCGAATCGGCATCTCCCCTCCGCTACACGTCGCTCCAGCTTTCACACATTCACCCGTTTGTTCATTGCTCATTCATTCACTCGCTCACTCTCTGCGTATGGCACTTTGCATTGTTCTGCATTTTAGAAGCTCCAGTGTCTCCAGGAACGAAACACGAAATTCGAGTATCAAAAAGGTCATAGTAAAGGTTCATATCTCTGACTCCCTTCGGTATGACCTTTGCTCCGCGCAGCGAGGGTTCTGCAGTCGTTCGAAATCGTGTCGAGGCGTTCTCTCCGGGCTGAGGCTCCTCGCTCGCTCTGGCTTTATCCTTTCCGGACTGTCGTCGTCCTCCTCTTCGTGGCTCAGGATCGCCAGCTCGTTCTCGTAGCAGAAGGAGTTGGCGCTGGGCACCACCAGGTACTTGTTCTCCATCATGTCCTTGGCACTGCAGCGAGGGGTGGACGGCACCTCGTAGGTCTTGTGGAAGTGAGAGTAATCAACCTTGTATTGGTTCTTTTCCTCAAACAGCACCGGCTCGAATCGATGCCCCCAGAGGATCTCGCTAGCCAAGTAGGAGCTTCTCGCCTGTGCCGTCATGGCCGTCGCCTCCACCATTCCCTCCAAGATGACCACGATCTCGAAATCCGCCGTTTCGAGATCCTGCTTAGCGACGCCGAACAGAGGACTCTCCTGGTCGATTTGATGCAGGATTGTGATTGGCGAGACTAGGAAGATGCGGTCCAGCCCTTTGTCGAAACCGACATTGATGTCCAGCTGGTCGAGTGGGATGTACTCGCCTTCGACCGTGACCCGCGGTTTGATGAGCTGCGCTCGGACGTGCGCCTCGACGATGTGACTCTTTCGCAGGTTCCCCACCCGCCACATCAAGCACAGTTTCCCGTCACGCATGGCGATGATGGCGTTTTGCGAGAACAACAGAGTCTGCGCCCGCTTCTTAGGACGTGCCATTTTGGCCATGATTGCTCCGATCATGAAGCAGTCGATGATGCTGCCCACGATGGACTGGAAGACCACGAGAAACACCGCGAGAGGACATTCTTCCGTCACGCAGCGGAACCCATAACCGATGGTCGTTTGCGTCTCGATTGAGAACAGGAACGCCGCGATGAAACCGTTCACCTGCAGAACGCACGGCGTGAAGTTGTCATCGCCCGCCGGGTTGTCCAGATCACCGTGGAGAAGCGCGAGAACCCAAAACGCCAAGCCAAACGCCAACCAGGAAATCACGAATACTAGCGTGAAAACGATCACTAGGTAGCGCCAGCGGATGTCCACGCAAGTGGTGAATATGTCCGCCAGGTAGCGCTGGGACTTCTCATCCATGTTGGTGAACTGCACATTGCACTGTCCATTCTTCTTCACGAAGCGGTTGCGACTTTTCCGTCGGGTGTGGATTTTGCCGTTGCCATATCCATTCATCCCTCCGCCATGCATGGTGGTTAAACGCAGAGCATCCTCCTCCGTCGACACGATACTGTAGCGACCCATCCGACCCACGCTCATCCTCTTTAGCGCTCCACCTTCCTATTTTTCCAGTCTGGTGTTCCCTCTCGTTTTGGAGCGGTTTAGTAGTAGTACGAGTCCAGGGTGGTGGGTGGTTTAGTTGTAGTGATGTTGGGTCAAATCCAATCACCAGTAGAAGCACTTCGGTTTCCTCAGACCCTTGGGAAAAACAAACAGATCATCATCAGTTTATAAAACTGCAAATGAGAGTGCTGGCATTTGAGAGTGACTGCATATAAAAACGTTCTTGTGTCAAATCGTTTTAGCAGATGTTTTTATGCAAAGCAATTTGCAGTATTTTACGTTATGTTAAAGAGAAAATTGTAAAAAGCTTAACTGATTGTTTTATTTTGCTTAATTCCTCTGTTTCATGAGTTTGTTGCAGGTCTTTCTGCTTTCTCTCCGAAGATCGAAAGGAGCCTTGATGCCTTAAAATGCATTCTAGGTTGGAAGGTCACTAGATTTTAGAGCCAAAATGTGCCAAAATGAGTGTTTTCATCTACTTACTTCAGTTTTACCTTGTTTCAGACTGTGACATTGGCACGTGTCTGATGTTTGGTCAAAAAACAACCATAAAAATTAATTGAGGCTGTTTTGTTTTGGGGTCAGTTGTTTTGCTGATATTATTGATTTTAGTTTGGCATTGGACTGGCTGGATATTGTATGAAATTAGTGAGTCGAGGCATGGACGCTCGCTGGATTCATTTCAGGTTTCTCATGTATGTGTTTTTGTTCTCGGCTCCTACATTATTGATCAGAGCTCTGTTTTAAAGCTGCTTAACACAACGGAGATGTTCTGGCTATCCGATCACACACACACACACTCACAACCCTCATGAGGTTAGAATCTTACCCTTCAAAACACCAAAGATGACGTAAACGGGGTATTAACAATATTGTGCGAGTGCCCCGTGTGTTTGAGAGTGTTTGCGCACACATGCTTGAGTTTTAAACACATCATTCAGACACTCAGGAGACCAGTGTCTGTATGAGGCTTTGGCGATGGGTGCCGTCCCACAATCCTCTAGAGATGCTAAGTGGGTTGAAGGGGGGAGGGCACTGAGTTAGCTGGGCATACACAGAAAATTAAGATAAGACTTGGGAAAAATGAAGGTTATGAAGCAAAAAAATAGGAGAGTGAGACAGAACTGATGTACGACAAAGACCAAGAAGGGAGGAAACCCTGTGGCCTGATATCTAAATATATACAGTCAGCGCTCCGAGAGGTTTCGTGCTTTATTTGTCTGGCCTGCTTCTGCATATCATAGAGCGACGTCATTACTGTCACACTTACACTTCCCTTTTTTTATTTCAAATGAATATCTGTTCTCCTGGAGAACATCAGTGTTATTTATTATAGTATTTAGTACTTTTTGAATTGGCTTTTATTTCATAATTACTATTTCAACAAAAAGTTAATAATAACAAAACCCTAGAACCCAATACACATGTCCATTTAAAGCTGCAGTCTGCAGTTTTTCCTCTTTGTCGCCATCTCTGTTCGAAATCTGCTATTGCAGTCATTTGCCGAATTATCAACAATGGGCCTGCCGCCACAGCTGGAAAAAATCCTAACACTGCTTTCCCATCATGTAGGCTACTACACTTCCCATAACCCATTGCCTTGACTCATTATGATCTCATTACTTCGACCTGTGTCTCATTATCTTGTTAACTCTTGCCTATTTAAGCCCTGTGTCTTCGCTCATTCTTTGCGAAGTCTTGTATGTTGTTACGCTGCATTTCTGAACTTTATCCTTGTTTCCTGTGTCTTAGTTATTTAAATATCTGTTAAAAATATTGGACTGTTTGCCCCTTTGCTCTTTATATAGACTATGATTCTGGATTGTCCCAATAAAGCTGCATTTGTACCTTCAACCCAAGTCTCGGAGCAATCCGTATTCGTAATACTATGTAATATAATATCTCTTTACATTTTCCGGGTGTTTACTTGTGCAAAAGTTGCCTTCATGATGTTAGGGTGTAGTTTCCTCCATGATGTTAGGGTGGTTGCCAGGGTGTTGCTATGCACTTTTAAAGTGTAATTTTGAATGTGTCGGGGCTGTTAGGGGATAAGGGTGGATGTTGCCTACTTATCTAAAGCTGTATGCACACTGTATGATTTATTGTTTGTAGGGTTGTAGTCATTGTTGCATTGTAGGGTCTCAGTTTTCATTAGGGATTTACATCATCAATTTGTGACACATTTGGTTACTAAGCTCGGCTGCATTTCATGTGGGATAGAAATGGTGGCTACTAGCAAACAAGTGTTAATTTTGGTTATGGCTTTTCTTGAAAAGTAAACTGGGAGAAAATGAAGACGTGTGTGTGGAGCAAGTGCCGGTTTGACGTTGTCACACTAATTGCTTGAAGTCATCAGGTTGTTCCTATAAGTTTTTGATTAGATAGGAGAAGTCACACTGTGGATTGTGTCTCAAAACTTCTGACGCTGCCAGAATTTCAGTTTTAATCGCAATGGTCATTAATCGGCTATCTGCAGACCTGTCAAACCAGCGATCAAAGACTTTAGATTTTGGCCAAGGATCAGAGCAATCTTTAAGGATTTACAAAATTTGTTTCATACGGCCAAATCGTACAGCGTGACCCGGCCCGACCTCAAGTTTCTGTTCTCTAGATCCATCTAGTTACTATATGAAGAGAATACGCTTTTTGTGATTTTTCTTTTTTCCCCCTCCTTTTCACAATTTTCATAACAGGGTCTGTTTGTTTGGTGAGATACTGATACTGATGTCTGATAACATCATTACATAATTACAGCGGCTGAAGCGTCTCTGTGCTGTCTGCCTTCTACCTGAAAACATGATACCTGATCTGTGCACACACACTCATGCATTCATACACACACAGTAACACCATAGTGTTGTCTTGTATCTGAGCTCTCGGTGTCTTGGATCATTTCAGGGCCATCAACAGCATCAGGCCACAGTTGTCTCGGGTAACAGAGTTTGAAAGAGAAAGCTTGTGAATGCTTTAGATAAAAATCTGCAATCCTGCTACTAAACCGTCAGATTGGTAAGATGTGAATAGATCGAATAAATAAATTACACTAAATAAAAACATACTTTTTCATGCAATTAAATGCATTCACTGAAAATGAAAGTTTTAAACAAAACAAAAATGCACAAAGTTGCGCCAGTGAAAGTGATTTTAAAGGTCAGATGAGCTAGAAATGGCACTTTAGCAACTGTTCTGCATGTAGAAATGTAGAAATTGTGAAGTACTGTGCAAGAACAAGAAGCGGTCTTTTATCAGAAAGTGACCTAAGTAAAGTTGTGACGTGTGTTGGCTGATGTTTGGGTTGTGGTTCACCCTTGGTTCACTTGTGAGGGAACGGTGAGTTCTAGGTTGTAGCAGCAGGTTTGACCGGAGAATGTCATGATGTCTGTCCGTGAACCGAAGCGGAGCCGAATGTAGGTCATGGGAATGGCACAGGCAGGGAGATTTTTCACAACTATATTTTGACACGAAAATATAGAACATTTACCCTAACACAAATGAGCTATTGTTGCATGACCTGAAGCAGAAAGTTAAAGGATTTAAGTGTGTTAACTCAATATACTTACTTACATATTGATGTATCACTGTAAAAACAAACTTACTCAATCAAATTTAGGTAACAATTTGCAATCTGTAATGTTCATCCCATATGTTGAGTAAATCTAACAATGCTATACCAACTAATAATTACCTATAAAAAGTGAGTAATATGACATGAGTTTATTCATTTGGAAATAATACCTTAAAAAGACTTTAAAAAGGCTTGAATTTTGACATCTGGGTCTTAAAAGTTGTGCTGTATTTGTAACTTCTCTCTGTATTGTATTTTTCCTCCAAAGTTTCATTTGTCAACCACGATTATTATGATTTTCGATGTTTATTGTTCAGGCGTCTCTCAGTTCCCCTTATGCCAGCATGGAATAAGTAGCATTAACATTGTTCGGCAAACTTTCTTGTGGCCTACTGAAATGTTTTTATTTTATTTACATCGGCTTGGCTTATCATCTTTTACCCATTCCACATTTGGAAAATAAATGAACACAAGTTCAAGGATTTTGTTTTTCTTTGCTGGTGGGGATGTGGAATAGGTCTTAAATACGTCTTAAAAAGACTTGAATTTTTGACTTTTTTTAACTCTATGAACTTGTGATGTTATTGAATGTTTAAATTTGAAATGTCATACATAACTGGACATTAAACAGGGCTTTGCCTTTACTCAAAAACATAAAATAACACTTAATTTCAACTTCATGATCAAGCCATGCAAAGCATGCTGGGAACTAAAAATCCACCGCACAGTTTCAGTTAATGCTGCAAAATTTCAACTCCGAAATAGAAAGTAAACTTTGAACTTTTACATATTTAAGTAGATTGGACACAATTAGATTAAGTAGAAACATATTCAGCAATCGTTTTGCTTTAATTCATTTTAAAGTAAATTAAAAAAATATAATATAATCTGACTAAAAGAACAAGACTACAAGGTCACATCAACAGATGCTGTAATGTCGACAGCGTCTCTGGTTGCGATAGATAAACCAACGGTTTGTCACTCTCAAATTCTCTCTGTTGGCTTTTAATCAGGTTACCATGTGGTCGATTAATAATTGAATAATTTGCAGTATTGAATTGCTTTTTATCATCATCTAACTTTGCAGAAACCTCGAGATGGCGGGTGAGATTCTGTCCAGAAAGTGTAGATGAGAGGAATTACTGTCACATTGTGTTTTGACCTCGCATATGTTGATTTGGTCGAACTTCAAAGCCTTCGGTAATCTCCAAACACTCGTATTTGACTTAGTCTAAATGTGACAGACTGACATTTTTCTTTTAACATCATTTGACATCCTAACAGAGCCGTTCTTATGATATGGAGATGATTATGATCATGATTAATGACTCCATGTTTCGCCGCTTGTGGCCTAGTTTTGCTGCAGTATTTAATGCCGATCTGACATTACCTGCTGTTTTCTTCATGCAGTTTCTGTGTCAAGCAGTTATCTCACCGCAATGTTGGTGACAATTAAAAAAATTGCATTATGCAATGCTTGACAGATCATTAGGTAATGTTAAAATGATAATTAAAAGTATAATCATTGTTAAAAAGCCTTTTCATGCATATTTGAACTTGTAACTTTTGCTCCGATGTTATATAAAATACACTGTATTATTAGAATTGTTGTGTTTAATGGTACATGCAGATACCAGACAATTGCATGCTAAAAACAAAACATAAGTCACTGCATGAGCATTACAAGTTCAGCGAATAAGGTATCATGCAAAGTAAAGCCCTAGTCGGATAGTTTGTGTCCATGTGAAAGTGGTCAGTGATGCATTTCTACACGTCTGGTTGAATTATTCATGCATGTGGATTTACATTGTTTTGTTGGTCATCATCATGATGGTGGTGGTTCTTTATCATTTTAGTCTGTGTAAATGCTATAAAATTCTCCAGAATGGGATTTTTGCAGCAATACCACGTCTTTTTTCTTATTGTGAAGAACTTTTTTTCCACCATGAAGAGCCTTTTGTGCAAAGCAAGGGTTCCTCGGATGTCAAAGTTTCTTCATGGGAGCGTCGATGTCAATAAAGATGCTTTATGTTTAGAAGTGTATCAGATGAACGAGTAGTTCGGAGGGTGAGAGGAGCTCTGACCTCTTTAGCAGGGTAACGGATGACATTAAGATGACCTTCATACACTCACACACACTTTCACCTGTGCACATCTCACGTTCTGTGTCAACATTTTTACCTAAGCAGTTCCTGAAAAGAAGGAGCGTGTGTGAATCGAGTTAAACCCGACCAAAAATGTAGGAAAACAATTCATAAATGGGTAAAGTTTTCTTTTAGTGTTCATTATTCAAAGCTTGAAGTCTGTTATGATGTACTTGAATGTCAGGGATAATAATATCCGAGATAAAGGCTCATTCTTGCACTATTATAAGTACGGCTTATTTTTACTCTTCTCGGATGGCAGCAAATGCTTGGAAGTGCTTGGGAATATTCTCTGGAAAACACGTACGCATAACTTTCTGCTCAATATCAGGTCATTATAATCGGGTCAGTTAACGATGTTCTGATGAAGTTCAGTGACTGATTCTTCCCAGGACACATTAAAACATTTATGCATTGGGAGTTAAAATAACTGTTAAATAATTAATTAGTGTTAATATATAATATAATGTATAATAAAATATACTAATTGTTTCATATTATCTTCCTGTTTCGTGTCCAGTTTAGTTTTATGATTATGCTTGTATTGATGCAGTGATAAACTCGCAGACCCCAGCTCGTTGTTTAACCCTTTATGAACTTTCTCAGTATTGATGTAATATGTAAGCTAATAAATATGCATATAATTGAGATTCTAGCTGCTAAAAGTATATAAATACCAACACATGGTAAAGTTTTAGATGGGTGTTGCTTACCTTGCGTTTTGTGAGGGGTCCTCGCCCTCTGAGTGTGTGTGTGTGTGTGTGTGTGTGTGTGTGTGTGCTATGGCGTTGTGGTTGCGTTATCCAAACTGGAGCATTTGATGAGAGCTTGTGATGGGGATCCAGAGCTCTGCCATCTCTACCTCACACACACTCATTGTCCATTTCAGATTCATATCCTATCCTCCACTTGTTTTTTCATTCTTCCCATTTTAAAAGCCCATATATTCCAGATCAGAAAGAGAGAAACGGCCCCCAAACACTCACTCCAGTTGAATAAGAGTTCTGACTGAATCAAAGCATCAGTGAGCTCGTGATAGTCATGAAGAAACACTTCAGTTTGGAGAAGTGCATGTCCTCCTCCTCCTCCTCCTCCTCTCCTCCACTCCTGATGGATGAAGCACTGTCCTCTTTTCGGTCAGATCTTCTTGTCCCCCCAGAACGAGGGAGGAATACGGCAGTTCTCTGTCACACACCTGCTTGCTTCATCTTCATCTGCCATCAGATCTATCAGTACTGCACTTTTCTCATCTCTGTCTGTGTCTCTCGCTCGCTCGCTCTCTCTCACCCCTCCGCTCGTTCCTCCCTCCCACGGCACAAGCGCTCCAGCGTTTTGTCACTTGATGCTCTGCTGTGGTCATACGGGCACACACACACACACTCACACATTCACACACACAGAGACAGAGAGAGAGTCTTCCTCACTAACTTTCTCCATCCTTCTCTGAAAGGTTTTTATTTGCTTGTGTGTGTGTGTGACGTTTCCCCACAGCACTCGTGACATCTGAGCAAATTTTACCTCCAAATCACAACGACATTACTGTTTTATCATCTTTATTAGATTCTCGTTACTGTAATACAGTGTATTAAACGTTATAATACATTAATTTAAAAATAAAATCTGCGCAAATGAACGAATACTATCATAATGGATAAATATTTTACAGTTTAATTTAATTATTTTACTGGATAATAGTGAAGAGTGTTATAGTACAAGTACTTTAATTATAAAATCATCAAATATTAAAGGCAGTACAATAATACTATTATAATTAGGGCTGTGCAAAGATTCCAAAATAAAAGTTTTGTGCTCACAATATATATTTGTGTGTGCTGTTTATAATTATTTTGTATACATATGCATGCATGGATATATTTAAGAATTTTACATGTAAATACTATGTATATATATATATATATATATATATATATATATATATATATATGCATATATTAAATTTAAATACATATTTCAACATATAAATACTTTAAATACATTAAATTTATATACAAAATAATTATACACAGCACACACACATATATTATGTAAACACAAACTTTTATTTTGGATGCAATACATCAGAATTAATCTTTGTGATTAATGTATATATGTTTTACGATTTAAATTTTTACTGTAATCGTAAAGTATTATAGTACAATAATTGTGTTAAATTATAAAATTAGCACACATTAAAGGGCGTACAACACCATTATAATGTATAAATATATATTACTTACAATTTAAATTGTTTTACTCTATTGTAGTAAAGAGTATTATAGTACAATAATAAACACTTTACATTAAGGTTTCACTTGTTAAAATTTTAACTATTTTATTTTTACAAAATTGCAAATAATTTTTAGCACAAAAACGTTGTATTTGTTAACATCAGTTATTTTGCTCTTGGAAGTAACGAACAGTGAACAATTCGATTTTCACACTGACTGATGTTAACAAAGATTACTAAATGCTTTAAATTTATTTTGCTCATTGTTATTTCATGTTTGCTAATGCATTTATTAATGTTAACAAATGAGACCTTATTGTAAAGTGTTACCATTTTTTAAAGTTCTAAAATCAAAATGTATAAAAGGCTATCATAATGTATGATTTTGTTTTCATTACAATAATGCGATTGGATTTTACGTGTTTAATCTCATGACAGAATGTCATAGTG
Organism: Cyprinella venusta; assembly: GCA_038021265.1. Taxonomy (NCBI): domain Eukaryota; kingdom Metazoa; phylum Chordata; class Actinopteri; order Cypriniformes; family Leuciscidae; genus Cyprinella; species Cyprinella venusta. The sequence goes on from CM075884.1 coordinate 24,223,454, forward strand.
CAACAAATATGGATGACCCACGCATTGAACATGACTTCTTTTGTTGGTATCACAAAATATTACTAACTGTAACTAATAGTACTGCTTTTCTTCTAGTTTTTCCTCTTCTGGCATTACATTTTTCGAAGTATTTGCCACAATTTTAGCTCAGAAGTGTTGATACCTACTGTACCAAACATCAGCGGCTCTGTCTTTACCCACACAACTGTGAAGATGTCAGTTTTCATTAAAACAGTTGTGAAACTCTCTCTCTCTCTGTGTGTGTGTGTGTGTGTGTCCGGCAGGCAGGTTCTGAACACTTGAAGTCTCCATGGTGATTGGCACACTGTCAGCTCTTGCAGTGTTTTAGGTGTTTCCTGGAGAGAGTCGGGGTCTCCATGGTGATCTTGAGCTCAGCAGCATCACTGTTTCCAAAAATGAGACGGATAGATGGAAATGTGAAGTACTGGAGGCTTAAACCAGAGCGTGACACACAGACCTGTTGAAGAGCGCTCACACTGATGATGTCATGTGCTGCAGTCAGTGGAGCTTTTCTGTAGGCCATTAATATTGTTATACGTTTTAAAGCACATGCCAATGGTGTTTCCCATGCAAAACTTTCCTCTAGGATGTGCCAGGGTGTTGCTGTTCAGTTGCTAAAGTGTTGTTCTAAGTGTGTTTAAGATGCAGATATAGTTGCTAGAGCATTGTGGGATTGTATAGATGTTGCTTGGTGGTTACAAGGGTGTTCCAGGAAGATTTTCTGATTGTTTTTAAGTTTGGGTTGTTTTCACGGTGAGTTGCTTGCTATGACATTTCTAGGGTTAGTTAGTGGTTGTTAGTGTTAAAGTGTTTTTAGCACAGTTGCACAAGCCGCATGAGTTAAGGAATGATTCAGTAGCTCAGATAGGATAAGTTGGGGTTATTAGTTGTGCAAATCATAGTGATACTTGACTAAAAACCCCACTAGCTCCTGGTTTACTTGTACCTCTCTCTTCTCTTCAGACTCCTGTGTTGTGTTCGCTTCTGGAAATGTAAAATAGAAGATTCTTGTCCTCCCACATGCAGACTATTGTTCAGAGAACTTGCTCTCTC